>QJOB01000114.1:0-190137 GCA_004155035.1 Monosporascus sp. 5C6A
GGGGTGGAAGGCGCGGGAGTAAGCTAATAATTTATGTATAGTCGCGGAGTACTGCCTTGTTCGGGCCGAGGCCGCTATCAGCGTGCCCGCTGACGGCGATGCTGCCAAGCTCGCGCCGTTGCTCTGCGCCGGCTCCACCGTCTTCTCCGGCCTGAAGCATTCCAACATCACGCCCGGCGAGACAGTAGCCATCCAGGGCCTGGGCGGCCTCGGCCATCTCGCTGTCCAATTCGCACGAAAGATGGGTTACCGCGTCGTGGCCATCTCGCGCGGCAGGGACAAGGAAGCGGCCGCAAGGAAGCTCGGCGCACACGAGTACATCGATGCGACAAAGGGCGATGCCGGCCAACAGCTGTGGGCCTTGGGCGGCGCGAAGCTGGCGCTGACCACGGCTCTGGATAACGATGCCTTCACGCCTCTCATTAGTGGACTTGGGGTCGATGGCAAGCTTCTCATCGTTACGGGTGTCCCGGGACCCATCACCATCGATGCTACAACTATGATTATGCGAGGCATCTCTGTGCAGGCCTGGCCGGTCGCCACTGCATTCGACAACGAGAAGACCATTTCCTTCGCTCATTTGCATGGGGTAGATTGTGCTATCGAAACTTTTTCTCTGGAGCAAGCCCAACAAGCGTACGGTATGTTCCTCTTGTCTCCCATGGGCTTGTCCTCAAAGCTGCTTTCTGCGTTTGTCGACCAATTGGCCACTAGTTTGCTAACCTGGCTGCTTTTCTTTAGATACTATGCTGGGAGGCGCGGTTCGATTCCGCTCGGTCGTTACGATGAACTGAGGAGTTTGGCGGGAGACTAGCGTTTCAGCAATGAGAGTTCCACGGCGACAGGAGCTGGGAAGTAAAGTTGATCGACTATGTTCTAGGAAGAAATAGAACCAAAATATACGATGGTGCACAATTTCACAGGATATACTCGCAAGGAAACCTAATGCCCACGACAACAATGCAAGCTTATTCCGCAACCATTCTTGCGCCTTGTAAAGCTTTTCTAAGCGATATTCCGTAAGAGACAGACGGACTTCGTCAACTTACGTACATGTAGCTAGTAATGTAACCTCGTAACGTCAGATGACCAAGGATCAGCTGGAAGCTCGATATCCGTACCTCCGGTATAGCATTAGACCAGATTGCACGATTACCTGCCCCAAACTGCTAATCCTAAAGCAGCCTCTTCACTCCTCCAGCTCCGGGCCGCCCTAATCATCCCTTCGAGGATCTGTGCCATTCACTTGCAATATCTGGCGTCTGAATGACACACGCGCGGATCTTGCAAGTAAACCTCATAATCTTGAAACCACCCCCCGATAACGTCGAACAAATCCATTGGTCCGTATACGGTGAGATCTAGAGTGCAAGGCCACAGCATGTGGCTGCGGCCTCTCTTCTTTGCGATTGGCTCTACATCGACCGTGCACATAGCGTAAACCCTGAGGCTCTTTTCGTCTAGTAGGCCCTCGATCATTTGGCCATGCTCGGGCTGAATTCGGCCTCGGATAAAGGTAAATTCCTCTGAACTGAAACCACTCGAGGAGTCCAATTCTACTGTAAACGACGATGCGAGCTCTCCAGAAGCCTGGCGCTCATATGTGGCCCCTATTCCGCAGATCTGCATTGGTCAACTCACGACTCGGGATAGCGCGTGGAGTGACACCAACTTACCATCCCGAAGCAAGTTTGTATGTTGTTTTTACAATCAATATCAACTTTTTGTGCGTTAGCTAGCATATCTGGGCCTTCACAGGCCAGGGTATCAATGCTCCCAGTCGGCCAACCAGGTACAGGCAGTTTCGAGGGACCCAGTTGAAAACTCGGTGGTTGCATTGGAATATCCGCGGAGCTATGAGATGTCAGAAATGACGACTGTCCAAACTCAGGGCAGAGTGGTAGAATCAAGTCCGAATCGCTTGTTTGGGTCTGCGACTGGGGAATATAGCTGTCTAGCGGAGAAGGTTCGTAGGCACCGAAGTATGTGTTGGTGTTGATCAGGTTACCAATTAAGTCATGTATGTGACCTGTATTGGTACCAAAGGTAGCATTGTCAGTGGTGAAGCCTGGGCTATTCTGTGTGGCAAATGATATGCCGTTCGAACGGAAAGTATCAGGTGCCTCTTCTGTGTTGTAAGCATTATTTTGGAAAGACTCTTCCAAGCGCGGCCGCTTGATAGGCCGTTGAACCTCGTCGTCAGGAATCATTAGCTGGTCGGTAAGAGTTCAGGGAACTGTCCGGTGACAAGTTAAAGTGACGTTCGACCACATATATCTTAGGTGGGGGAAAGAAACACGGTCGGGAGCACCAATGTCGCAATACGTGACAGATGTCGACTTCTTTCGAAATTTATGTCACAAGAGTGTGAGCTGATTCTATTCAAAGTTTCGACCGCTGATCGCCCGCAAACAAGGTTTCCGGCTTACCTCCCTGGAATATACAGAATTGTGCCCTGCCACGTCAAGTTACACTTAGTCGCTATCAGAAACCTCGTTAGACATGTAAGGAGTCGAGCCAATTCGTGATAACTGAGGCGGAGTGATGCGTGGCTATGTCAGGAGGCCTCCACTCAATACTAAGAGAGTACTATCAGACCTAGCTACGCCGTGGCGTAGACAGTCAGGTAATGGTGGAGATTGCTTTTAATATCCCCAGTATCCTTTTCTCTCAGCTACAGTTGCTTTTACGTATATTTAAGGAGGCTTCGCTACCCTGACTTTCTATCTATTACTTCTTAAGAGGTTAACCTGATAGTAAATGCTTCCTTCAGCTGTATATGCTTCAGTGTGTGATGTCAGGGTCTCATACCATAGGTACATACACACACCCGGAAACCATGGAGAGTGCCATAGAATTACACTTCTCTAGTGTCACAGTAAGGGCCCCCCCTATCTAGACCTTCAGGGATTATTCGGGGCAACGTTGATCCGTTCCGGAGCCCTAGAGCCCTATATCAGTGGATCACCCACACCAAGTGGGATCACCGCTTCTTAGACTCCTAGATATCGTCAATACATCTTCTAGAGCTGTGCAACTGCTCCCTAGTAAGTGTGACATCTAGAAAATAGCCGAGCTGCAAAAGCAGTCCCGCTTCCGGTGAAACCTTGAAGCAACTGCGCCCCCTGCGCCGTGCCGGGGAACCTGTATTCAGCCCGTCACCTCTAAAGTGCATATTTAACTTTGGGAATGAATTTGAGATCTCCTCTCCTATTGGAGAACGTAGAGCAGCGATCGGAGTAGCCGGTAAATACCACAGGGAATGTGGTGGCGGTGTGTCCGCGGGTTTGCCCCGGGCTTTTATCGTGCAAGGTTCTCCGCCAACCCCGGCGGGCTAGAGCGTCGCATACATTTAAAAAGTAATATCCCTCAAGTGAGCCTTTCGTTGAGACTGGTCGCTCGCATCTTTTTTTGGGTGTCGCTGCAAGCAGCTTCTGTTCAATGGCCACCTAGGCGGTTTACCTGCACTAGTGATTCGATAATTATACCGAAGACAAGAATGCCCCTCAAACCAGCCGTCTCACCTGCTGCGAGGCGGACAATCAAATCCGCTTTCGATGAGCTTGAGAGGACGATCACACCGGAAGACTCTCTTGGGTTTGGTTCTATGACTCTCGAGCACGTCAAAAAGGTCTCTCTGGAGATTGAAGTTCAGCTCGCGGCTCGGCAGTCCCTCCGAAACATGAGGCGGCTCACGCCGCTATTCACGGGGTTGCAGCATTACGCTAAAGTGCTCGACATCCTTTGCAACGGAACACCATACCTGCCGTGGATCTGGGCCCCGATCACACTGATTCTTCAAGTTGCTTCCGAGTATGTAGAAGCGTTTGAGCAGATAATCAAAGGATATTCTAGAATTGCCGAGTCACTAGGTGGGTTCGAAATGCTCGGGAAAGCATTCAGCTCCAAGTTGGACTTTCAGCAGACACTTGCTGTCTTTTACGCTGATATTCTTCAATTCCACGGACGTGCTTATAAGTTAGTTCGTCGTAGCAGTGAGTTTGTCCTGTCCATGGCAGCAAAAAGCTATGCTAAAAGAAATATCCTCGTAGGCTGGAGGATATTATTTCTTACGTCTTGGGGCCGCTTCCAGCGACAATTCAACGACGTTCTCGATAATATGAAGAGGCACGGAGAGCTTGTTGATCCGGAAGCGAATGCTCATAGCATCACCGAGGTTCGGCAGATGCGTGAAGACATTAAAGCTTGGCGAGACGACAGCCTTGCTCAAGTGCGCCAGCTAAACGAAAAGGAGTCCAGCAAACAGTACGACTCAATCATGGCGTGGCTCAGAGCGGATGAGGCAGACCAAATTGCCATATTTGATGCTCTGTCAGCAGAAGGTGCGAGGCACGCAGGGACTTGCTCCTGGGCCTTGAAAAACCCAAAGGTGAAGCTCTGGCTCCAAGAGAAGCCGGACGTGTCTCCCTTGTGGATTCAAGGAGCACCAGGATCCGGCAAAAGCGTTCTGGCTTGCGAAATCGCGAAGTTCATGAAAAGTGCCAACATGTTCCTCATCCAGCACTTCTGTAGCCAGAGGTATTCTTCTTCAACAATGTACGACCAAATTCTAAGGTCCCTACTCCTCCAGCTTCTTCGCGATAACGACGAGCTAGTAGCGCACGTTTATGAAGATTGTGTCCTAGGTAAACAGTCTCCCACAGTCCACGCGCTCGAGAAATTACTTCTCAAACTACTCAAGATCGCGTCGAACGAGCCACGGAAGACGAGGTATATATGGATCCTCATCGACGGACTGAACGAGTGCGAGACGCGGAAACAGACCAACGTTGTCAGATTAGTGAATCAGATTACAGGAAAGACACCGGACAGGGCCGACACAGTCTGCAAAGTGCTTATAGTTAGCCGCAAATCGGCTCCCATAACCAGCCGACTGCGAATGCATCAAACGCTTTCACTATACGAAGAACGAAATAGCCTTAAGCTCGCCATAAGGCAGTACGTATCCCAGCGCCTACAATCTGATTCTCTCCACCAAAGGCTCCGGGGCCTGTGCGTAGGATCAAAGGAGATTGAAGACATCGGCAGAGTAATTACCAACAAAGCAGACGGTACGTGTTCCTAGTCTCTTTTAATAAAGTCGACCACCGTTGGCGTTCTGATTTTTCAGTAATTATTGATGAGCCATCGCCTCCTATAGGAATGTTTCTGTATGCTCGTCTGGTCCTAGATTATCTCTCGAAAAATATTTTTTTCGAATACAAAGAGATACACGAATCGATTGACGACCTACCCGACGAGCTCTCTGATTTGTGTGTTCAAACAGACCCTTGAGTTTGATATTTACTTATATATTCTCCCCAGCTATCAGAAAATCCTGACGCAGGTACTGGTGCATCTTGACCATCGCTCAGCGGACCGCCTCAGGAGTATTTTTGGATGGATTGCCTTCTCAAAACGGCCTCTGAAACGCATGGAGTTCTTGTCAGCATTGACATTCGCATCCGGGAACCCAAAGCCTCAGCACTTGGTTCCAAGCTACGTCTTGGATATTTGCGGATCTTTGGTTGAAGAGCGCCCAGATACCACGCTGAATTTTATACACATTTCAGTCAAGGAGTAAGGCTTGGCTCTTGTCTCAGACATAAGATTCAACCATCGCATTGCTAACGAAATCCCTAGTTTCCTTCAGTCAAAATCGAGTACCTTCAGAATCACCGAGAGAGAATCTGTAGCTGAACAATGCACCTCGACAATAACCTGCCTCCTGTCTGGTCTCAGTTTTCTCTGTTGTGATCTTGATGATACTACAAAACTTCGCGTGGTGAAAGGCATCCACGGGTTACATGTGTACGCCTCGGAGTTTTGGACCGAATATCTACTTCACCACGCTTCCATGGGGGAATTCACCCCCAAGTCACCCCTTTTCGGTCTCACTTTGGACTTAGCTAAGAAACTTGACGGCTTTATAGATGTTGCAGTCCTAGAAGGCCATTCTCTTGACGCCCAATTGACAGACGACAGACTGATCTTTTTGAAAGAACAACCACTCCTTCTGAGGCATGTCATGGCTTCACTGAGAGCCAGGTCTTTGAAAAGACTTGAATCCAACATTATTCAAGAAGCAAAGGGCACATTCCGATCTTCTACGCAGGCGCAACAAGAGCATCAAAGCTCTGAAAAGCAGAGTTGTGGAAACTTTTCGCAAACCCAGGACTCTGATAATTTATCGGACAAAGACGGTATTTCAGTTGTGCTGTCCTACTATCAAGAGGCCGTCAGGTCTCTCCTCCAACAGGATCATTGTCCCGGTGCCTCTGTTTCTGATTTGGAGTTGTTTAAGAGTCAGTTCAGAAGTTCGGCATTCACCTGCCGCCTCAATTATTGTCCCCGCGCAACGATTGGCTTTGTATCAGAGGAATTGCGTCATCAACATGAGATGGCACACACCAGACTTCATGCATGCACTTTCCCCGATTGCAAATACCCGCCGTTCGCATCGGTTCAGGCATTGAAGAAGCATGTGAATAAATACCATGAGTTTAGGCCCACGCGCAGACCAATACGTCAGCGCATGTCGACGTCAGGCTCATCTGGGAATGCTGACGATATGTCGAGAGCGGAGCATAAGACACTGAAAACGCAGTTGAGTGTGCTGGATCAGGAGATAAGGGCGTCAAGCGAAGAAGTAATAAAGGTTCAACCAGAGGATATTATGCATTTCAAGAAGACAGCCAAGACCGAAGTGGCTTCGACGCGAGCCCGGGATGCGGCAGAACTTGGCATCGATGGTCAATCCGGCGATTCAGATGCGGGAGAGGGCATCAAGCTCTCCGTGGAGCAAATTGGATTCCGCACCTGTGGGATATCGGGCTGCGAGCAAATACTCCACGGGGACCAATCGTCCGGCAAAGATAATTCCCACTACTGGAACTGGCACCATGCCGATAGCATTGCCCGCTGTGCAGACCACGGGTGCCAAATGCTCTTCAGCAGTCGAGAGGGTCTACAGGCTCACTATGAGCAAAGGCATACGGTTTTCCGTTGCTACAAGTGCTTTAGCCACGATCCGGAGGCGTTCACGCTAGAGGACGAGTTGCGCCAGCACTGGAGGTTGTTTCATCTGCAAAAGGTGAAAAGATGGATATGCGTTTTCGAGGCCCAGGGGTCAGCTCATGTGGCTGTCCGCTTGCAGTTTGAGGGATGCACTGATTGCGTTCATGGTAAAACCTATGATCGTCGTTACGATGCCCTCAAGCACTTGAAAGCCGTGCACGTCGACTCAGAAGCCGAGCTAGGCCAAGGCCCGCTATCTTTTAGCTTGCTTGACATATTTGTCAAGGAAGTGTGGGATTACAAGGTAGAAGAAGAGACAGGGTCTGAGGAAAGAAACGAAGAACATCCAAGATGGGACAGTGACGGCTCTGACGAAGAGAATCTTATTGAGCCGGATGATATGTTCTATGTTGCGGAACTTGCCTGACATGTCTAAGGACCTGTCGGAGACTTTGAGGAAGTGATTTGGTTCATTCTTTCAGTTGGAAGTGTAACTTATATATAACAGCTATTCCAAGGGCATGTAATGATGAGATGGACTGATTTCCAATCGTCTCGCGAAGGTTTGTTACCATGAGACCCCTTAATCAAATACTGAAACATTTATTCCTGGAGAAGCGAATGATCCAGTTGACCTCTCAAAGGTCCTACCTACAGATCAAAGGGTAATGATACTTCTTTAAACACAGGGAGAAACAGCTGTAGATATGCGAGGTGGCTCGATAAATCATCCCCAGAAATAAATGCCTTGTTCCTAGGTCTAACAGTTAGCGTCGGTGACCCACATCCTGCCATCTGGTTTTTCCACACCAGCATTCCCAACCACCCCGCTTCTATTAATAATGGCTTGTGACGGCTGGGCTAGTTAGCCCATTCTAAGTCCTAGTCGTAGGGTTTATGTTAGCAGAAGTATCGTGACTTATGACACTCTTGTAGTCTGAGCAATGATGTAACTAGCTACCTCTGGTGATAGCAATACGAAGAAAAGGTCCGTCTCCTTCCTTTCCCCGTCACTAGATGCTTTATGCCCACAGCGCTCTTTCCTTACACTTAAGCATGAGACACAGCTTTCTGTCCTGGTGACGTAACCAGCGCAAAAAACCCTCCGTCTCCTTTCTCCAGCTTCATCGAGACTTCCTCTTCCTAGATTCTGATTGAAACAGCCCATCCTTAAAATGCTCGGGCTCAGATTGTAATGATTTCCTTTCTTCTTTTCTCCCCACTTCGAAAGAACAGTTCAGTATATGAAGATGTCGCCTCTCACTTACCTGGTCCAATTTTGGACCAAAAACACTTTCTTCTCTGGGATTGTTGTTCTAGGAATCCGGAGGTTCCCTCTGGGAAAAGTGGGTCCACCCCTATTCGAGATGGCAAAAGGGGGCTATGCTACCTTACATATTCTTCCATATCCTTCCATATCTTCCATACGTTTCCATAGGATTAATAATGGAAATAATGAGCTAATAAGTAAATAATAGGCTTAATAATGTGGGGTTGTTGCAGGTAGTCCATAGCTTATACGCTTCATCAATAAACACACTTCGAGAATTTTCTTGTTCCTCCTTGAGTCTACCCTGTAACTTTTCACATACCAATTCCTTCCGGGCACCCTCATTGCTTCCTATAGGGTAGCCAGCCTCATCTGCTGTCGTCCTCAAACTTTTACAGTTGTGCCACTGGCGGGAGCAACCGCGCCTTAAAGACTCAGTTCACTAGTCAGGGTCGGCAATCTTGGCGGTGAGTTCTCTTCCTCGTTCCATGTTCTGCACAACTCCTTAGATACTCCTTATCGCTCCGAAATATCCCGTTTGAAGCCGCAATAACATTTGAGTCTGGCAGGGTTGGGTTCCGAATTCGCGTACGCTTTTGGAATAAACACATTTGTGGCAATAAATACGATCGTAGCCTCTTTCTTTATTGAGATAAGGCTTAACTTTTCTCGAAATAATCGGAGGTATAACAAAAAAATTTTAACTAAAGTTACGCAACTTTAAAAAGTACTTAACGGGTTTTTGTTACGAACCTCTTGGAGGCAGCTCCAAGAAAGGACCCTACTGCCGGGACTAGGGCCCGTTCTGGATTACGTAACTTAGAATGATTTACTCGGTTAATTAGATTACTTAACACCATAATCTATGTAATTTATCCGATTACATAAATCACCTAATACCATGATAGGATTAAAAGGAATATATATAATGGATTAATTTCTTTTGTAAATAACCTTTAAATAATTTCGTTTTTTAGTTATCAATTTAAGCTTTTAACCAAAAGCAACTATATCGTTCTCTAATTAAAAAAAAAGTATTTTAAATCTTTTTAACGAACACATTAAATCATTTTTCGTCATATTATTACCTGCAAATTAAAACCTTTTTCGGATACTGCTTATATTTCCAGGTAGATATATAACAGGTTCGTTACATTTTAATAGTTTTTTAATCAATAGTTAACGAATGATTTAAGGCCCAGTTAGGCATAAGCTTTCTTAAACCCAGTAAAGATAATATTACAAAACGACGTTCAGAAAATAAACAACATATTCGATTCCCGTTACTAGCCAATAAAGGATTAGTAACCAAAATAAATAACCTACTTTTTATTAAGGAAGTACTTTAACTTATCGACAACATGGCGCCTTTTACGACTCGAGCCTAAGCCGGCTTCTTTTCCTCCCAGCAGCAACTTACCCTAGCCCCTAAAGAAATTATCGAGGTACAAGGCGACTTAAAGGAAAAAAAGGATTATAAAAAAAAAACCCCCGAAACCGAAAAACCCGAACCTAAGGGTAAGGAAAAAAAACGGACAACAGACGAAAAGCTGGATCTCTTAGCGACAGAACTCCAGGCCTTAAAAAAGGAAAATGCCAGACTTGCCCGAAGGGAAAGAAAAAGTGCCCGACTAGCTCGAAAGGAAAAAGAGAAGGCCTCCGTACCACCTTTATTTGCCCCCGACCCCTATTGCGAAACCACCATTCCACCTTCTGGATACTATGGAATGCCAAAAGTCAAAAGCTATAAACCTGCCGTTTTCAAACTTTATAACGGATTTATAGATATAAAAGGATTCCTAATCCAAGCCCGGATCCATTTTAAGTTTTACCAGAACTTTCTGGTGGAAAATTACCAGAAAATACTGGCCATCTTTTAAGTACTTGTAGGAAAAGTTCTTTCCTGGTTTAAGCCAATCCTGAAAAACTATCTGAAAAACTACCCTAAAAGCTTATTGGACGTTATAAATCATATCTTTAGCAATTATAAACATTTTAAAAATAAAATGCGAATTTTATTCGGAAATACCGATAAGGAACAACATACGATAAAATAACTGCACTTATTACAACAAACCAAGTTAACAGCAAAATATACGACCGAATTTAATCGTTTAGCCGTTATTTTGTAACTGTTAATAAATATATTGTTTTACCTATATTACGACGGCCTAAAACCTTAAGTTAAAAACGAAATATATAAAATACCCAAAACAAAATCTTTTAAGGAATATATAAATCAGGCTATCATCGCCGATCGACGCACCTTTAACAGGTATTTCGAAAAGAAAGGATTTAACAAGCAAAAGAACGATAGGAATTCGAATAACCGAATCCAGAAAAAAAGAAACAGACTTTAAAAAAAAACCAGCTTAACTTCGAAAAATCCCAAAATAAACAAGTTTAACATAAAGTGTTTTAACTGCGGCAAAAAAGGCCATTACAAAAACGAATATCGTTCCCTAACCAAAAAAGATACCAAAAAGGGAAAAATCCCCTAACCTTAAAGGAAATTCCAAGGAAAACTTCAAAAAAAGGTACGAATAACAGAATATAAATTAAACAGCAAAAAGAAAAAAAAGGAAAAGGAAATTAGCACCGCCTTCTTTCAGCTAGAATTCACTATTACCATAACGAGCCAAGTTCAAAACGGCAACCCAAAATACGAACGTTACCTAACCTGCCAAAATCGGATTACCAAAACCTGCAAATATTATCTCGGACAAACAGCTTCCAGAATAACTATAAAGCTAAGATATATCTGTTATCTAAATAAGCAGGAATGCAAAATTTACGACAAAAACAGCCAGTTACGGCCAGACCTTAACAATTACGGATAATTATCCCCCGAGCTTTGTAAACTTCCCAAATATACGGTACACCCAAAACCCGACAGTACCATAATATAACAAATAAATAATCATTATCTTCTTAATTTCTTTACTTATTACGATTATAGTTATTTAACCTATTTACGAACCAAAAAAAATAACGATTATTAACCAGGTTAAGATAAGGAAATATTTACTAAACCAGATAATAAATATAAATGCATTAAAACTTCCTAATAGCCAAAATACCTTAGGTTTTGTTACCTACACCCAAAATCAAAACAAAACCAAAAGGTCATAATACAAGGATGCATATATTACTTACCCATATTATGTATAATATATAAAACCCTGGTAGCAAAACTAGACCTACGAAAAGATATAATTTAACCAAGTTTCCCTTCGCCCAAGGAAAAAATACCAACCCAAATCCATACAGTACCAAAACCTTAATGTTAATATGGCAAACGAACTTAATTTAAATACATAAACGATTATTATTCCAAACATACGGTTAAAAAGGCCAGAAAATGGAAACGCTCCCAACCTTGTTAATTAAAAAATTCCAGAAGCTTTCGATATTAAGATACCGAAAAGCCCGCCGGTACAAAACCTTATGCAAAGCAAAAACAGAACTTAAAAGTTAAATCGAGATTTTCCTGCATTATGGAAACAAAACATTTAAGGCCATAATTAACTTAAAAACAAAAAGAAACTTTATTTTACCAGTTATGGCAGAAAAATACCAGATCCCTTAAAAGTACAAACTACAGTCTTACAAACTACGCACCGTCGATAAAAGCTTATCCACTTACAAAAACGGTCGAGTTTTTAAGAAAATAAAGAAACTTCCAGTCAAAATATAAGGACATTCAAAAAGGATTATCCTTAACATAACCGATATTTCAGAACATAACATTATCTTAAGAATACTATGGCTTCGTTTTAGCAATCCACGTATTAACTAAAAAAAGCAAATATTTTCCTAGGAAAATAAAGAAAATTAAAGGGTTTGCTATATTATTAAGAAAGTACAAATTCCAGATTAAAAGGCCATAATACCTTAGGAATATAAACAATTTAAAAAACTGTTTAAAAACAAAAAAAACAACGAGTTACCCCTTTATAGTTAATGGAACTATAAAATACCTATTAAGGAAGGACATTACCCTAAATTCCACAAAATTTACCACATAAATCCTAAAAAGTCCAAAGCCTTATGGAAGGGTATATAGCTGGACCTAAAAAAAAGATACATCCAACTTTCCAACTTTCCCGCCGGATACCCCGTTTTTATAGTTCCAAAAACGAAAAACGGTAAATAAAAAATTAACGAAAACGGAGACCCGGTTTTTAAAAAAGTAATCGATTACAAACAGTTAAATAATATCATAATCAAAAACGGCTACCTTTTAACCTTTATAAATACCTTTAAAAAAAACGTTAATAAAGCTAAATAATTTACTGCATTCGATTTCCGAGATAATTATTATCGTATTAAAATAGCCAAAGGCGAAAAATAAAAAACAGCATTTAAAATAATATATGGACTTTATAAGTACAAAGTTATGCTAATAGGACTTACTAATGTTCCCGCAAATTTCCAACGTCTGGTTATAACTACTTTTAGATAATTCCTGGATAAGTTTATGTTTGTCTACCTCGACGACATTCTTATTTATTCCGAGACGTTAAAAAAGCACAAAAAGCACGTTACCTAAATGTTTAAAACATTAGATAAAGCGAACATTCGAATTAACCCAGTTAAAAGTGTATGGCATATACAAAAGCTGGACTTTTTAGGATTTATATTTACTTCCGGATAAATTTAAATTTAACGTTCCAAGTTGGAAATAGTTAAAAACTGGCTTATCCTTAACAAGGCGACCGTTACAAATATCCGACAAATCTTAGGATTTACGGGTTATATACGCGGCCTAATTAAAAGATATAAAGATATAGTTAAATCATTAACGAAACTTACCATTAAGGAATATGTTAAAAAAAAGTTTAAGCTTCCAAAGAAGGCCAAGGAAACGTTTCGAATATTAAAAAATGCGATTACCAGTGGACCCGTTATAAGGATGCCTAATCCAGATAAAAAGAAACGTTTAAAAACGGACGCTTTAAACTATGCATTAAATACCGTCCTGGAACAACTAAAAAATAACAACAAATGGTACCTAATGGCGTATTACTTTAAGGTACTTCGAGATGCAGAACTTAAATATTTAATCTATAATAAGAAATTACTAACAATTATTAACGCCTTTAAAAAGTAAGAACTTTTCCTTAACGGAACAAAAAAACCTTTCGATATCTATTTTAATTACAAAAATCTTATTCGATTTATGAAAATACAAAAATTAAATAAACGACATAAAACTTGGATAATTTTCTTGTTAAAGTTTAATTTCAAGATCTACTATATTAAAAATAAAAAAAATGTCCAAACGGATATTTTAAGTCGTAAAGGTAATTACGATTTTAAAATCCTAAAACGCCATATATAGATATTACAGGCTGCGGAAGATGGTATTTTATAACTGTACGTAATCTTAAAACAACCTACGCCGAAACTTTTGGTACAGTTTAAAGATTTTTACGATTTAAACGAACAGAAAAAAGTAAAATAATTAAAAGGATAATCCAAGAACCAACTTATGTATTATAGCAAAGTTTATATATTAAAGAAATAACAGAAATAGTTTATTAAAAAATTCTACAAAAACCCCTTACATAAACATTAAGGAATCTTTAAAACTATTAAGCGACTAAAAGAAAAATACGACTTTCTTGAATTTCGCCGGGTAGTTAAACAAGTTATTAAGGATTACAATATTTACAACAAAACAAAAACAGCCCGACATAAGCCTTATAACTTACTGCAACTTACAGATATCCCCGATAAGGCATGGAATACTATCGCTTGGGATTTTATTATCGGTTTACCGTTATCGAAAAACCCCGTTACTGGAGTCGAATATGATGGAATATGGGTGATCGTTGATAAACTTACCAAGTACGGGTACTTTCTACCTTTTAAAGGAAATATAACAGCAGAACAGTTGGCTTACGTTTTTATACGATATTACCTCGATAAGCATGGAATACCTGAAAAAATCATTTCCGACAAAGACAAATTATTTATTTCCAAATTTAGTACCAGTTTTTTCAAATAAATCGGCGCCAAACTTAAATTTTTTACAGCTTATTACCTATAGATAGATGGATAAACAAAACGATTAAATTAGATATTGGAATAGTATTTACGAAGTTATGTTAATTACTAACAAAACAATTGGGTAGAACTTTTACCATTTGCTTAAATAGCTTACAATACCTCCGTTAATAAAAACATGGGCGTATTCCTTTATACGGCGGTATATGGATACGAGGTAAAGATTTAACGTCCAGAATAATTACTGGGCAGGGCCCTTAGAATTACCACGATTACTTTACGAGCAGAAATAATCGTAATAAAGGCCAAGACGATACAGGCCCGCTTACGAGCTGAACTATAATTTTTCCAGCAAAAAATGGCCCAGTATTATAACAAAAAAAGAATTAAGAAATTAATCCTATCGAAAGGAAACAAGGTTTATTTATTACGGCAAAAGCCTAATATAACCTCGAATATCTTACAGATTAAAACAAAAAGGCCCAGTAATAAATTCGATTTTAAAAAACTCGGCCCTTTTAAAATTAACGAAATTATTTTTAAGACTAATTATCGATTGTTATTACTTAAAACAATAAAGATATATCCCGTTTTTTACATTTCCCTGCTTGAATTAATACCGAAAGACGCCCCGCCGGAAAAAAACCTAAAGCTGGAAAATAAGACAGATAAATACGAAATCGAAAGGATATTGGATTTAAAAATAGTTAAAAACAAAATCCAGTACCTAGTTAAGTAGGAAGGTTATTCACACGACGAAAACACTTGGGAACTACTTAACCACCTAACGAATATGATAAACCTGGTTGAGACGTTTTACCGACAAAATCCTAACCGACCGTTTCCAGTACGGCCAAGGTCGCAGGCGACAAAGGTCCCCTACCTAAATCAATCCTAACGGCATTTTAATCGAAAGAAGATACCCCCGTAATAACGTTTAATTCGGAGGCAAGCTGTACTTGCTCCGCCTCGATACGACGCTGCTCCTCCTTTATCTTTTTTTATTTTTCCAATTGGTTTAATTCGTAATTTTTTTTTAAAATCTTGAAAGTCTTTTTTTTCAAAATATTTTCTTAGTAACGCAAACGTTGTAATTTGTTTATTCGTAACGACATTTTTTCTTGAAACTTTTGTTGCAGTTGCACAAGTTCGTTTTTGGCGGTACGACGTTTTTTTTAAAAACGGTCGCGTTAAAAATTAATGTTTTTTAAGGAAGATATAATAACGGCTAGACCGTTATAATTGCGTTAAAAACGAATGCAATAATAACAGCTCGGGATTTCCTTAATTATAAAATACTGTTTTTCCCCGAAAAAAAGATAATTAAAATAAAGTAAAACCTCGAAGTTAAACTTACGAATATACTTAAACCGGTTATTACGGAACTAACGTTAGTTTAAACGAGGCTTACGTACCGACTTTTTTGTTCGACCCGCTATAATAAATTAACATTCGAGGTATTCCAATAAGAAAGGAAGGCATTTATTTTTTATCTTTGGGACAAAGATCCTGGAAGGAGGGGGATAATGTTACGAACCTCTTGGAGGCAGCTCCAAAAAAGGACCCTACTGCCGGGACTAGGGCCCGTTCTGGATTACGTAACTCAAAGTGATCTACTCGGTTAACTAGATTACTTAACACCATAATTTATGTAATCTATCCGATCACATAAATCACCCAATACCATAATGGGATTAAAAGAAATATATATAATAAACCAGTTTCCTTTATAAATAGCCTTTAAATAGTTTCGCTCCTTAACTATCAATCTAAACTTTTAACCAAAAGCAACTATACCGTTTTCTAATTAAAAGAAAAATACCTTAAATCTTTTTAACGAATACATTAAATCATTCTTCGTTATATTGTTACCTGCAAATCAAGACCCTTTTCGGATACTGCTCATACTTCCAGGTGGATATATAACAGGTTCGTTACAGTTTTAACTAAACATTACTAAACGTCTTGCTTAATAACAAACAACTAAACAAAAATAAATAAAAAGTAATACGATATTATATAAAAAACATCTATTACTTTTTCTAAAATCTTAAATAATACCAGTTTATAATATAACTTGGTTATCTAGATTATCTTTAATTATCTATTATTACTAGATATAACTAATTTATATCTATTAAGTTAAACACCCCTTTTACGCACCACTCCTTTTACGCCTTACCGAAACTTCGAAACATTTTAAATCCTAGCTCTATTTTCAACTATTATTTAAATTAATTAAATATCGTCTTTTTAAAAGACAAAACATATCTTTTTAATCGCCAGATTTTGAAAATTTTAACAATATAGGTTTCGTTGTTTTAATTACGTATTATTAAGGCAATTAACAAAGTTACAAACAGAAAATCCATTCGAGCGGTGTTTAAGCTATACTAAGTTAAATATATTTATTTACGCCGCAGAATTAAAGGTATATAAACCTGGAAGGAGTATAATAAGGATTGCCAAAAAGTATCCAAGGTTTTAAAAAACCGTTTAATTAAATGGATCGTAATTTAAAACTAGCTTGGGTACATTTTTCTTTATATTTGATTTTATACCTACGCGTAATATTAGATAAGTATCCATTATAACCTATATTAACGCGGACGAATGCGTTTTTTTTTTGTTAATTATATTTAACGGCGTTAATATATAACAATAATGGTTGTCCGATACGCAAAGTTAATTATATAAAAACTAATATTTTATAACGTTTTTAAATAGCTAGATTAATACCGATATTAAATTAAAGTAGCTGCGAAAAATATTTATTTCCCGTACGAAACCTGTTAACTTTTGGAAATAAAGGTTTTTTATTATTAACGGCCGTAACAGTTATATTATTTAAAGATTTATGTAGATATATTTAATTCATAGAATTTATATCTTTTTTTGCTTTTATATTTATTATCCGTTTAGTAACCGCTTAAGGTAAACGTTTTTTTCCGTTTTAAAACGTAGGTTTTGTTATTAGTTCCGAAAACGTTGTTATAGAAGGTTTTCGGAAATAACAAACAAAACGGACTTTTTATAAGCGTTTGTTACGGTTTGGAAAAAGGTTATAAAGATTTTACAATATATTAAATACGGTTTTAAAGTAACGGGAATATGGCCTGTTAATCGAAAAAACGCTTTAAAAAACCTATATATAGTAAAAAGTAACGGTAAGGGAAATGTACCGGTTGCCGGGCCGTTTATTATCCCGTAATGGCCCGATTTTCTCGAATTAATCGTTTTTATAAATCTTAATATTTCTAATTTTTTTTTAAAAAATATGAAAACCTTTAAAAAGCCTTAATTAAATTCGACTAGCTTTCGAAAAATTTATTGTTCGGTTTTTTTTCCCCAAAGATAAGTAAAATACTTAACCTTTTTAATAGCGAATTAACTGTTTTCGAAAATTTCAATAACTAATTAATTTTAGCCCTTAAAAAGATATGTCCGAAAAAGCAGAAAAAGGTTAAAGTTAAATTTAATTAAGAATTCGTACGGTTAAAAAACGTTAAATAAGTAAAGGCCGGGTTTAAAAGCAAAACGTAAAAACCCTTTTTGTTATTCTATAAAAGGAAAACGATTATAATATTAATGATCCTGATTATATAATAATGCGATTACGTTAAAATCAGAAATAGATTATTTTAATAGTTGTTAAGTTATTGATTTTTAAAAAATTAACTAATTTGGGGATAACCTTAAATTAAAGGTGGGGCGTAAAAGGAATAATACGTAAAAAAGATGTTTGACTTATTACTTGATTTCCCACAGTACTACTCCTACTATGCAAGGTAAAATATAGGTTCAAGCCTGGAAAATAAGGCTGAGCCAATACACAGAAATCATTCCACGATAATTTTCCACGACAGATACTATACCCAGTATCTTCGAACACGATGACTCTTTAAATGGGTTTTCACGGTTCTACTTCTACTATAAACCCGTACAACTAGGTTTATAATAAATAACTAGCCCAGCTGTTACACAGATACAGATGGATTTAAAGAGTTTAAAGAAATACATATTTATCACGTATTAAATCTAAGTAAATTTAAAACATATAAAAGATTATTATTATTACATAATTTCGCTTATTCCCCTGTTTTCTAAGTTAAATAACGCCAGTTTATAATAAAACTTATTTACTTGAAATATACTTTATTATTATTAAGCGTAAATCGATTACGTTGTTATTTAAATTTTTACGATACTTTTGCTAATATAAATCCGTACGACTTAGGTTTAAGCCGTAGCCGTTATAATACTAAGTGTTTAAAATATTAACTAAATATTAAAAACAAAGTTTCCAATTATACATATTAAAAAGTAACCTATGTAAACGGTAAGTAAATTAATTCAAAAGCTATATAGATTTCATAGCATTAAAACTTTTATGTTAAGTTTTAACGTTTAAAAGTTCGTTTTCGCCAGACCACGTAAGTTAGTCAGACTTTTCTAGTACCCTTGTTATGGCTGACCATAGCCATAGCGCCACCAGGGCAAGAGATCAATGGGATGATCGCTTGTGGCAATCATTCTGTGTGCTACAAGCTGTATATGTACTGGAGCTGTTACGGTGGACAAGGCCGTAACACACCTGGAGTAGAACACCCTAAACTTGGTTCACTCACAAGTCGAGTTACTTATGCAGTCTACCCGTCCTGGTGTCAGCACCGGATACCTAAGCAGGAGAGTTCGCGCCAATAATGGTTGACTGGATCCGACTTCATATTTCACCAGAATCTTAGAACTCAAGGCAAAGCAATTTTCACTGGAATCCGCTCCATTTATTTGGCGGTTTCCGAATTAGGAAATGGAGTAAACAGAGAAGCAGAGCGGCCCGCAATACCCAAGAGAGCACACACGCAACCAAACAGCGGCGAAGCGCTCGTCTCCGTCGGCGGGCCCCTATTCCGCAAATCTGAGATATCGCACGAGGAATTTGCGAGGCGTAGCGCCGGCACGCCCGGGTCGTGCCCCCTGGTTCCTCCAGTTCGGCGTCGTCGTCGAATACGTCCACATCCACCTGCCATGTCCGAGCCCCGAGGTCCCCGTGGAGGCGGAGCCGCCGGGAAAAGGAGGTGGAACTCGGGCTATCAAACTGATGCAGTTATGAGGTTGGGATCACGTAGTAGTCGGAGAATACTCTTCTCTCGATACTAGATGCCTAAGCCGTTCCAGTTGCGCGTTACCCGAAATCGCCATCGTAGTTATACTTAAAAACCCAACCCATACCCAGCGCCATAATTGCCTGCGACAGGTTGATGGTCTTGGATTATCATCTATGTGAGTGCTAATAACTCTGAAATATTCCTCTACTTTGTCATAAGATTGGTTTCGCCAGACTAGGTAGGGGCAGCGACCCCGATATCAGAAGCTGAGGTGTCCGAAGGTGTCACGGTCAGCTTGTCACGGTAGTGCATCACCCCTTTATTATAAATATGAGTAAAGCTTGCTCTGCAATATTGCTACAGTCATAAGGCCTTATACTTCTAAACCCTCATAGGACGTAAGACTAATGTCATGGCAGTCAAGCCCTGTTTCCATATGAGATACTGGTATCACACACTGAAGCATTTGTTTCCGAAGAAGTAGATTTATCTGGTTGAGCTCTAGAAGCTTTTCCCTAGGCTACAGAAGGTAATGATGTCTTCTTAAATACATGGAAATACAGCTGTAACTGTGAGAAAGCGATACCGGAGGTGGCTCGTAGGTAATTCGACTAGTCGGATAAAAGCTTTAGGATCGAATCCCAGCCATTGACGTGACACTTTTCTCGTTTCTTTATTTCGTCCTTCTCGCTCTCCGTCATCCTGACAGTCCAATCTAGCGTTAAAAAGACACGTGCTTTGCCTCGCAACACCCATTAATTTTCAATAGTCCACGAGACATTATGGTCAATGAGAACAATATCAGCAATTGCGGTTTAGAAAGGGGCACACTTGCAGAGTACACGCTCATTTGCTCACTTGACATGATGCTAGTAAATTATTTGCTGAGAATTAGCCATAACTAGGGCCACACCGGCTGGTCTCCAACAGCAAAACCTCTGAGCTGACAACTCACGCCCCTTATTAATCCCAAGCGCTGTCCTCGGCTTACTAACGTTAAGGTACAACCACTGGTCCTGCAAGCACTGGAACGAAGCATCTGTCATGTTGACATATGATCTGCAGAATAGTCTTGCTTCATTTATGAGTGACCCGGCAACTTAATTGGATATTTAACTGCCTGAAATAGAAATATGCCCCTGTCCCCGGCAAACGGACTGTATGCTGACACTCCGCGGAGAGAAATGGGTAAGTTTCTAGCCAGGTCTCATCAACTAAAACATTGCAAGTGAGCGGTGAGATAAACATGGTCGATCGGACAACCTGGGCTTCGTGTTCCTTTCGGTCGGTAATCGAAGCCCAGTTCTCGTAAGCCCGAAAGGATTGGAGGTGCGGAGAGACAGGCTTCGAACAGCTTACTCCTCAGGCGGTGCCGAAAAATATGGCACACTTTAATCCGCCCACTTATAGCTGCAATATAATGACAGAAATCAACCTACCTATTGCGATACGGATAAAGCTGACCTGATATTCGAAAAGAACCACATCTTGCGAGAAGACAGAAATTTTTATTCAATTTAATTGTTAATGTTGTCGTTGATTTACTTGCGAGTTGCAAACGCTGCATCTAAGCAAAATGGTTAGTAGAAATGATAGGTGGCCTAGGCGTTGGTCAATTAAAAGTGTGCCATTTATTTTCGGCACCGCCTGCTCCCTGATGGGTCACGTTTACATACTGTACTGCGCACAGTCGCCACGGCCGCACAGCCACTCTCTGTCTTGCCTTGCATAGGGGCAACAGTTTGGGGTACGGGAAACGGGACGTACGCCACACAGCCGTCTTCGCACTTAGTCAGCGTCTCAGCATTTTACCTAGTGCAGAACAATATCAGAATCCTAGAATCCTGAAGGCGTCGTTCTGGGAATAATACAGCAGAAAACAATATTTGATTACCACCTTACCCAAGGAAAAGTGCTTTGCTATGTAGGGATCTAGGTTCATATCCACCCCTGTAGATACAGACCTCAGGGTAGGGCGCAGATTTGCCGGATGTTGGGATCTGGTGAAGTCAATCTGGTGAAGTCAATCTGGTGAAGTCAATCTGGTGAAGTCAATCCGGCGCGGGAGATACGATAGCTCTCACGTAATTCGCTACTTGGACTACTAGATTGAATCCGCGATGCCCGAAACGTCACAACCTAGATGACAGTCATGATTCTTAACAACGTCGAATGTGAAGGTCTCGGGCACTGCTCATGTCAATATTGATCGCATAGTGATGTCTGGTATATACAATATTGACTGGTCAACAAAGTCTAATAAGCTTTGACGAAAATACATTTCGCTGGATTGTACGTACGGCAGTCAAGACGCAAGAACTCCCAAAGGGTACAGAAAATCCATAGAAACGACCAGGGTGGTATGGGACAATCGTGAAACAGCCTGAATGAACACCGAACTCTCTTACATGCGGGCGCTAGGGCGTTAGGATGTCGGGGTCTGTGGGCGGACGATCTGCGTCGAGTTTTTGGTGGGCTCTCCGATCGTACGGAGAATAGGAACGACCTGGCTGATCAAGGGTTATACCAGAACAGAACTAGAGGCTTACACGTATGTAGCTTGGAAGCATCTACTTCTTTAGGTATAGTAGTTCCCAAGAGGCCTTGGCTCGGAATTGCAAACAGTAAGTCGGAGGTGGTTTATCTCCGTGGGATTACGGAGTAGAAGGCCTGATAATCACGAACGGCACAGCTTCTTCGTGTCACCAGCTAATGCAGCTTTTTTCAGCTGGAAGAAGGAGTCTTAGCTGTCTAAGCCTCCCGCATATCACCCGCAAGCGGCAGATTCCACATATCAAGCCCGTTTTAAGGATAATCCTCCAGGCTGCAGGCAACGGTGCTTTTAAGCTCCGCGGTTCCGGCCCTCTCAACGCTCGCCCGTTTCGGAAAAGGACGAGATTAACTTTTCAAGGATGTCCCTGCCGCTTCGAACTTTGAAACTCTGAAAATGCAGCGGGAAATGTGCAAATGGTTCAACCGAGTCCGTTGTATGCACCTGGTATGGACAAGCCTAGGTACCAGACTGCCTGATAAAATGGCTGTCTTTGCGAGATTATTTAGGTATTCATGAGCTGCGATTTTCAACGTACACATGCATGCATCTCGATTATCCGGGGAACGAAGCACCGATCCCCTATCGACGAAATCGTCACTCGATCCCCGAATGGGCGCATCTTGGGATAGTAGAGCAAGCATGGCCCCGATTCGCTATGATATGAACGCCAGTGGTGGCTGTGCATTTGTGCGATCCCCCCATTGTCTCGTTCATCTGACAACTGTGAAGTACCTACATCGGTGCATCGCTTCTTATTCCGTCCGGGAAATTGTTCGTTGTCGCAGATCTCTACCACTTCGCACAGGATACAAAGCTTTCCAAGCGCTTGTTGCAATTTCCGTTCGTCTTCTCATATCGTTTGGAAATGTGTCACGATGGATTTGAGGCAGTGCCGGTGATCTGAGAGCCCCGAGACCGTTGAACCCCAGGTGCCGAAAGCGACAGAAAGTGAAAGTAACATTATGGGGATATGATTTTCCCTGCTTGGTATTGGTTCCTCATATTGGATTTGTCCCTTATAGCATCACTATGCGATGCGGTCTAGACTACTAGGTAGACCATTAACTAGGTCGTTTGGATTATATCAAGGTCGTCGTCAGCCGGCATCGTCAACATTCGTCCGATGCATCATCCAGCAGCACAACGAGGGCTGCGATCTATCTCTAAATGCATCATTCAAGCGCAAAGTTGAAATAACAGCGTCGAGGCAGTGTCCCCTTAGTTGTGATCGCCCCCCATGCTGTCGTATACGGCATCGTCATCGCTGTTCACCACAGCAAGGAATGGCTACCCATCGTCACATTTTGAAGCAGGAAATATCGAAACTCGTCCAGAATTGGTATTCCAGCGTCGTCATACCAAAGCCGCAGGAGGGGAATACGTACTTTAGTGACACTCTTCGTTCGAACTCCCTGCAGGTCTAATTGGTGCACAATTCGGTTTACGAGTTGTGCAATTGTGACTAGCAGACCTAATGACAGCAAAGAGTGCACAAGTCTCGGGGAGAATGGAGTGGTGCTGCATACCTAGTACAGGAAAGAGAGGTACAAAATACAAGCCCCGGTTACCCGCTGCCGAATGGTGGGTGCATAAGGATAGCGTACTGTAGCATACATATGGTGATGTCTCTTGTAATTCGGTCGGACCAAGTCGGCTTTACGAGAGGAAAGGCAGGAACCATTGGACAGGCTGTGATTATCTTGGCACCGGCTTACGCGTCCCTCCCCGCTGGACCCCCTCATCGAGAAGGGACTAAGCCTAGGCGGTTATCCATTCACCCCACCCATTAGCCTCCCTGGGCGCCCTGAACCCCCGAACGGCCAATATGCGGACTTTCAGCAAATGTGCTTGTCCACTTGGCAGTTCCCAGGACACCTTTCCTTGCCCCCGGCCGCCATAATACCCAAATCCCCAACCCGTCTGCTGTCTCTAACGATTCTACCACTTTTGCTTCTTACATCCCCCAACAAGCTTTGACAAGTAAATCCATTCATCTAGCTGCTGTCCAAACATTAGGGACAGCTCAATATACGACCACTTTTTGTTTGTGTTTGTTTATATCGTTCGGAAGAGCAATTGATAACAAGGGCGAACCCCACAACATACCGCTGCTTCTCTTGGGAAAGGCAGATCACCCTATAGCCATGTCGGCTTCAACTCAACCGAGCTCTTCGACGAGTCCCGTGGGCGTTGTCGATCCGCTCGAACTTCTCGACTTCTCAGAATACGATGGGATTTCATACCACTCTCCCTCAGTATCCCCCCCTGCGACGAATAAACAACAGTTTGCCCGACTTTCGCCAGTAGTCACGACTCCCACGACGCTGCCTTCGAGTCAACCCATGTCTGGACCTAGTCATCAATACGATCGGTATAAACAGCAGACGCCTTTCGTTCCCGGTGCTTTGGCTAGTACCCTTGCCGTCAACCAGAGCAACGCCCACATTGGATACACTCTCGAATACATACCCCGGGCCGAGGAAGTTTTCGACTTCAATGCGCCGCCTTCTCAAGCATCGTCTTCCACTATACCGGATATGGACGTCGACTTCGAGTCGCCCGCAGACTCGTTCTTCTTCCCGGAGTCTACTATAGACCCCAATGCTATTGGAGGCCCAGATGTCCATACCCTGCCGTCACCCACTGTTCCCTCGCAGACGAGCAATGTTGGACGGATGTACCCTGGTATGCACCGGCAGCAGGCCCTGGAGAAGGCTCAAGCACAACAGCGACAACAGCAGCAAATGCTCCAGCAACAGCAGCAGAGACAGAACCAGCAGGTGAAACAACACCGACCCAAGGCACCCCATCCTTCCGATCCCCTTGTTGAACAGAAGATCACGCAGCTCCTCAACTCGATGCGCGCCAAGCCGGCCGTGCCGGAGCAACAGGATAACTCTCCTTTACTGCAAATCCCTCGGCCCAAGAAGGAGGAGGACGACATGGATGAGGATGAAAGATTATTGGCTAGTGAGGAGGGCAAGAAACTCAGCAGCAAAGAAAGACGACAGCTGCGAAACAAGGTCTCTGCACGTGCCTTCCGCTCTAGAAGAAAGGGTAAGACACTGGACACGTCGGTAGTGTTTTCAATTATTAACTTTGCACTAGAGTATATCAGCCAACTCGAGGCCGAAATCGCTACCAAGGTTACCGAGAACAGCGATCTCCGTTCTCAGAACAGAGCACTTGTCGAGGAGAACCGAAGGTTGTCCGATTTGACTAAGATGCTTCTCGCATCCCCCTCCTTCTCTAACTTCCTAGAGCATCTGAGCCAGAACCCTACCGGCCTTCCGCAGTCACAGCAGCAACAGGCTCCCAAGGTTGAGCAAAGACAACAGGGGGCCCAGCAAATCCCGAAGGATGTCAACCCTTACGTCGCGACGCAACATGCTCAGCAGCAAACTGGCGGTATGGTTATGGTTCCCGAGCAGGCCATGGACTTCTCGATGTTGAATATTGAGGGCGATTCGTCTTTCAACTACCAGCCGACAGTCTTCACAGTTGAAACTCCCGAGATGCCCGAAATCGACACTTCGTTCCTATCTGAGAAGCCATCTCATGCTATAGACGAAGTCCCGGCGTCGGACAATGAGAAGGTTGAGGCTCCCGTAGTCGAGTCACCCGTCTCACCATCCCTTGAAAAGCCGCAGCTCCCTGAGGCTCCGGCTGATGCTACCTCTGCGAAGGTGGTTGCGGATCTTGACGGTGACATTTACGATGACGACGTTGTTGTCTCGTCCACACCAACTGAGTTGGATATCGGCAGCCTATCAGCAATTGATATTTTCGGTGGTATTGAGCCTGAGAAGGCATTCGCCCGATACGAACTCGTCGATGCATCCGAAGAAGAAGTTGCTGCCGACATGGTAGCGCGGCGTGTGGAGCGTCTTTCTGCCGGCCTAGAAGCTTCGTTATCTAAGCTGGAGAGATTGACAATCGGTTTATAAATTCAGACATATGTACATGACGTTCGTTAATTTCTCCTTTCTGATCATATTGGCTGTTGAGACTTTCTGGGAAAGGGTCATTGCGAGTTTGGCGTTGGGTTATGGGCATTCTAGCAAGAAAAGGCACCGGCGGAGACAACGCAGAGATTTTTCCTTGCATCACTGCAGAAGTTGGCGCAAGGCTTCGTCGCACAACTATTTTGGATATTGATGAAATTGAGCGGTGGGACTAGCATAGGCTTGGTAGGAGGAGTTGCAAGGACGGAGATAGAACGACGCGGGGAGCATTATTCGCCTCACCAGCGTTGTAATAGAATAGTGTGCCCAATGGCACTAAAGAAAAAAAGCAAAATTCATAAAGCATGATATCCATCCAATTTCCTAGAGTATACTTTTCGACCAGTCTTTGCTTCAGGTGGCAGGCTACAATACGCGGGGGGATTTTCTGTCGATTGCCTCCAACCCGCTATATCTCCATACAAGGTTATTATGACGATTCCAAAAGAAAACGTATAAATCATACATTAGCCACTTCGTTCCAAATCAACTTTCGGTTACTTATTAAGGGTCTACGATAATAGTAGGCATTAACATAGCGTCAATTAATGGCCATTCCTATACAATTCTATAAAGACATCTACGCGACTTCCGGGGTGGACCCGGCGAAGGTTACTAACACATAATACCCCTGTGTATTGTATAAGAACTAACGTAGGCAAGTATATCGGCCGAAAGCTAAGATATCGTGGAGAATCAACATTCTGCCTTCAAGTTGCCGGAGTCGCCGGAGTCGTTGACAGAGGTGAGTTTTACTTAGCCCTGACCCTGAATATCGAACAGACTGGAAGCCAGGACCCGCATTTCGCAACTGTCGATCGGTAAATAGTGTATATAGCGGCCGCCACCAGCTAAGATGCTGCTGTTAACCGCACTCAAGAGTCCACATGGTGACGGGCCTAAGCACTTCCTTAACCCATTAATTTCATGATGCAACTTCTCGATAGCCTAGCCTGTATTGTCGTGCTGGAACAAACGCGCGGAGTTGTGGCTTGGTCGGAGTTCAACACAAAAAGAGTTTAGGATTGGCGAACTAACTTGTAGGGTTATGAGCCACAACTGGTGCGGCTGATACGCGGAACCCCATTAAACTCTAATATTAGAAATGCGTGATTTTCAGGGGAACGAGGGGATCGACAGCGTTAAAGTCAGGGACACGAGGTTTGTAGTGTCAGTTGAAAAAGTCCCGTCTCCTGCAGTGCATTGGCTATCGTATGAAGGTTCCGCTTAGTAGAGAATCCACTTTACACGTAGTCCTCATCACGTGACTTGCCTAGAGGACCAATAAACCATAACGGAGGTACCAAGGCTCATTCTCACCCACAACAACCAATTCATTGCAATGAATTGGTAAGTGGCTTATAAATTCAGGCAGCTCTCTGCGGTATTCTCCCGGGGAATAGGATGGGATATCCATCTCCCGCCAGCTTATCCGACCTCAACACGTCGAGTGTTTCTTATCGGCACAGATATGCACTCCACAGCAGCATGACTGGATGATGGGGCTTCCAAAGTTGGTAAGCCAGAACCGCGCGGTTCGCCTTGTTCCTGCGGATATCTACCCATGGCTTGCAAGACTCGCCGTTGATCTTATCAAGCGGTTCGACATCGAATCAAACCGTGCATCACTACTTAGTAGGGACTCGTCGAGGACCAACGGGTGTCTTCCGGCGCCGGTTGGGACCCAGAATCCATCCGCCGGGTCCGGGTGCGACAGGTGGGCTGGCTCCGACAAATGACATCACAATCGATCGCCATCATTGTACCGAGTAAAGAAGGTAAGCGCGCGGGACTTTACGATCGCGGCGAGTGCCAGTTCTATGACGGTGTCCGAGTAATGTGTTGGGTTTCTGCCTTAATCCCGCCTGGTAAACAGGGGGCAGAGGATGTTCGAACCACAGGAGATTGATTTTCCCAGTGTTCGAACTCGCCAAGCCGCCTTGGCCCGATGATACTCATGTTTCTGTGGCCTCTATCCGTCCATTCCATCTCTTAGATGGCGTCGCGAGTTGACAGACAGCGTCCCCGTCGCATCGGATCTTATCGTTGTCGTCCGGGGAAGCGCCTCAGACTGCAGCCGAGACCATGTCGCACAGGCCCCTTCGCAGTGTTAACCGCTTCGTACAGACCATCGACCCCCCATGAAGATGACCAAGACCAAGAATATGGCCGCTCCCTGGAGGACCTCGAGTAACGGCCTCGGCGGAGCGTCAGCTTCTGGGATCCCCAGCTGAGTCAAGTCGGAAGAAAGCTGTAATGCAATGGGCAGCCATGGGTGAGTTCCTACCTATGTATGTCGCAGTCCGCCGGCTTGACGGTTCTGCTAGTGTGATTCCTCCTATGCGCCGTTATGGCGGTTTTGTCGCTATATTGAGCGGATCTCTTCTGGTAGATAAGAATATGCCGAACTTAGCAGTTAGCGTTGTCAATTTCAACGCGCAAGTGGCACACTATGATAAAGTGACGCGGATCGTGGGACCGTCAATGGTACAAATGGCACAGATGACGATGGACTCGGACAAGCCTTCCCTCGGTTATGCCACCCGCGTCACCGCAGCAGCATAATTATTATCACGTCATGGTGCGCCAGGCCGTCTGCAACTTTGACTGCTATCCTGCCGCCATCATCAACCCTAACGCGACTACGCTCCTCCAGGAAGCCGTGACGATTGGGAACTCATCCTATGATCCACCGGTGCGATTCAGTGCATCCTACCGTCAGCCAGACAAGAGGGCTCTTATTACAACCACATTTTTCCCTAGCTGGAAGCGCTATTGAGACAGATGGTAGTAGAGTTTAGTTCCTAATGGAGCTAGACTCTCATGTTGAATAGCTCTTATTCCAGGATGACCATGGCGAACGCGCCTGCTGCAATGGACCCCGGTGTCTCGCCCCTCTAAATCGATCACGTCCAACCCCAGGGGCATCCGCCGCTCCACTACTGGAAATTCATTATCTGACGGCTGTGCGCGACGACCGCGGCGTGCCTCTTCATTTCGCTAGCCTACTCGCTCATCTGGCTCACCTCCCGCATCCCGTTCTGGCCGCCACCAGGCCCAGAGATGGACGTGGCGTTCAACGCGACGGCGTAGGGGTTGGGTTCGTTCCCCGTGTATTGGATGGTGAACTCCGTCGGCATCCGCGCTGGGCATTGCGTGCGAGAACGTGGCCATGCTCATCGACCAGCAGTGGACGGCGCTCTGGCTCATTCTCTGGGTCACCACCAACGTGGCGGCGTCGTTCTACTCGCTCGAGCTGGCGTCCTGGTTCTTCCTCTGGGACTAAGCCAGGCCATTACATCACATCGTCCAGGCCAGTCGCCAAATCTTGTTCGACCTGCACTCCTGCATCAGCCTCAACCTCGGCGTCCTGTTCGCCTGGAGCGCCGTCACCGTCGCCCTGTTCTCACTCTGTTGCTACTTCATGCGCTGGAAGAGCGGGAGGACCCAGCGCGCCGCCGGGGGGGACAAGGACAAGTGCACGGTGAATACTAAGGACGGCGAGAAGAAGTTCTGGAAGGATGTCAGCGCTAAGCCGCCGAAGAGGAGGCGCGGGTTCTTGCGCGGGATGTGGAAGCTGCTCGACGGGAGCTATGTAGGGCTTGGTGTTAAGTGATGACATGTTGTATATTGTCCTAAATATAGGGAATAGGAGGTTGCCGCTCGTATGAAACTCATTACTGCCGCATCTTGGCTCCATAGCTTCGCGGTAATAGCTATCCAAATCTAATGACTCTAGCGCCGAAACGTGAGGCCAACTATCATAGTTAGGCTGATCGCGAGGAAGGTTGCATAGAGTGTGGAAAGTATAAAATTGTCATGGATGATTAGGGCTCTAGAGAGCAGTGGCTAGAGAGCTCAAAATATAGTGCGGGAGCCCCGGAACAATGTTGTTGCTGGGTGGCTACAGCGTAGATGACTAAAATTACCCCTATTCTGCGACACCAACACTGCTCAGCACCGACTGGCCGTATGGTTCAGCCAAGCAATTTTCGTCGATGCCTACGAGAACTGTCCGAGAACCACGTAATTATGCCCTGCCCGCCTTCTATCATAAATTGTTTTGGAATGCGAACTATGGCTCTCGAAGGATTACATATCCTCATATTGATGAAGTTATATTAAGACTATCTTGAAATTGGTCGGCTTAGAGCCTTTGCTAAACGCTCTTGCTCACGGTTGGCAATATATGTTAACCTGTGGTGTCTATTCCTTCCTGGCCTTCCCCCCCCCCCTCCCCCTTTTTTCTTCTTTTTCTTTGTCCTTCGGCCTCTGTCTCCCCTCGTCTCCTTTTCCCCTTGTCTTAGGTGGATAGGGGCATGTACGTGCGGAAGTTAAAAATCATGCTGATACACTTGCCACAGCTATGATGATCGGGAGAAAACGTTGCATAAGGCGTGGAAAGTGTAAATTGTCTTGATTGATTGAGGGCTCTAGGGAGTAATGGCTAGAAAGCTCTATATGTAGCGTGGGACCCCCGGAACGACGTTATTCCGGGACGCCTACCGGATTCTGGGCCTTGATGACTAAGCCAAACTACCCCTTTTCTGCAACATGACACTAAACTAGCTCCCGCCGCAGGCACGCAGGAAGGCCATTAACGTAGGTTCAACTGCATCTCAATACCCCCTGGTATTTGGTGGCGAGCGGTGTATGTCGGGGAAAGAGGCGGTGCAGGGAATCCGTACCGCTCGTCCGTACCCTTGTAGTTCCAATCAATGGCGCCTAGCAACTTGAGATGCTCCCCGAAAAGTCGGCATGGCCTTCCGGATCATGCTGCTCGAGCTCCTCGATCAAGGGTTTGATGTTGAACTTTTGACTTGTAAGAAAACACCTTCCGGTTGAACTTACCGTAGTGCGCGCGGTGTGCGTAATAGTTCCCTAGCAACCGTCCGAAGGCAGGACGGATTATGCCGGTCTCTGAAAGCTTGATGTATAATCCGAGCACGTTAACCCAAGGAAGCAGAAACATATCTTGGAGGTAAAGGGTTGAGAAGCCTTCATTAGGACACTGTTTTTAACATCCTAGGCTTTCTGATAATGTACTAGGATGAGTCGTCATGTAATGTTTTAGAGATCCATCATTACACCTATATAATGAGCTAATGGTAGTAGATGGTAATCAGTCCATCCTCGCATTCTACGAAATACTAAAGAAAGGTCGCAATGAAATCTAGGAAGGCGACTCGAGCCCACAAGCTATATCAAAACCGTAATTAGTCACCCCTGCATTTTAAAGAATATATCTCTGTATAGCCCCGGTTGTCGGCCAATTGCTTCTGAACGCCTAAGTAAAAGAACCAACTCAACCCCTTCCCCGTGTTCCTTGAGGAACAAACCCTGAAGGTCCAACATTGTTGTACAACGTGAATATTTTGTACGGCTCAAAAGTGCCTTATACCGCGTGGTCATAGCCGGGGTAGTGAAGAGACATTTGACTTTCAGAGCTAGTCCACCCTGGGCATCACCCCTTCCGAAGTAGAGAAGCAGTTGTATAATAGAGCTCATCTGCTCTACTTGCGATTGTGGCTCCTCCCAAAGCCCAATACCTTCGATAACGCAAAACACCATCGATTCTTCGGGCAAGGACTCAATGAACTGGCGAAATAAATAGCATCAGTCGCCGATGTTCTTCACTTTACTCCGAAGCATGTTTTCGAGTTCCCTGAGGAGCCGGAGTTGAAGTCCCGATGCTGGTCGATGAGCTGGAGCATGGGTGTGTTGATCATATCGAGAGCCGTACCGAATATCTGTCTCTTTCGGCGATGCTCGCTGCAGAGGTACCCGACGGCAAAAGCAGAAGGACTGTGCTTACGAATGCCGTCTAGGGCATCGACGATCCTCCCAGAGAGAAGACTCATCGGTCCTCGGCCCACATTCTTGCTTCTAGGACCACCCTCGATTAACATAACATAAGAAGTGTCCGTCCGCAAGAACGCTCGTAGTCGGACATGCTTTCCAAGCATAGCCACGGTCTGCTCTCCTTCAGAGTCTGGACGACATCCGATCAAAACGGCGCGGCAATCCTTGGCGATCAACATCACCTGCTGCTTTAGGTTCTTGAGGATGGTGTCAGCATCTATGGGGGGTTGGTGGATCGTGGGACGTGACGGAGGTCGTGCTGATGCTCGAATTCGATTTTCTGAAGTTGCTTTTCTCGAGTTAGCCGACAACACTGTTCTTCTAATATCCGCTCTAGCTAGTTTTGTCTTTAGTGTTCCCAGTTGGTCCTTTACCTCCCCAATCTCTTTCTCGAGCACTTTCTGCATAGACTGGCGTAGGCCTTTGACTGCATCCAAGTTTTCCGTGATGCAGCATTGATGGCTGGTGAGATCGAGCCGACCTTAGCCTGGAGGATGGTTATTTCACGCTCATTGCTGTATGTCTTGAGCGCAGCACAGTACGCCTCCATAGCCGCAAGGCGATCATCAGATCTCGACCGTAAGTCTCGGGTGTTAGCATGGCCTTCAATCCCCGACCTACTCGCGTGTACACAGCAAGTTCTATTTGGTCTGCTAAAGATCAATAGGGCAAGATAGACGCTGGGAAGACATACTGCTGGGCAGTTTAAAACCCACTCCACTAGCAGTTCTAACACAGCAATATACTAGCGAATAAATCCGAAATAAGAGTGCGCATCTTAGCGTCTGGCTCGTGCCTGTCGGGAACATATGCCTTATCGACTATTGCATCTCTGATCTGTTTCAGAGCCCTGACGAAGTTCTGCTCCCATATGTTGTACCTCTCCGCCGCTTTGAGAACGATGGAGATACCCCCACAAACCAGGGAGGCATATCCGCACGACTCAGGCAGCAGAGAAACGAATGAGGTGACATCCTGGGCATGGCTCACGACGAAACGGATGACGACGAAACGGCATACGCCGATGGTGTTGTGGATGAAGGAAAGAAGAGTGCTGATGACTACTATGACAGGGAGTAGTCAATTACTTGTAGTATACTTTGTTTGCGTCACAAGCGGGCACCGAGTTAGATGTTATTTGCGTCGCGCCCTTAATTACCCCAACTCTGTCCACCAAGAAAAGTTATTTTTCTGTTCATTTGAACCCACGGTGCCTCGTAAGCTTCGTTCCCTAACGTATTTTGTCCTGTTGGGCTTTTTCCGCAAGGGGTCACTTTTCTGGCAGCAGCATAACTACCTATGTACAATGCAAATCATTATCCTGAAGCCTAACCCTTATGCAAGCCCTAGGCGCGGGCTAGTAACTCTGGGGAAGTCAGTATGAAAGCCTACGTACCTGATAAATACACCACAAGGCATAATTATATAGGCAAATTACCATATACCAAGCTTTTCACCTAAGTTTGACTTTCACCTCATCGTTCCCGCATACACGGTTATCATCCTAGACTTGCACCTTGGATGCCTTGGTTTCAACCCGAGAACATTTAAGGTGTTAGATCAGTAAATCTCAAAAGACGGACAAAGCACTTTTGATCTGATTTGGTCTGAACCTCCTAAATTTATCTGAACAGTCACGCCGCCCCTGCCGCTCACGATCCCCGCCTGTCAGAACCCCAAGCAAACAAACAGGTGATGATGATGATGCCTTTCCTTAGGTACCTAGGTATGTGCATTCCAGGGGTGGCAGGTCACATGGCCGTCTCATTGCTCGACCTCAGCCGTAAAGAGGGCATCGGGGAAGCCGCCCTCGCAGTCATCCTCGCTCATGTAGAACAGTAGCGTACACGGTCGAGGCCCTCGGCCTCGAAGCTGCGCATGATGTTCGACGAGACCTGGCAGCACTCGGTGTTCTGCTCGTTCTCGCCCGCCAGCGCCTCCGCCGCCGTGCCCTCGCACTCATCCTCGCAGTAGAGGGCCACCTGCCAGCCGTGGGCGCGGGACGCGAGGATCAGCACCGCGGCGGGCAGGCCGGTTCTGCCAGGAGAAGGTCGAGTTGTTGGTGCATGTGGTGCGCATGATTACAGTGGCGAAGTGCCGCAGAATAGGGGTAACTACTTAGTCATCTATGCTGTAACACCCCGCAATTAACATTATTCCGGGGTTGCCACAGTATATATAGAGCTTTCTAGCCACTGCTCTCTAGAGCCCTGATCAATCATGGCAATTGACACTTTCCACACTCTATGCAACCTTTTCTCGCGATCAGTCTAACTGTGACGGATTTTCATAGCCTAGAGCGCACTTTCGGTTCGTTAAATATGTTCTAAAACTTACGTATTTATGGTTTGCCGAAGAATGCGTATCAACGAAGGAAATTCTGCTTGCCTGGAAATAGGTATCGAATCTGACATGAAGACTAATTCCCTAAATAAAGGGCGGTAACTTATTGAGTACACGAAAACGTCATAGGTCGCAAGGATGGGCGATTACGTGAAGAATGGGCAAATAAATATAGTTAATGTTAACTGCTTGGTTTAAGCTCGCCGGCATTCCTGACCCCGTTCCTCCCTCCTTTCGCTGTTTCCCTCAATTCCCCGCGAATACCGGCAAAGTGAGCATCAAGCACGCTCGTTTCCTTGACGATTTGCCTCCTGGTCCTTGCGTTGTATCCGTCTTGATTGTGCTGTGTATAAGATATGTCAGCCCCAGAGGGCCAGACATTGCGCCTTCCCCGATGTGCAATAAAATGGATAACTCACCGCAGTACATCCCGAGCACTTGCAGGAATGGCACCCCCAAAAGTAGGATAGGCACTAACTGCCCAAATCCCTCCACATCATTCTCCTTACCAATATCCGTACAATCTTCCAACCAGCGGTGGACGCTGTTCCTGTCGTCTAAGGTCCAATACAGGCCCAAGGCGAACCAGAAATATCCATCAACGATGACATCTATGGCTTCTGATGATATGATATACCAGAACCAGGCAAATACCTTCCGCCACGGCCGCATCCTCTGCTGTCTGTCCTGTTCTGCAAGGCCTTTGTAGTCGACAATCGAGTGTCTGGCCTTGTCAATCCATCACTTTCCCGCCACTGGCCACAGAGCCAGACATTTCTCCAAATACGACAGAATAACGAACACGAAGCTTACCACCATTTATATAAGTGGCTTACCTCCCTTCCCCTTCCCCTTTGCACAGCTAGCCGGGCACTGGTAGTAGTCGTCCCACCCATCGGCCCCAGACACATACGAACAGTATAACAGCAATGCCGCCAAGGTGAGCATACTAATAACTCGTACGACGATGTCTCTACCCCGTCCGAAACAAGGCCAGAGCGGATGAGCGCGAGGTAGAGGCATGTGCTGATAATTGCCAGATACGACCAGGTGATGAAAGAACCGATGACCTGCAGCGTGTCAGTTTACGCCTGCTGAGGAGGATGGAATGAGTCGGCGGCACAGCACCCCGATCCCGGCAATGTCTGGGTCGGCCTCCAGGGTAGGACATGAACACGAGCCCCAGGACACGGCGTCGGGTTCTGAGCTACAGTTTTTCAGTGACTCGCTCATGCCAACGGACGATTTAGAGCGACATCTGCCCTTCCACGCACTGGTTGGATTCACGGAGGTATAGTTCTAGGAGATCAATGGACAGCTGGTGAGCTTGCTTTGTAGGATAGGGATAAGGCTACCCGGGAGGATTTAGCATGGGAAACGATGCAGAGTAGACTGGAGGAAGAACAAGTGAGTTCTCAGCAGACGTCGCAGCAGAGAAAATAAGTGAAAGCAAATGGAAGGAGGAAAGAGGTATATAGTTCTTCGTTGTCTGTGTCTAAGGATAACTAGCTAACCAAAGGGCCAGTTGGGAGATATGGGTGTCTTTACATTCGCCAAATTCCAAGGATTCCAACTGTTTGTTGAGTATAACTTCATAGCTGTTGATATGGGCCTCCTAGAGGTTCTAGGAGTGTATAAGACCTCTATAATTACGTATACGCTTATGCGTGCAGATCCAGACCTTTCCAGGTCTTTGTATCTGATAATAGTAAGGCGATCTGTCGGCGAGCCAGGCAGGGTTTGCTCTCTCGCCCTGCTCAACATTTGAAGATCGAGGCAGCCATAGTTGGTCCAGCGGCAGCTAACATGCTGAGCAGCCTATTCCCATCCAAGCCTGTCGAGTACGGGGCGTGAAACACCAGCAGCACACTGCATGTTTGCTGCGGGAGGCCGATCTGGTCCAGAAAGCGTGACGGTAGATGATGCTCTGCATTCCAAGACGAGCAGAACCCCTGGTCCAAGAACTGCCGCTTCGGTATCTTCGCAAACTTCGGATTCCTCACGCTGACGATTGTTACAACCTCCGCAAGCCATGTCTTACATCCGTCCGTGTGGTGATTCCACGTTAGTTCTCAGAGACCACCGGCGGGAAGCAGAGAGCCACTACGTGCCGTTTTCGGGTTGTGTACGCTTTCCCAATTCGAACCTTAAAACTAAAAGTAAACGAATTTCAGTTGGATCCGACACGAACCGCGGGACGCCCCGATCGTACTAAGACCCCGAAGTCTCAAAAGGAATGTGGGACCCTCGCACTTTGCCTGCTACCTATATTAGCTACGGCAGCCATGGTAACACGCCAAAACACCTATTTCTTCCTGACGAATGTAAACTCATAGCCGATATACGCGAATGAAATACACTATTTTTGTGCACCTCACAGTAACCCATAGCGTCCTATTCCCCCGATCAGAGCAGCTTCGCAGTGTCACTCGTACTTCTGTTTAACGATTTTGAAGCGCCCGTTCTGGTTGGAGTTGCCTGCGTCCTCCAATTCCTTCCTGTAAGCTCTCGCGGCCTCGCTTCCGAACTCCTCTACCCCTGCATCTCATTAGCCTTGTCCTAGACCACCAAAAACCAAGTTCTCACCCTCTGCGTCGATAGTTGTGTATCCGGCCAGGAAGAGCCGTTCCACGACATCAAGCGCCCATGTCTGGCAGCTGAAGCGTTGGCCTTCCTTGAGGGCTAAGTTCCTTCCGTTCGTGGGCGTGGGCGCGTCTCTGCAGATTGTGTCGACCTGACAGAAGTTCTTGCTGAATCCCGGGCCGCGCGGGAGAGTTCCCAGTTCGTAGAGAACGAGGAGACTTCGGGTCCTGCGGAAGTCCCACGTGTCACCGACGCCTCGCCGCTCAAAGCACCATGTTCCGTTTGCTGGATCCGCTGCGTTTGTGTTGCTTGCGTGGTAGTAGGTGGGCATCCCTCCCGGCGTAGTTGTGACGACTGCCCAATGCTGAAAGGAAGTTAGCGGACGTGTAATGGCGCTACGTCGGTATAGTCGACTAACGAATTCCCCAAATTCATCCTTCTTCCGATCGTGCAGAGCAACATAGATACGTCGAGGCGCGAGCGTGGGCTCCTGCTCCGGTGAGAACTCGGTAACAGTCTCCAATGGCATGCTGCTCGTGCCTCGAAAACAGCAAAGAAACCCTTGAGATATCGTATATAACGACGCTTGCAAGGCTGATATGAAAATGGGAGCAAGACATTATGACAAGGCCACGAAAGTCTATATGGGTTGCGGTGGCTGCAATGTGCTCAATACGTGTACGACAGAGGCATCGCGGAATATGTTTGCGAATAACCTTTCCACCAGAAATTGATCACCTCGGACGAGGAACCATCAAAGCCTCAACCAGTGGCGCGAGGCGGGTCTCCACGCTATATTCCAGTAAAAATGATGAGCGGGAGTCGAAATCGAGGCGGCCCATCAAATAGTGGTGGATGCTCCTAATGTAATTGACTTGATACGTCACCGAAGCCAGTTGGTAAATCAGGCGGTGAGGAACTAATATGATTCGTGATGGAGCTGGAAATATGGATTCATGTCCAGCCTCGCGAAATTCATATAATCGCCCACTGTGGGCGGTTGTGCTGTATTACCTTGATGCGGTCGAAAAGAATATTTTGGCTTAATAAATATGAGTCTAAGTTCGGGTGAACCACCTTTCGAATCCATTCAGAGTTGAAAAATATCAGAAACGGCCCACATGTCTCGTGATATCACTCCGCTATGGTTTACACTAGAGGGATTATATCAAGTCATCCACAGTTTTATCCGGGCCCCAGAGTTTACGGTTCTAAAAAAGGAAAGTTGACTGGAAGTTAGCAAAGAGAAGTATGCGGGTCGAAACATGACTCGAGGCTCGAGCGTTACCAGAAGACCAACTCGCCGCTTTGGGATTACCTCCACCAGCGAGTTCAAAATAGTGCATATTTTCATTATTTAATATCATGGCCCCTCTTTACTGTTGGCACTCATCTCCTTTTCTTCTTTCCTTACTCAATCCCACTGCAATCTTGCCTCTTAGCAATATCCGGGTACCTCCGACAACTCCAATGATTTCTTACGACAACTATACAGCGCATTGGCCCTGAACCCTTCACGCCTTATAATCAGGGCGGGCTCTGTTAAAGTTTGTAGTTTGAGTTCGACACGACGGATTCATTATATTGATTTGCCGAAATAGATTCTGTGAGCCTTGCTGAAGACATGCCTCTTGACTTTCTTGGTCCGCATGGAGTAATAATAGGGGGTCGTGGGTGCATATGCATGGAAAGTTACGGAATGTGGTGATATGTCTATATAAGGAAGCTTCACGTCCCAGGCCTTTAGGATAGCTTCTTCATGCAACTTCAACGCATTCATTTACCCCTAGATACCTTCACCCCTCCGTGATGATGGAGTTCGCGGAATATAAACTGGGAGTAGTCCTAGGATCTCAAGCTAAAGGGCGTCTAATGAATCAGCCTGCCGATCCGTCGCAGAGGCTTCACCTCCTTTTGGCTCGTCAGGACTTTGACTGCGAACCAGTTGAAGATACACTCGATCCATCCACACGCCCCAATCGGGTTTGCATCCGAAGAAGTAACGTATAACTGGCCATAGTCACTGCAGAAGCCACTGCTAACCCCTTTCCTGTCAATTTATCCTCGGCCAGTGTCGCAGGCCCGAACGAAGAGTATGAGAGTTCCTCGAGTACGGTGATCGGGTGCACCTTTCAGGACGGCTAGGTCGAGGCCGCCGATGCCATCAACGAAGCCAGCGGCGTGGCCAATTCCACATCGTCAACGCCGGATCCGATGGCTGCATGAGCTTGACCGTTCGAAAAGCACCAGGATACGAGAGCACGGCGTTGAGGGACGTTGCTACGAATGAGCCTCTGAACTGCGATGACCGGGATACGTGTATCATCACCAAACAGCAGGTTAGATCCAGGCTCGTATAATTCATGTTATCACGACTCCCTTTTCTAGATCCTCACGCTTTGCTGGGTTATCGGCGCTCGCTGTGCAAAGCCTGGCCCTGTGGAAAATACCTACGTTAGGTGCTGCGGCTCGCGAGTCCCAGGGCGAACGCAGTACGGTTCATCCACCCGCTACTGGGAGTCTGCTACCTACAAAGCTGTCCAAGATCTCCTTGACGGTAAAAGGACGGAGACCCGGGGGGCCAATATTGCGCCGCGAACAGCTAACAGTGAGATAGGCCCCATGCTACTGTCGGGATCCGGAGTTTCCGGCAGATCAAACCCCTTTTTAAAACACCTTTCCAGACGTCTCCATTATCCATCCATAGAATAACAATTGATGTAATGGATTAATAAGTCAATGATCTGCTTAGTCAGAAGGTTGTTCACGAGTATATATAGCCCAACATCCTCCAGGCTGATTCAGGAAGTCGATAGCTTTGATATAGCGGAATATACACACTTACGATACACCTTGAGGATTTTCCCTATTCTCTATTGAGTCTTTCGACATACACTCTTGCTGGCAAAAGTCTTCTTCCTTCCTCGGGGTAGCCTTACCTTCCGTCGCACTGCTGTCGCATCAAATGTCTAGAGTTGCTAATGGCAGGATCGATGACTTACCGTATGTGGGAACTCTTTTGCTTTGTCATCTTGAGCTTCACAGCGAGTAGGGTGTAGGGCGCGGCCCCGACCGCTTCCACTACGTTCTGCTATTCGAACATCGAGACGGCAGGGCGTGCTGTATGCCAAAGTGAGAGACCGTAATTAATGCATAGGCGACGAGAGAATGCCAGTAACTCTACAGTACCAGACTCTTAGCTTCCGGACGATGGACTAAGAAAAACACAAGGCTTCTAGCCAAAGGTAATTTTTGCCCGGGAAAAGGAGTCCGCCAGGGAAATCACGCGGAACGGGCACACGGACGCCTGTGGCGATGACGGTGTCCCACTCCTCCGCCATGCCCGGGTCCTCCTCCATCGCGCGACATCCGCGCCGGTCAGCAGCCTGCCTAATTACACGATGGCCGAGCGAGAACGCGCACGGTGGGCAGAAGCTGGTCGGGGCAGGGCGATACGATACGCGAGATCGAGCCCGTCAGCGTCGGCCACGAAGACGCCCTGCCGGGCGGGTAGCGACAGCAGATGGGGTGCCGCGGACACCTGGCCGATGATTTTGCGCGCCGCCTTGTGACGAGGATGTGCTTGGGCTCGCGCTCGGACTCGGACAATGTTTTGCCGTGCCGGGTGAATGGATGACGGTAGGCTGAAAGCCGTGATGTGTACGACAGTGGAGGAAGACGGGTGGAGTAAGATAGCAAAAGATAGGGGGAAGGAATTATATGTCTGCCGCCTACCGACTTACCTAGTTCGCAGCTTGAATGAAACGAGCCTTTGCGTATGTAATAGTGAGTCGTTCTGCCACGGCATCAGCTTGAGGCTTTGTGGCGAGCAAGCCAGGTTCGTAGCATAGGATCAATTGGTTCTGAAGGCAAGCTTAGAGTTGGCTGTCATGCCCACATGTAAGATATGTTGAGTTAGCATAGGCAGGTCTGTGGTCTAAGCATAGAGGCAAGAACACCATATAAATTGTCAAGACAAAAGTAGTCATGTCTGTATAGTACTCGACCCGAGAGATCTTTTACATCGTCATGTGACGGACTGCGTGACAACGATGCCTTCGTCACATCATCGACGTAGAAGTCCGAAAGGGATTCTCCTGGGACGCAGCGGGCACTTCGCACTCTGTAAACGTTAACACTGGAAAGACTTTGGTCATGGCATAAGAGACCGAACAAGAAGGCTTTATGATTGCATTGCTTTAAATTCAGATCGCTCACAAGTCTACTTTCTTAGCAGCTGCAAAAGACCGACGCTCACTCCCTTTTTAAATGCTTAGTATCGAAACATGAACTGAACGCCACCTGCCAATGCATCTTATACTGACTGCCCTGAGAACCCGTTGAGTCTGAATTTATGAATAGCATCATCAGAGATGGCCTCCTGCCTCTGCGTACGTCATCATATCCGAGTACGTCGGATTACCATGACACCCGGGACACATGCGATTCGTCGTACACTGTTCGTGTTTCTCGCAATGCCATTCCATGCTCGGTTTGCACTGACGACATTCCTGGCAGTGCTCCCAGCCATCCGTGAGAACCCACCCGCTCTTGCAAAAACTGTACCAGAAGCCATTGAAGTCGTTCTGGTTACAGTTCCCCAGTCCCCCGCGCAGGAGCTCAAACTCTAAGCGTTCTCGCTCCTCGCGACTCTTCTTGCCCTTCCCATTGCGCGCCCGTGACCAGCTGGCTTCCCACTTAGCGAAGGCTGGCGTGTACGACCGGATGGAGGCCCACGACGTGTCATCATAGAGCATCATATCCACCATGAGATCGATGTCGAGTTCCTCGATGTTCGGCTGATTCGACAGCCACGTGGCGAAGCAGGGGTTTGCGCCACACGGCTTCGTGAATGTTTCGGGCGGCCCGAAGAAGATGGTCAGGTCCGCGAACGGGTTCCCACAAGCGTTACCGCACGCGCACTGCGAGCTGCAAGCCCGTCCATACTTAGTGCACTGGCATGACGAGCAGGCCTTCTTCTTGCCCCGCCCCTTTTTGCACGCGCACCTTGTTTCCGGAGGGTGCTCGGAGAGATTAGGAGAGGTCTCGCTGGATGGGTCGGGTTTTTGATAGAACTGAAGCGGCGGTAGACATTAGTATTAACTTCCACCTCTGCCATTAAGCAGACTGTGTTTACGCCAAATCCCTTCTTACCTCGGTTGGATCATCCGCAGCCTCCCCCATTGCGTCCTCGCTATCGTTTCCTCCAGAATCTTCCGCGGCTTGTCCATTACCGTTGGGAGGAGACTGCTGGGGAGGAGGCGGTGCCGGCGGCGGACTATACTGCGGATTTATGGTAGGGTCCGGATACGGGGTGGTGCTGCCGCGGTAGGATGGTATATGAGGCGCCGGTTGGGATGTGTAAGCGTCTCCATACTGGACGAAAGAGTTCTGTGGCTGAGCCTGGCCGTGGCCAGTGGTTTGCGGGTTCGGATGAGGGGTCGGCGAATACGCCCTCAGGACTTCAGACTGTAGGGCTCGCGTATAGCCGTTGTGGGTGTGGCTGCCGTTCAGCCCGGGCTGGGGATAACCTTGTTGTTGCTGATACTGGGCTGTTGCATAGCTGTGGTTACGCGTCTGCAGCTGCGGACTGTAGGATTCCTCGTAGGCCATGGAAGGGGGCGCATGAGCCTGGGGATGATAGGCTGTAGTATATCCCTTGGACTGTGCCGTAGTCACCGCATTGGGAGGAGGATAAGCCGAGGTGTAGTCGACTGTTTGACGGACTGGAGACTGTGGATTGTAGCCCCCATGGTCATTCCCATATGCCGCAGCTGCCGTATAGAGGGCAGGAATGGGATCCTGTAGTTGCGGATGCTGTCTCAAGCCAGGGGCTGCAGTCTGCGGGGCGTTATTGGCGAAGTCTCGAGAAGTGTTCGACCTCTGCCTCTTTGCTGGTGGAAATGACATTTGGCAATCGGGAGAGGGCGTGGTTCCTTTCCTCGCCTGTCCTCCAGTCCGTCAACTGAGTTGAACTATAATTTCATCGGCTTAACCAGATCGTGTCATAGTTAGAAAGTACGGGGTTTGACGTTAAACGGCTACGGGTAGGGGAAGGGAGATTAACATTCGATAGTTTGAGAAATCTAGAAATTCAAGGTCGCATTATCTAATCCATATGGTCGGTCCATACCCGCCTTATCGAACGGTATCAACGCTGTGGCGCACCCACCCCGCCATCACCTGCCACTGGCACGTCCCCTATCCGCCGCTTTATTAGCGTGTTACCAGTGGCTTACGCAGCAAGTGAAAGGTCCGACGTTAAGAGACCAGAAGGTACATGGGGTATCTATTGGCACTAACATTAGGGGGATAACGCGCTAATTGGGGGCGGGGTTTCTAGTTTCCGTCCCGAGTATTGTGTAGGAACACTCATCTAGGTACAGTTAGACAATGAGATAGAGAAGTCTACTAGTAACGTTAGATAGAATAGCCAGCATTCTTACTTACCAGTATTTGTATAATATTTACCTATAAGAAACTTAGAAGGCGGCTTGATAGATCGGCGTAACGACAGATCAGATCACACAACAAAACGTCTCGCCAGTGTTTTTGGTATACTCGCTTGTGATCTTAGCTTAATGGATATATACCGCCAAGGCATCACCAAGACCGTATTGCGGATGCAACTTGTCAATGCCGGCAAAATATGACAGCCATTCTTTGTTTCTTATTAACACGGATACAGTCATATGAGAGGGTAAGTCTATCCGCTTTCAAGAACCAATTGAGCACCACGACCAAAAAAAATAACCTATTCTTCTCTGGTGGTAGTGCCCGAGATGAAGACCAATGAGCAAGCCATTGGGAAGACGCTGAAGACATTTACTGAAATAACTTTTATAGGAAGAGTTGGGATATATGACGCAACCGTACATTGAAGCCATCTGGCTGTCCGTTATCCGATCATGCTTGGAATTGGGGATCCTCATGCGAGATGTTATGGGATCTTGCATGCTGGGGTTTACAGCATCCCCACTAGCATTCGTTTTTTTTCTAGCCATCGTCCTATGGAAGGAAAGCTAAACAAATGCCCTGTGACTGACCTAATCACAGGGCATACGAGACACGACTCCTGGCCTGTTGACCTTCTTCAGGAAGCCTGGAACTCCTACTGGCCAGGCTTTGACACTTGTCATGCACCATACTTGATCCTAAGTTCCAAGTTATGTGTGTGCTCCTCGCAGTCTGGCCACTGGGACTAAGCCGAACCAGTTCTGCTAGCCTGGGCATAGAGCAGGCATGATTGTAACCCATGGCATCAGTTAGAACTGTAGGTATGTTGCGCTGTTGACATGAAAGACCAATGGCAAGATATCGGCCCATCCAGATTCCTCCATTGGTCTCCATAATGAAACAAGAATCGGAGGAGACTGGTGGGATCGGAGGCACACCGCTGGAGTCACAGTGGGATCTACATTCGAGGCTCCTCATCGGATGTCTGGAGATAAGTGGATACGCCGTGCGTTGCCCCTAGCAACAGGACGTGAATAACCGCTCAGCCAAGCGACTTACACCGACTCGAACACAAACAGTTGGGCTCCAATCACCATTTGCCAGCACATCCCTGCAAGGTAGCCACTCGAGGCTTAGAGCAAATCACAATCACCACTCTCGTTGCTATAGAACCCAAATCGTTCGAAGAAACCTTTCCGCTGCAACCAATACTGTCATTCCCAATGCCTCGACGACACAAACCCAACCTCGACTTTAAGATACATGTCGACCCTTCTTGTTTAAGTGATCCAATGGACGAGGAAACGAGGTCACAGTCCGGCGAACTTGAGCAGAAGGAGGAGACCTTCGAACCACAGGATTACCTCCAGGCAGAGTCCCCAGAGGAGCAATCGGCAGAGGTCCAGCAGGAAGACGAATCCGACGGCGATTCCGCTCACCACCCGCATTCGGAGGAGGTACTACCCAGCATAGAGACCGGCGAGGGCGGCGACAGCAGCTCCCAGCACGAAGCCACCACGGATGAGGACCTGTTCAGCGTAAAGAGCCCTCGAAGCTCCCTCGGCTCGTACGACGGGGGATCGGAGTGCGGAAAGGGTCATGACTTTCTAGACAACATGACAACCGCCGCCCGATCGCCAAGGATCTCGGACATCTCCCAGTACGACAAGGAGGATTTCATCCCCACCATACGCGGCACACCGCGTTCACCTTTCCGAACATCATCCGACGTCCGCGCAATGCAGATGTCGTCGCCCACCCACTCCGGCCCGGCCTCTCCTCGCTCGGGAGGCCGACGATATCTCCCCACAGCGTCCCGGCTGGCATCGCCTTCCGGGTCGGCGCAGTACTCCCCCAAGCGGACCCCGCCGCGCCTGAAGCCGCGCAAGGAGGCACCCCTGGTTCTGCTGCACTGCACCCTGCTGCCCTTGCGGTGGGTGTGGGGCGACCTGGTCAACGGGCTCGAGGTCGCCGACCTGAGCAATGACGCCAAGGCGCTGCGGGACGCGTGGCGCATCCTGCAGGACCGCATGGGGGACACGACCTGCGAGCGCGGCATTCTGCTGGGCCACCCACAGAACGACTACGAGGTCCTCGAGGAGCGCCTCCTCGACGCGCTGGAGCTGCCGCTGCGGCGCCGCGCGCGCATTCTCGAGTGCGGCCACTACCTGGGCCCGGCCAATGAACAGTCCACGGCGGGCGGCGGCGAGGGCGGGGACGACTACTATAGCGACAGCGAGTACGAGTACGGGAGCTACGCCGAGGACCGGTCCGCGGGGGCGGTGCGCAGCAGCAAGACAGGCGGCGACAGGCGCCACTGGTGCGCCACGTGCAAGAGCGAGATCCGGTACGAGGCGCTCGGCCCCGGCCGCGTCTTCCGCGTCAAGGTGTACGCGAGCAACGGGCTCATGAAGGCCGACGCCTGGGCCACGTGCTGGCGCGAGATGGAGCGCGTCGACGTCGAGATCGAGCCCATAGTCCTGCCCGCCGTGCAGGACGAGCTCGTCCGCCTCGCCGCGTCGAAGCAGGAGGAAGCCGATATCGCGCACGAGGTCGCGCAGCAGTTCAAGGAGGAGAAAAAGGCGGCAGAAAGGGAGAGGCAGAGGGGCCGCAGCAGGGGGGAGACCCGCAAGTTCCAGGCCCGCGTTGACAGTCCTTCGGCCGAGGAGGCGGAGATGGAGCGGCAACCGGAAGAACGGCGCCGCCGGGAGGAAGAGCGCCTCCGTGAGGTCTACGGCGACTCTGCACAGCCAACGGCGGAGAAGCATCCGCGAGAAGCTACCCCTGAACCTCACCCACACCCGTATGCCTCGCCTCCCGAACAAGCATATGAGCACATGGAGAGTAGGCGACGGAAAATGGAGGGCGCGTTGCTGCCGCAGCTGCTCCTGCAGAGCATCCGCGTATTGGTGCAGGATCCCAAGAACATCGCCATCATCGCGCTCAGCGCTTTCGTCGTCCTGCTGGCGGTGCGATCTGCGCGGCTGGAACCCCTGAACGAGCCTGGCGTCCACGGAATCGTGGCCAATATGCCGGGGATGCAGCACGTGCCTGTTGCTGAGACGCCGCCCCAGGCCGACCTCCTGGATGAGGCTTTATATGCCGACCCCGAGTTGTCTCCTTCCCAGGATGATGCGTTCACTGAGGATATCCCGACCGATGAGTCACCACTAGCCAGCATACCGGAGTTGGATGCCGTGGTGGCTTCTGAGATGCAAGAAGCTCCCGGGATGGACCAGATTGCTGAGAACCAAGAGGGACTTGAGACTGAAGAGGCTCAGGAGTTCGAACGAGCGTCTGTAATGCCGGAGGACCCCGTTGTGGAGGCGTCTGAAGAACCCGCTCCAGAAGAACAGATTCCAGTAGTCGAATCCGTAGTAGCATCTGTCGAGCCACCTTCAGTCGAGGAGGAGTGCGTCGACGAACCTGCCGTCGAGGAAACTCCTATGGAAGAACATTCTCCCAAGGTAGTCGAGGAGCCCACTGTAGAGACTGCCGAGACGCCCATGGATGCTGTTTCTGATGAGCCCCAGGTGGTTGCATCCCAGCAGACACCTGCAGAGGCTAGCGTGCCGACTGAGACTGCGCCAAGCCGCTATACTCGGTGTGCTACCCCTTCCTCTGCTCACGAGAAGGCGCCGCCGCCGGCTGTGTCCAAGGCGCCGGAGACTTATGAGACCGAGTTCGAGACGGTGACGGAGAAGACGTTCGTGAGGATCATTCACACCGTCACTGAAACAGAGATACAGACCGAATATGTCAAGGTCACCTCCACTGAGGTCATTCAGCGCCCCGAGCCCACAAGCAGGCCCGTCGACGTGATCGAAGAATTCGATTCTGTCGTCTGCGTCGATGGAGAGGAGGAGCAGATGATTGAAGCAACCGAGGAGAAGGATGAGCCGGTAGTCGAAGATGTGATTGAACCTGATATGATTGACGACAACGAGATCAACGTGGAGATGAGAGCTTGCGACCCCGAAATAATGGACGAAAATGAGGTAGCCGAGGTGACGAGAGCCTGCGATCCCGAAATGATTGACGGAAACGAAGTAGCCGAGGTGACGAGCGCCTCCGACCCCGAAATGACTGACGGAAACGAGGCAGCTGAGGTAACGAGAGCCTGCGACCCCGAGGCGGATGGGGAGCCAGCAGTGGGCGCTACCGAAGTGAAAGGAGAGCCGATAATCGAAGGTGCGGCTGAATACGAGATGGCGGAAAGGGAGGCAGCCGAGGAGGACATTGAGGAGCTCAGCGAGGAGGTCCCGTGTCCCTAAAGGGCACGGAACAGAAAACTGAAGCCATCATACCATGTTTTCGGTGGTTGTCCAAGACAGTAATGTACATATGGGGTAATCTTGGAGTTGGAGTCCACAAAGTTGACGGGAGTACAACGCGAACCTGAGTTATGAAAATTTATGTAAGGGCCCAAGCCCGATATATGCGTTCATTTAGCACACGATACAAATGGAGGAAGGAATCTCCATGAGGTCCACTTTCCCGAACATCTTCTACCACTGTCGTAAACGGTTGTTAGTGAATCCTTTTTCCTCGTAGCGCAGTAGGATTAGCAAACCGACTCATCATCAATCATGACAACATGCCCATGCCCACGCTTTCAAATTCACAATCACTATGTAAATAGAACTCAAGAACAAGGGATGATTGGCCTAGCCTCAGCAGACAATCTTCATTCTTAACAGAAGTAAGGCAGTTCTGGTTCGGAATGCTGATGCCAAGAGTGGAAGTTGAACCAAAGCACCAGCCCAGGCAATCTCAGTGCCAAGTGCTGTAAGAATCGTTTACAGTATCCAGGTATTTTCTGTTAGTTGCCTCCACATGCCCAGATGTCGGCACCAGAGCTTAGAATATAGACTTCTGGAGAAATTATATTGAAAACACATTGGTCACCTTTTCCCGCATCGACTTTTAGTAGCATACGATAATGGTAAGCATAAGCAAATAGCTAGATCATGTTCCATCCCATACAAATCGTATGGCAACTTACGTAGACCTGCAGTGGACCTGGTGGGGGAAGCTAACAGAGAATTCCCCTGGATACTGCATATTTGTCACCCGCAAGGAGTTAAAAACCAAAAAAAGGAAACGTTACGCTGACGTACGTACCCTTCCGTGAGACCCGACCCGAGTTCCGGCTGGGTCAGCATCGGAACGCATTGTCATTCGTCAAGGGCGCATAATAGGAGGTGAGGCGTCGGAACGACGCCCAGGGTTGCAACGAGGTGGAGACTTCCGCACGGTTGTTGCTTAGAAATTGCCCAAGGCTGCTGCCATCCGTCTCACCCCATAAATAAGCCACGAAGTCAGCCCGTACCTGCGTTCCTGATGCCTGCCAAGCATGAGCTGCAAATGAGTGCAAGATGGGATCAGGCGTCTTGAACCAGGAGACGGACATCAGTACAACCAGACGGGGTGACGTAAACGTCGAAGCAGCGTCATCTATGTCTACGCAGGCGTACCAATCGTACGGCGGCACAGCTGAGACATCTCCGCCATTTCCAGCCAGCAACCAGCCGGCCCGCGACGACGATACCCCAAAATGGATTCCGGACTCAAAGTCCCCAGTAACACGAGTGCTAGCCCCGGACCTGTTACGTGGGCTGCTGATGGTCTTGATGGCCCTTGACCATACCGTCGTAGCTATCAACTCGTGGCAGCATGGCCAAGGACGGGATACGGAGCTCGACGGCGCTATCATCCGGAGGTGGAACTGGCCCCTTGGCTACGCCATCCGAACCCTTACGCATCTCTGCGCCCCGGGCTTTACGTTCCTGATGGGCATGGGCGTCGTCTACTTTGGACGGTCGCGGGCACGACTTGGCTGGACCTCCTATCAGATGATCCGCCACTTTGCCATACGGGCTGCGATTTTGACTCTCATAACCGTGCTCATGGGAGTGATATTTACCGCCGGCAGGTTTTGGTTTCTGAACGCGGTCCTGTTCTCTCTTGCAGTCGACTACTTCCTGGCTGGGTTGCTATGGCTGGTTGTTAACAAGACCGAGCCAGCTCTGCAACAACTGGTGGGACGTTGGCTGCCTGAATTCACGGAGCCAGCCGTCACTCAACCGCTGTTGAACGAGTCGAGAAGCATCGCTACGCCCACATCTAAGGCCACAGCTCGTGCCAATGCGATTTCATGGCATGTTCATAATCTTCTTCTACTGGTATTGGCGGCTGTAACCATTTGGTGGAATATCTGGCTGTCACCAAACTCCGGTCATTGCCAAGCTGAGGATGTAAAGCCGGTGGTAGCGACGTCACTTCCCCAGAACGTAGCGGTTCAGATCTGGTTTCACATGGTACAGACTGAGAGGATCATATCGGTCTTCCCTCCGCTCGCCTGGCTCTCCTTCGCTATTCTCGGCTTACTCTATGGTCGGCTCCTCATCGCGCAATCGCGGTCTCCAGTGACAATCAAGTATACCACCATCCTAGCGGCATCAGGATTTGCGCTTCTGTTCGTTCTGACTCGGCTGTTCCACTTCGGGAACCTGTCCGAAGGTTGCTTGCAAACAGAAGACCAGACCACTCATCCCGGCTCGAATCAGTATCTCGCGTCACCCCAGTCATTCTTTTACATCATCAAATACCCACCCGACGTCGCCTTCTTCGCATTTACTATGGCTGGTAACCTCTTCCTGCTTGCGCTCTTCGACGTCATCCCGTTCCAAGTCACCAAACGCTTCACGCTCTTGCTAGCATACGGAAAGTCGGCGCTGTTCTTCTACCTAGTGCATCAAGTCACGTTGTTCCCGCTAGGGGCTGTTCTTAAATCCATGTTTGGTCACGAACTGGACTATAAAGATTTTATGAGTGGGAAGAACGCCGTTGGGGTCGAGAACGTATGGGCTTACTTTGGCCTGTGTGCTTCGGTGCTTGCGATACTATACCCCCTCTGTCAATGGTACAGTCGGTTTAAGCAGACCAAGGGCCCGATTTCGATATGGAGGTTCTTCTAATTTCTCGCTGTACATATGGAGTGTAAAACTACTCATGGTCTTTTAACAATAGCTAGACTCATTTTGTCCTAGAATGAATGGTATTAGAGCTTAACTGGGCGTTGACTTGTCCTTTACTCATACTTGCTGGTGTCAACTCAGGAGACATCAGATACCCGTCTTCGAAGTTTTCTACATAAGTGCCAGGAGATCAGATTCCCTCTTCTCGTCCTTCCACTCCCCTAACGCGGCAGAACAACTACACATCAAGATGTCCACGATAACTCAACCGCCAGCAAGCCAAAACCACAGAGTCTTCGACATCTCCGAGATCCTCGAAGCCATCCTGCTACACGTAGATATGCGGACCTTGCTGGTGTCCGCGTTGCGCGTCAGCAGGTTCTGGTACTTCCTGATAGCCAGGTCCCCGCAGCTCCAGCGTCACCTCTTCTTCCGGGAGGACGTCGCTGCGGAACCGGCGGATCCGAAGACGAACCCGCTGCTCCGAGAGGCATTCCCCTTCTGCTTTCCGCAAGACGGCGATGATGGACGCGCCCGCGTCTACGCGAAGTCGGAGCGCTGCGCTACCCACGGCGAGGGCGAATACCATAACTTCGCGCGTCGTACTGCGGCGCACGTCCTCCACAATCCTGTTGCGTTTAATCGGCTGCAGGCATCGGTGAGAAGACCATGACGTTTCGTTTCGCGCCTGCTCCTCCCATAGGCTCATCATTGTTATCGTGAAAACCCATCCGGGAATCGACCCCTGAGATCAACCTCAGAATCCCCTATCTTTTCTGCCTTGATCTTCTACTGAGGCGAACCCTGCTGACCGATATACCGTAGTGGAGACGCATGCTCATCCAGCAACCACCATTGAAAGAGGTGGGCGACCTCGTCACGATGGCGCCCGACCAGCGCGTCCTCGCGTGCCAGACACGCTCGCCGGACCTGCAGATGGTCGCGGGCCGGTTCCTGCCGTCCTACGTGCGGATGCCGGACGTGCTGTCGCTCGCGCTCGCGCCCATGGATGTCTCGTTACCCCACATGCCCGAGGGCCCCGTCGCTGTGAGCTTCCGGGTTCTGTGGCGCCGTCGGCCGGGCGCGGTTCGGAACGGCGGCGCCCAGGGGGGCAACCGCCCGGACCTCGCCGAGAGGATGGTGTCGGATTACGGGGTAGTCGTCCACAATATCGGCACCGTGAAGCCCAGCCCCTTGAGGAAGAGCGTCGCTAGGCTCCGGGAGATTCTTCTGAGGCATCCGGATCACATCTACGCTATGAATAGCCCCATATTCTGAGGGCTTTCTGTTGGTGTTGTGAAGTAATAGACTCGTAGTAGTTGCTCTAGCCGTGAATATCTGGTGAGATCTTGATGCGAGGGGTTTCTTTTGCCTCGCCGTGCTACATGCGACGAGAGCCTTGAGGGCTCATGCGATCCCAGTTGCATGCTCTACCGCTCGCCTGACTTGGCCAGCGAGATAAACATCCCGCTCGCACAGCATGCGCGCTGGAATTTTTCTCCACCGCTTGTACCCTGGCGGACAGCGGGTTCTCGTGCAAGATGTTCAGCACCATCAAGGCCCCGGCCGTGGAAAGATTCGGCAGGGTGGCAACTGCTGGACGAAATCAGGTTGCCCAGACTAGATAGCTGTTTCCTATAAGCTATCCCAGAAGGGGACGCTCTTCGTCTCTATCAACCTCGAGTTCACCGCCCTCCTTGAACCTGTGGCTGACCAGGAACAGACTTATAGCCGCAGCTAGCTCGGAGGCGAGGGCGAACAGGGCGCTGGTGAAGCAGGTTCCGGTCGCAGCCGTGCCGGCTACGGACGCCGGCTTGAACCCGTGCACCGTGATGTCGCTGATGAATGGCACGACTTGGTTCGCCTGTCCCGGGTGCCGCGGGCGCGAGCCACCGTCCCAGCAGCGCCCTCAGCGTCAGCAGTCAGAAGCAGCCCGCAAGCAGCGGGAGGAGCCAGATGCGGCGCTGCGGGAAGAGGAAGCGGGAGGGAGAAGTCTCGGGGGTCGAGTGCCAAGTGCGTGCCAGCTCGGCGATGAGTCGGGAGAGAGCCTTTCCACTCTTAGAATGATGGTTTCCTAAATACTTCTAACTTCTTCTCCCAGACTGGCCGGCGGTGGGAGAGAGGCGGCAGTTTGTGATAAGAGCTCGGGTCTCGATTCACTACGTCAGAGCAGGGTCGATGTGGCGTGACCGCGAAACGAATGGAGCACTATGTCAAGGGAGCGATAGGCTTGCCGGCTATGTCCCGTATTCCTCTGAGATAAAGCCCATTTATCGGCGGTTCGATACAGAGTACAACACGCTGATGGTCGAGTGCGTGAGCGGAAAGCATTAGACAATTGTGACGTCGGAAGAATCCGGGTTCTCCTCTTTGAGCATTTCTCTCCATGTCCATTCTACCGACGCATTCCACGTAATAGCGACCTCGAAAGATAGGCATAATCTGGACAGAGCAAGCTTCGGATGTGGGTCGGCGCACGTATCTTGACATTTGGGGCCATGTCACTAAACGACATCCCGACACTTCATATTACGGGACTCTGCAGAAACCGGCCGTACAATGATTGGTAGGGAGGATGACATAGTTGCTTTAAGATGGATAAGATACCTAAGACACCAGGAACGAATCGATCCTCTTTTAAGTTCGTCGAGACACAACCAAGGCGGCGACAACAAAGACTAGAGGCTCAACCAGATCCAAAGCTCCAGCATCAGCGCGACTCCTTGTGCTCGATCTCCATAGCGTCCTCGCTGCGCATCGACGCATAGGGATCGACCTCGGTCTTAGCGAACTTGCGAGCGGGGACCTTGTTGGCGAACAGGATATCCAACTCTTCGTATGTGCGGCCCTTGATCTCAGGGAGGCGGAAGGAGGCCCAGACGAAGACGCAGAGAGCCGTGGAACCCCAGAAGAAACCGGCCTTCCCCTTCCAGTCCCACTCCGTCAGGTTGATCATGTAAGCGTGCAAGATCTGCGAGACGATGTTCACGAGTTGGTAGGTAAGACGGGCCAATACGACCGACAGGGGCCGGAGACGGACCGACGACGTCTCGGAGATGATACTGTACTGTTCTCGAGGTCAGCGCGGAACATGCGTCGAAGCCGCTGTTTGTTAGCGGGAATACTCACGGTGATGGGCCCGAGCGTGAGAGAGTAGATGAAAAGCCACAAAACGCAAAGAGCGCCGGAGGCCCAGAGGCCTGCCTTTCCGGTGGAGACGTCGAGAATGCCGATGATGTACAGGAGGGTGCAAAGGGTTCCCATTCCCGCGACATAGATCGGACGTCGGCCCCAGTAGCTGATTAGCCACCAAGACCTAAGTGCAAGGGGGGTTAGAACGCGACTTTGCACTGACAGACTCCGTAAAGCAGGCCAACTTACAGAACGGTCCCGGTAAATGCCATTCCTTTAGCTCCCAGACTAAGATTAAACGCATTCTTTATATCCATACCGGCATTTGTGAAGAAATAGGTAGGTGTGTACGCGAAAGTGCTTCCGGACAGGACCTGACCAGCGAAGGCGACGCAGACGATCTCAGTGCGGCGAAGGTTGTCACCCTTAAAACAGTCCGCGTAGCTAGCGCCGGTGGTGGACTCCGCCTCTATCTTCGTGGTGTGCAGCATCATAGCCAGTTGGTTGTTCATCTGCTCTTGTGTTTTGCGGCCGGACAGTCTCGCGATCGCGCGCTTGGCCTCTTCAAGTCGGTCTGCGCGCACAAGGAACCAAGGGCTCTCCGGTGCAAAGAACGCGATCACCATACAGGGAGTAGGCCACAGCTTTTGGGCGCCGAATATGTCAGCGGTGATCCTTACTAATTATTTACTGAAGGGAATACGCACCCATTGGATGGCGAAGGGGATCTTGTACCCCATCTCTCCTTCAATGCTCAGGCACCCACGGAGGACGCCAGCGGCGATAAGCTGGCCGATTGCCCAACAAAGGTTGACGTACGTCGTCAGATAACCTAGTCCAGGAATGTCAACATGTGGCGGAAGATTCCAATATACACTGGGGAACTACCTCGCAAATTCGTAGGGCAAACCTCCGAAGCATACGCAGGAGCCAGGGTCGCAAAAACACCCCAGCATAAACCGCACAATATCTGACCAATGAGGAGCACCGTGGCGTTGGGAGCGTAGTAGACGACGAAGATGAAGCCGTTCAGGAATCCCATCGCGATGATCAAGACCCAACGGTAGCCATATTTGCTGGCAAAGTAACCATTGAGTAGTCCACCTATACAGTGACTGTGCATTAGTCGGGATTTGACGAGCTTCGGGAAGACCATACTTAATTATACATACCGAAGATCGTGCCGACAGTGCTCGCCATGTTCAAGCCCGTGTTCCAGGGGCCGGAGATTTGCCAGCCCGTTTCCCCGCTGTAATAACCACCAAATTTCCTCCGGAATTCAGGATAAGCCATGAAGTTGCCCATTAGAATAGTGTCGTATCTTTAATAGGTCAGCCGAGACACTTTCCAGATTCGATCGATCCGGGGGCGCGCTCACCCTTCCATAATGATGCACATGGAGATCATGATAGACCAGAAAGCGGCTTTCCGGTTCTCGGACAAGGCCTCCCTGAAGGTCTGGGCGTGTTCTTCATCGGCGGCCTGCTTTGCGTCGCGGAGGGCGCTGTAGCCGAGCTTGTCCACGAGTTCATTGTCAGCCGCCTTCTGGGCGGTACTGACATGTACGGGATCTGCCATTCTGGAAGCGCGATGGACTGTCTGTAGGAGCGGTTGTCGTTCCAAGATGCGAGGCACCCAGTAAGGTCTCAAGAACCAACCATGGCAAGCCAGTCTCGAGGGATGGTCGAGGTCATATAATCTCTGCCAGAATCACATACCGTCTTGCCTTGGCCAAGCAGCAGTCCTCCAGGCAAGGCCAGCTGCAGCAATAGTCGAGCGAATCGGGGCCCCGCAGGTTGGGTGAGGAAGATGCGGGATGTTGGGGATGTTGGAGTAGAGCCAATCCAATTGAAGCCTGATCTCCTCGCCGGTCGGGGAGACGCTCTCTTTCTCGGCCGTCATTTATTCCACCATTTAACGAACGGCGTGGACTGACGCGGAGTGGGGCGGTTAGCCTGTCCTTTTGCCCCCTCTCAGCTGTGTGAGACGGAAGCGTTAACAGCGTATATTGGGAACGGAACAGCCGATCTCCATGGGTGGTTATCCGTCCGAAGTTAGACGGAACGCTACATGGGAGGCGACGTCTGGTGTAATTGCACATAAAAGAAAAATCTGCGTATGACCCAAGAAGGAACCTCATCCATCTGTAAACCAGGGACTCGGAATGCAGTGGAACCCGGATGAGTCTTGGTCCCAGGTCTCCTGGAAACTCATCAGCGACGCTAAATCGGACTCGAGGACCGCGAGAGCTGCTACGGGGCCTATAAGCAACAGAGGCGGAGGCTGGGAGGTATTGAGCCGTAGGATCGGGTCCCTGCCCATGGGGTACCCCACTAATTGTCAGATGCTCCATCGCGACAGTTACTCTTTTTGATGTTCTAAGAGCTTTGGCGTCTCTTTCCGAACCCTCCTCAGACTTCATTAGCCGTGTCTCTTCCTCGGAAGGGATGTGGAGTCTTTAGCATAACAGTTTCTGGACAGCCCGGCCCCAAAAGAATGACGACATAGTTGAAGGCAGCCACTTCTTAGGCTTAAGAAGGTGTTTCGGGTTCCACTACACCGAGGCACGTAGTGAGACGTCGTACAGAACATTCTACGAACGGATATCTGTGGGAACCGAAGATATTCGAATATGACGGCTTGGGGTTTACCGATGGTCCAGCTATACTTTACACGCCGGCGTGCGTGCTGGGAAATACGTAACTCTCTGTGTGGCAGCGTGGACGACGGCTAGCTGAACGACTCGAAAATTCTTGAATATTCAATTAACTCTGCATCAACACGAGGTGCCGACGCTTGTGCTGTCGGAACATAGCATTCAACAAGCCGAGCAAGGCAAGTGGTATCAACTAGAGCGCCGGTAATGCCTCAATGCCACAAACATATCACTGTTAGATCCCCGCCTAGCTAAGTTTGCTGCCAAGGAGCAAGGGAGGTAAAGAGTCGGCCGAGTCAGCTCACACAGAGGGCCCCGACCGCAGGGAGTACTATTTTGCCTGCGTCAGACCAGCTCCTATAAATATGGAAACTTTTCCAATTCTTAGAGGAGGCTTCAGCTCGACTCTCGTGCTCCACTTGCTTCCTACTCACTAGCTTGTGCATCGAGAAGGCGCCGTAAACTGCTCGAAGCATATATGATTCCAATTTGCGACGTAGATAGCTGCCGCGGATGAGGCGTGCGTCCGGCGTCCGTACTTCAGGCTAAGTGAACAACAGCCGGTTCCTAGGTAGCAAAACTGAACCTAGCCGAACCGTATGCGATTATTAGTGTAATATTTTGAGCGTACCGCCTGATTAATAGACCAGTGGCAGACAGGTGGACCGTTCCAAAGTGGACACGGGGACCCGATCTGGGCGGGGAGATCGCTATATTGCTCCGTTCTATGATCTACCTCCAAGATAGCGTGGGGTTCGAGAGGTTATAGTGCGGGTTAGCAGACGAACTGGCATACTGGCATCACGATCTCTGAAAATAGACCGGACTCAGCCTCATCAAAACCAAGAGCCTCCCCGCGATCTTTCATCGAGTTGATGTAGGTAGTACAACTTTAGTCCCCGATGGCCTGAGAGCTCGTGATGCATGCCCGCTTAACCCGGAGTCAATAATGTCAGCCAGCATTGCATTCCGGGTGTCATCATGGCGCTTCGGTTGAGGCAGCGTGACGAAATGTCCTTTTTACTAGCATATCGATCGGGCCATGACATTTGGTACTGGTATAATAGGGGTTCACGGGTAGGTCCGGATGACCTGCCGTTTACAAGCCGGTGCCGAGTGTCCCCGCTGCAACTTCAGTACTGGAACCGACGATAGCAATTTACCAAACCATCAGCAATACGCATTAAGCCAGACTTATGCTCTGGGGATGCACACGATTAGGACCGGAAACGGTGCTAGAATCATTCAAAGGATAGTAGAACTTCGCCGAAAGACTGGCTGTAAAAGATGTTATTGGACTTAACAAGCTTGGATAAGGAGTGAGCGGTATCAGACTATTTGAATTAATAGCTGAGACATCGGGGGTATGCTTGAGCGCCTATGGAAGAGTCTGTAAACACTCAGCGGATTCAGATAAGCCCTAAGACATCTTCCTAGCCGGAAGAACGATACTAGTATCCACCCGGCTCCGTAAGGGGCCCAACAACCTCGTGTCTGGAGAATTTTCTAATCATGGTATTGAGAATATCACCAATACGCTAGTAAACTTCCAACTACAGCATGTCTTCATATTCTAGCGCCACGTAGAAACACTCTAACTCTCTTGTATCATGCGAAAAGCAACCGGCATACGCCTCACACATCAGCCATAATCGCTGCTCACTCAGTCTCCTCGTCCGCCTCGCCAGCCAGCGCGACGACATCGGCCCACTCCTCGGGCCGCCTCCTGCTGCCTTCGCAGGCTTGGTTGAGGTAGCCCTCGGCCTCCCTGGCCCAGGCCAGGAGCTGCTCCTCGGCGCCCCACTCGCCCATGGCCATGAGGCTCACCGGCAGCTGCCCCGGCCCCGCCCCGGGCTCCGGGTCCGCGTAGCCGACGGGCGCGCTGACGGCGGGGCAGCCCGTCGAGTTGGCGAGCCAGATGTACATCATGTTGCGCATGGTCACGTTGCCGTCGCTGAAGCCGTACGCCGCGTCGCCCGGGTGGATCCGCCAGCCGGCCTCGGGCGCCGTCGGCGTCAGGATGAGGAGGCCCGGGTGCTTCTTGAACAGGAAGGCGAGGTGCTCCACTGCGGCGGGTGGTATGGGAATTAGTAGATATTTCCCATCTCGTATGTGGGCAAACATTCCCGAGACTTGAGACCGCCATCTCCGAATGCGGGGACCCCGTAACCCCTAGGAGAAGAGGGGACGGGATATTTATTCTCGCGGGGACCGAGACAAAAGGGGTAAGAAATGGGACTTGGTGAAGACTTACTGAGAAGTTCTCGGAGCCGGCCATACTTCAGCAGATCAACCGCAGACGTGCAAGCTCCCATACTCAATAGGATCTTGTTGCAATGGTTGACCATGGAAAGGCAGTTGGAAGGATCCACAGTACGGTCCCGCATACGATCCATCCCCTCGGTGAGCGCCCACGCAGCGTGGGCGTACTGGCCCTCCTTAATGTATGGTATTGTGATTTCGACTACTTCGTAGTCTAGTTTCTCCGAGAAGTAAGCCATGGCCTTCTTGGTCGCTTCAAGTACTGCTGGCGAGGCCTGGTTGAACCACGCGGAGTAGATTCCGATTGTCTTCTTGGTGGTCGGGCTCGGAGGGACCGAGGGCGCGAAACCCCCTTGCACCGGATCCTCGGGGTTAGGTGCTGACATCAATCGGTACGCGATCGTCAGGTCCGAGGCCGTGGCGGCCATCGGGCCGACGACGCAGATGGAGGAGTTCATCGTGTACGTCCGGTGGAGTGTCGGTTTCAAACCGTATATGCCGCAGAAAGCGGAGGGAATCCGTATGCTCCCACCGGCATCGGTTCCGACAGCTATAGGAACCAAGCCGGCGCAGATGGCCGATCCCGCGCCTGACGAGGACCCGCCGGGATAGTACGACGGGTTATTCCAGTTAACCGGTGTGCCTCGCCGGGGGTTGCAACCGCTGACATCACACCCGAGTTCGTGCATGGCGAGTTTCCCGATCAAGAGGGCGCCGGCAGCTTCGAGCTGCGCTAGCGGCCACATGGTATTCTTAGCTGGCTTGAAAAATGGTTCTGAAGGATCGTAGGCTAGTCCTATGTGAGATATGTAACCCTCTGCGTCGATATCATCCTTGGCGCCGATTGGAACGCCATCAAGGATCCCAAGGGGTTCGCCGTTGGCGTATCGTTCGGTAGATGACTTGGCGGCTGCAAGCACAAGAGGCTCGTCCGTAGCAGCCCAGGCAGACTTATACTTTCCTTGCGTGATTAGTGGAAGGAGAGCTTTTGCAACTTGGAGCGGAGTTAGCCGGCCTGATTTGTACAGCTCATGGTAGTCCGCGGCTGAGTAGAACCGGCCAGCTAGGTCCTCCGGTTGACGCTCACGCAGATCTTCCGTGATCTCTGCTTTGGTAGGAGCGCAGCCGTCGGTTAGGAGGGGTGTGACGATGGGCTACACATATTTGTCAGTCATATTTGGGGAAGCAGCTACGACTTCCCAGAATCTATGGTGTTGTCTACCTGCAGCCGAGATTTGTAATCGTTCAGATCGGCGATGTCGTTAGCTACTCCAAACTTCGCGTTACTCCATAACAGCTTGGCAAGCCCCGAGGACCGAGTAACGCTTTTGTAGCTAGTAAGCGCTGGATTCTAAGGATCCGGAGGGAAGACTTTGACAAAGGAGCTCACAGATTGGCAGCTATGACCAATGACCAACCCCTCAACGCCGGATTCTTGTCCTCGGAGTAGGCATATACCGTCCTGGGTCCCTCCCGGGCTGGTGGGTAGCCGGCAAACCGCTGCGCCGAAGCCATTGAAAGATGGTTGAGCAGAAGATTCCAAACCCTTACCCCGACGCGACTGCTAATTAAGATCGAGCTTTTTAACGGCGGCCGAGGAAGTCTACTTTATGAAACTGGAAACTACTTATAAAGGATAAAGGTTTAATGAGAAGTAAGTCCTGGAGATACACGGCCGGTGGCCACGGAACCCGCCTACGCCTCGGCAGCGATTAATATAGATAGCGCTGTGGGTCCAATCGTAGATGAGCTGGCAGGATTGTACTGAATTGCGGGTACTTCGTACCCCTTGCATTCGTAAGGTACGCAGCAGGTTCATAGTTGAGCCGCAGGCACCATTAAACAATTAAAATCGTGCAGGCAGGTAACGCTTGAACCACTTACATGAACCAGGTTTACCGCGTCTCCGGCTGACGGATTGGACAGCAAAAAAAGGGGGCATACTCAAAGGCGTTATAAGGCACTACCTTTTGTACCGGCAAGGCTGTAAGTCAACGGTAACTCTGGCTTCGGCGAGCACGGGATGCGATGTGGGCCGGGTCCGAAGTGGGAGACACGCCCCCGACGGACCGTGCCCAGAAACTACCTAATCGGCTGGGGTAGAGGGTTGTGGTGTGCTGTGCTGTCTAATAAACTCCGCCGTGCACCCACTTGGGTAAGGGGATCTCGCGGGACTACCGGGCGTGGAGCAAGAGAGCGGACGGGCGAAATAGACAGTTTCTACCGTCTGTGCTTGATCGTAGACCATTGGCCCCGTGGACGTAGAGTCCGATGCACAGTAGTGTCCGTCCGGATGGGTAGGGTTGTCCCCGCGCGCGATACTCGAACCGCTACCTCAGACCTAGAGTAGATGTGACACTTCAGCTGCTTGAGCCAGGAGGAAGGTTTTTAAGAACAAATATCTCACGCAGGGTTACTGAGCACCCCTGCCACTCGATGGCATGTATATAAGTCGTAAACGAGACACCATTCGGCCCTCGCATTCCACGTCGATCTTCATCTCCTCCCAGCTCTTATTCATTACCATTCAGATGCGTACAAAGAGTCACTCTTTCTCTAATACCCGAGATCTCGTTAAGCTACAAAATCAAGCACGTGCAATGTCTCCCATAAACGCCGCGTGGTCGTCGTAGCCGCCATACCCATGCATACAACCCCCCTGGAGCACATAACTGAGATAAAAAAGCAATAGCTGGGCTGGAAAAGAAATCGGGGCCCTCTGGACAGAGAGGAACGCGAAATATATATACATTTTCCATGTGTACACCTCCTTCTTTATGATCCCGTCGTCGAATCATGGTTGGTCCGGCGCATCCGCCGCCATCCAGTCCTTGCCCCAATTACCGCCCTCGCTGCCGGGGCCCTCGTTGATGTCCCAGTCGCGCTCGAGCTTCCAGGCGTCCCCGCCCTCAATGCCCATCTCGATGAGGTCGCACCCGCGGTGTCCCCATTTCTCCGCGAACACCCTGCGCCCGGCATCGATCATGATCTGCTGCGCCTGCTCGAAGCCCCGGGGGTCCCTGTAGTACGGCTCGCCGAAGCCGCCCTCTTGTCTCGTCTGCCACGTGTTGCGCAGGAGTCCCTGCTCCTGGTACTTGACTTCCTGCATGCGGCCCGCTATTTCGACAAGGTGGACCCACGTCTCGCCGTGCTTGTCGACCCATCCCCGCATGTCGAGCTCCCGCTGCATTTCGGCCTCTTGGCCTGGCCGGTTCTTGTCTTCGAAAACCGGATCCCCCTTGAAGCTGGCGTGGGACCCGGGCAGCTGGAAGAGCGCACCGATATCGTCGAGGACCGTATTCACGTCGAATACTAGGCCAGCCTCGCTCTGCGGCTGCCAGTACCCAGCCCAATGTAGGCGAAGATACATGTCGCAATCGGCCGCGTAGAAGGGGATCTGAGTGTCCCATGCGCCGACCTCGAGGAAAGCATCGCGCTTGACCAGGGTAAGATGGTCGTAGGCAAAAAAATGCGTGGACCATGGCGGCATATCTGGGCCGTTCAGATATCGCAGTAAACCCACGGCGCGCTCGTAAATCGTAGCGTATGGGTCGGTATCCCAGTCGTGGTCTCGATCCTTCTTTTTCACCTCTTCATCCGAGAAGACAATGACGTCCTGGTGACTCCAGAAGAAGTGCTCCCAGCCGCGCTGTACGGCCGTGTGGAGGTAAAAGTTCTGCAACTGCGCAAATGTGAGGAGCGTGGGCGTACTGATGACATTTACGCCGAGAAGTTCTAGGGCCGTCATGTTCAGGAAGAACGGGTTTTGGAGCGAAAGCTCGCGCTGGCGGTTTGCGGAGAAGGTCCCCGTGTTTTCTACCACGAAGATATCGGATGGCGGCCATCCTGCGGCGATGTAGCTGCTCACACACTGCAGCAGTAACGGCCAATTCCTCGTGAACCCGATCAGAAGCGGTGTCTTCTCAGGCACATGTGGCCAAGGCGGCCAGTTGTTCTCCTTCACTGGCGGCGCCTCTCGCGAGTGCGTTAACCAGGGGAAGTGGTCTTCGATGGGAGCATGCTGTTCCGACACCGGTTTGTAGACTTTCTTCTTCGGCGGCGGCGGCGGCGGAGGAGGCGGCTCTATCATGGGCTGCTGGGCGCTCTGCTCCTTCTCAGCTATACCTGGGGCAGGGCCGCCAGCTTCGGCAACTATCGGAGCGCCGTCTTCAACAACGCCAACAGGGTCCGGCACATCGTCAGGGGGATGGCCGGGCATATAGATGTGTGCGACAGCGGTCAGGATAGGATCGCGGATCACATAATAGACGAGAAGGGCTGCAATCAGGACGGCACCGTAGCGCCTACCAAGCGGTAGGAGTCGGTTCGACACGGTTCGCATCATTGTGGGCGTCGCGTTCGTTGCTATCTCCGCACTTCGGAGATTTTGTCGAGCATACTGGTTTCGTCTTCGAAGGGCTATCTGGGCTTATCCTCCGGAACCGCGACAATCGCACCGTATGGCGCTTGGGATCGAACTGAAGATAAAGCTTAATCCCTCAGCGTTTCACAAGGAAGAGTTCCCCCGTGTTGTGAAAGGGGACAAGTGAGTGCAGGGCTCACAGCCTCAACACAGGCTGCTCGACGACCGGCTAGTCTCGTCAAATGTTGAGAAAGTAGTCCGAGGCCTTGAATTGGGATTACAATGAGAGAAGAGACATGATAGGTGTGAAACTAATTACAACCCGAGCTCCCTAGTATGTACGACAACTATAGTACGAAAAAGACGAATTGGAGAAGAAGATTATGAAGGAATTCCTGTGCGAATGGCGTGCAACAGGTGTTGGCCACTGCAGAAGGAAATTGATTACCTGCATTATTGGTGGGCGGGCAGATATTGTATGTGTTGGACGGCACAGCAGGTGTCTAGGAAATGCAAATGCTAGCGTGTACAGTACTATCTGCGAAATCCTATTTTTTACCCTCGGAGTATATGCCAATTGCAATGGACAGATAGCCTGATACCTCTGTAACCACTCGCCCAGGCCCCTCCAACAGCCAAGGAAGGAAGACGACGGGAGTCACTCAACTCTCACCTGCTCCGAAGAGCCACTATCGCTATCGCTGATGCTTGGTGGAAGTAATAAGTCGAGACCTGCCTGATCTGCTAGTCTGCTACGTTTTTAGTACTTACACGCTTATTATTCCGTACCTAGCACCTACCGTATGAAGGATCTCGTACCTGACAATAAACATTTGGGATGTGATTGCGGATCAGTCCTTGTCTAAGTCGTGTAAGACAGCCGCTAACTTTAAGTGGTGACACAACTAACAGATTTAAGCTCTAAACCCGTCTCCTTGGCCTCGCCCTGCAAGGCCCACGATCCTTCTCGTTCTACCATGCCATGCCATGCCATTCCATGCCATTGGACTACGGTAACACAGGGCTACCTGATGCTGATATCAGAAATCGCCTGGTTGAGGCAGGTATAAGCTCCAATCTGAAGACTCTGAGCGGGGGGGGGGATTAACTGAGCAATCTGCTGAAACGAGGTCGTCATGGGCACCATTATTTACTACTATCAACGCTCCCCTGACTAAAATCTTATTGCCAAGACGGTATTTGCAGGCGAGTGGCCGTTAAACCACCAGAGGAATGCCACTAGTCCCAGGGCCCTATCGTTAGGAGTCCATCCCCCACATGTCATGAAGCAGCCCCGCTACCTTCTAAGTTGGGTGGTACAACAGCGATCGGCTTCAGCCTTTACTGAGACAGGCCGCCTCGGGAGCTGTAGCTGCGAGGAGATCGGCGTCCGGGTGGATACGATCGTCATTCCATCTTGCTCATATGGTTATTGCAGGGGTCGCTCAGTGGGCGGATTTTTATATATATGCGGCGGACTTCATCCGGACTTAAACTAAATGATGCGTACGACAGCTTACGAGACCTGATTGGGCGCAATTGAAGAGATCATCATGGAGACAAAAACAACACTGAGGAGAGCCTCTTGTTGATCTTCCACGGCCTGCACTTGCTCCTTCAGTCGGGCACCAAACCGGCTATCGGTCCCCTTCTCATCTTCCTACGGCCCTCTCCGGTGTGTGCGCACGTGGAGCGGCAGCCGGCTTGAGACCACGGGCATTACCAGAATGCCGTTCACCACCACCTGTTTGCATTCTTGCGAAAGTATAAAAGGCCGACTCACGCATCAGCGCGTAGGTATATCTGGCGATGACCAAAGGTCCCAGCCCCTCCAGCTACTTATTACCCCTTCAAGCAATCTGGACACTTCCCGTCCTACCCTTTTCTGTTCACGTTTTCTTGCCTATGTGGATCCGCTCATCAATTGATTGGCTTTTAGACGACGGGTGAAAAGGAGAGAGAGCCGAGTTAAAGTTGCCCGAACCTCCAGCGTAGCTATCTCGTAACCTTGTTACGTAAATGCAAAGGCCGCTGAGGGGGAAAGCAGACGTCGCAAAAAGGGTCTTATCCACGTGATGCCATATCTAATCTTCGCGCTGGTCATCACATGCAGGCCCGTCACTCTAGATGCACACGCATATATGTCGGCCGTACATCTGTATCTCATGTCAATGTAGCTCCTATACATATGCGTGACAAGGAGGCTGGCGACCACCGCCCACCAGCCCATAAGCCGACTTGGCACGAAGTACTTAGTAGATTTACCAAGCCACATACCCAGACCTTCCCGAAGAGGGGCACATACAGTTATGCCTGTGGACTTGAGTGTAAGAGTGCCTACTTACCTAGGCTATATAAATATATATATATAGGAACCTAGCAAGTTGGCACGAGATGAAATGCGGGTCTGCCAAATAACAACGAACAATGAGCTTTGCTCGGGTCTCCGGTATCGTGCCCATGCTGTAGCTCGCGTACCAACCGAGTCACTGAGGCCTACATAATATGTGTATGCCATGTATTCAGGCACATGTAGGTAGGCATCTTCCTTATCTTGACTAGGTGACAGAACCCATCTTTTCAATGAGCTGGCGTCGCGCCACGATAATGTGCGCGACGCCGCTGACGGCCCCCCGCCGACGGCCTGCATCAGCATTGAGCCACGGCGGAAAAAAAGGCCTACCATGCAGCTATCCGTTGAAGCAGAGGAACCCCGCCGGATGCGATCTGGAGGCTAGGACTCCCTCGGCCCCCGTGAGTTGTTAAAAGCTAATATAGACTTTTGAGTGCTTAGGCAAGATGCCTCTGCCATTCAAGACGGAGTTCCGATTAGCGAATGGGATGAAGATGCGCATGAGTCGGGATGGAACGCTACAGAAATACAACTTCGCATACTTAAAAAGCGCCGTTTTCGATAGTTCTTATGTAGCTATCTTGCTAGTAACTAGGCCAAGCAGAGGTCACAATCGATGAATCAATCAATCAATCGATCACGGAATCATCCCCCCCTCAAGGAACCCGTGGTATCACGAGTCGGGTGTTTTCGTTGATATTGTACGTAGGTATATATACATACATCCGGCTCGTACGTACCACCTGTGTTATACGCCAGACCAAGAAAAGCCGGACATATAAGAACTTGTGCGCCTCGCGCTCTCGGTTGAGTGGCACAGCGAGAAACACTAGCTTGAAGGCGCCGAGGGGAAAAGAAAACATGGTCGCCTGCTTGACTTCCCCGCCTGTCTCCTAGTCAGCACCCGGGCCTTCTATCCAGGACACCTGTATCCCTCTTGTCTTCTTTTCTCTCGCAACTCTCTCGTACTATCTTGTGGCTTTAGTCTCTCCATCGAGGCGGAAAAATATCTTTTTCCAAACATCCTACACTACAGCTCTCCCAGTGCAGTACGTAATGGTTTGGTATCTAGGTGAAAAGAGACGAAACAAAAATGGGAAAGACAAGAATATTTATACACTTGGGTTTGAGAACCCGGTCCAGGCACATATATACTCCCTGCCTGCCACCCCATCATCATCCCTCTCCGTGTTTGATTGATTGATTGATTGATTCCCTCTTCACTGATGGTGTTCTTCCTCTAATCCCATCAGGCCGTGCTTGCTACGCTTGGTCCCCAGCTTCAACGTGCTGAACCTCTTCCTGATGCCGCTGGTCTTCTTGACGTTGTCGCTGCCGTCGCTGTCCTTTTCGTTATGCTTCTCTACCACGTCTACGGCATCTTTAAACTTCCGTAAGCGCTCGGGCGCCCACTCGGAACTCGCAGTTGCTGGTGTACCGTTTGTGTGTGTCGAACCAATGGGGCTGACATCGGTGTTGATGGGCTGTGTGTGAGCCCGGAAGAGACTCTTTCGGTTAGAGTTGTCTTTACTCCTACTCCTTTGGCTGGCCGATTCTCCGTCACCTTTAGGCTCCGTCAGGCTCGAGGTATCGCCATTCGAGTGTTGCGTTTCTTTCTTCTTCCCGCCGAGAAAGCTCAGCCTCGTCCCGCGTTGCCTGAGCGAGATCGGTTGAGCGGCCGATGCTTCTTCTATCACGCCTATTCCTTTTGCGAGTGAGGCATCGACATTACCCCGGGGTGGGGAATTCTCGATGGCAGGAGACGTTCGACGCCGGGTTGGCGACGGTGTGACGGTCTCGCGTGAAACTGGTGCGGGAGTGAAGATAGCTATCTCGGGTGCGAAGGTAGACTCGAAATCTAAGGATAATTAATATGAGCAGAATTCAGATAGTAGTCAAGCCCTGAGCAGCTTACGTTTGTACAGATCCTCGTAACCCTTTCTAAGGATCGGGTTTGAGCTGAGAGCAAAGCTGGTCAAGCATCTCTTGAGCATGATCGCATGGTCCACAAGGGCCATCTTGACGGCATTTTCTTCCTGAGTGAGCTCGACCTCTTCGTCTTCTTCGTCCTCTTCGCCACCCTCGACTTCATCCTTGGGCTTACGCGAAGGTAAGAGTTGCCGATAGCATCCAACACTGCTTTCCGAATCCGGACTAACCGAAATGCTGATGGCGTCTACCATCAATTGCGCGACGTCATTATCGCCATCGGCTAACCTCTTCTCAACGGCGATCATCTCCTGCGTCTTGCGAACAATGCGTTCCAGGGCCGCCGCTTTGGCGCTCAGCTTTTCGGTCCGGACTTCGACGATTTCGCTGCGACCCAGGATTGTCGGGAAGGGTTCCGCCGTTGTGTAAACCGTCTTTTCGGCATAATGCTCCTCAACCGGACCACTAGTATTACGCTTGGAAGTTACCGAGAACATATGTGAATTCGCTGAGAGCAGGTAATCTCTAATGGCTTGAGGTATACGAGCCCGCTGGAAGACCTGATGGCGGAGGTCGCGATACGGGCTGAGGGCTGAAATAACCATGAATTGTCCTTCGACTTCACCATCCACATCTCCTGATGTAATGATCTGGGCGGATTGGTACAGCTCCCGCATACGGTCCGTAAATGCTGACGTGCGTTCAGTCGGCGAGCCTTCATACACGAAAGCTTTGCCGCGTAAGTGGGGAGGGAAACCGAGACCCTTAAAGACAACTTTGAAATACTTAGGTACCAGTCGGTCGCTCTTCGTCAAAGTCTCATAGATCGTTGCGATGGCTCGTTCCGTCCTTGCGAGCTTGGCGAAGTCGAAGACGTTGGTCTCGTATTGCACCTGAAGTTCCTTGTAGGCAGCAAGGGCACAACTCCACGCTTCGCCGTCTTCAAAGTGCTTGATCATATCGAAGTAGATGCGTTCCTTGCGCTCGAAGTGAGATTGCTCGCGGAGATCCGGGTTCTGGAGAGCCGGCACCCGCTTGGTCGGATCCCAACTGTACAACTCGGCATGCAGCCGAAGGGCTAAGCCTGCTTGGGTGTGATTCCTTGCTTCAACTTGCAGATCCGCGAGCTGATGGACATAGCGAATGAAGATCTCCTCTTTCTGCATATCGCGGAGGAATTCCATGAGCCGTAGGCGATTGATCAAGTTCGTTGCTTCGCCGGCGACATCTCCGCTATGAACGGCCACAAGTAAGTCCAGGAATTCCTCGACGGTTGCGACGAGATCCTTGACCGCGGCGTGAAGCGTATCTTCTTTCATCGTAGAAAGCGGCTCGAAACGGCCCAGAAGCTCTCTGATAAACAGCTTCTGCATGATGCTCTCGGTCATGGTCTTCCCCTGAAAGAACATATCCAAATAATCAATCATCTCGGTTTGAATTACGGTGAGATCCTCGCTTAGTGTCCATTCGCTGACAATCATGGTTTGGAGAACTTCGACAGCCGTCTTCCTCAGACCTTCATGGACGCTGAGGCAAAGCTCCACGATCGGGCCAACCAGGCTGGGAACGTATTGGACCTGGTAGCCGCCCATTCTTGTCAGCCCGTACGTTGACCGCTCGTCAGGACTCGTCTCCCAACCGATAGCTTCCCAAGTCCGTCTCAACAACGCTGCACCGTGCTCTCTAACATCGCCCGCTATCTTCCAAACAGCTCTCCGCTTCTGTTCGGGGAATGTTTCGAGAGCTAAGCACCCACTGCCGACCAACTTAAGAAGGGTAGTAAAGAACATTTTCCAGAGCTCCGTGTCGAACTCCTCTGCATCGTCGGGATCCGGTAGGAAAGACTCCAGCAGAATGCTCGAGAGGTACTGCAGTGTCTCCATCGTGGATTTATGATGATAAATGTAAACGCTGAGCCATGTGGATGGAAGGGCTTCGCCTTGCAAAATGCTCATGTGCATTTGAAGCGTCTTTTTCACTAGGACAGACAGGTCCATTTCGGCCAGCTCAAGCTGCATTCCCGCCGTCGAATTTGAGAGTGCGGATAGCACGGCGGACAGCTCGACCAGTGCTTCATCAAATTGTATCGCATCGCCGGAGATTTGTTTGCTTGGGAAGGGGTACGATGTTGGGAAGAGAAGCGAGAGCCGGTTCTTTGGCTTTAGCTCCGTGGCTTGGATAGCCAGGTAAGAGTCGATGATGTTTGGTATGTGGTCAGGGATCTCGGGGCCAAGAAACTCTGCCTGGCTAGCCAATATTGAACAACACAATCGGACTTGCTCCCTCCACAGTTCACTGACCTCCTCCGTCTCGCCCCAGTGGGGCGCTATCCATCTAACTGTGTTGGCGCCGAGCGCTGCACGTTGCTCGGATTGGGAGAAAAGATCCAGTTTGGAATAATTGATTATCAAGACAAGCTTGTATAACACCAGCTTGCCTTTTACTTGAGCGCAGGAGTCGATAAAGTCAATCGCGATATGCAGGATTTCGTCCGTTGTGAGCAACCCGGTAAGCTCCGGCAACCAGGTATGGAAATGCTGTACAGCCAGAGTCTGACTCCCAATGAGAACGGGTGCATTGCTCCCCATCATCGAGTAGAGAGCCTTGAAAATGCCTTGGAGATGCCGAGTGAAACCAGGACTGCTACCGGTGATTCCAATATCGGCTTCCTTTAGCTTCTGTTGACCTCGCGCATGAGTTATGAACTTGAGAATATGACGCACGACTTTGAGCGTGGCCCGTAGTTTACGGGCAAGTTCTGGATCTGTAGGTTTCGAGAGCAGCCTCGTGAATGATCTGACCAGGCATGGTGTCGCAAAAGGATAGTTAAATTTTGTTTCGGCATAATGATCCACCAAAGGACCTAGGTTGAACCGGCGATCATGGACTATTCCAAGCACCCGCACTAGTGCAGTAAACACCAGGTCCTCGTACTCGTCGTTACCTTGGTGTTCAACTAGAATTCCGAACAGCGCGTCTAACACATCGCTCAACAGCTTGACAACTTCGATCTCGGGCACGAAGATCAGCTGCTTCAGCAGAGAAGGTATCTCGCCCTTGGGTCCGTCCTTCCATTTTAACAGACCAAGAATGATACGTTCTTGAGAGAATCTTGTGCTGCAGAGGTATGTGTCTGCTCGAAGAATTGCAAGGGGGCCAGTGACCTCGCTAGAGTCACCGCGCGTACACCAGGGAAGTGTTAAGTATCCACCCCTGCCGGAGGGACCGGCTTGTGCGGTTTGCGTGTATTCGTCGAGCTTGTACAGAAGCAACGAGTGCGGACCGTCTCTCATAAACGCTTGTTGATCCCACAGGGGCAGGTAGGCCATTGCAAACGGCGCATTGGGAAGGTCAGCGACGGCCATGAAGACGTGGGCCGTCGTGACATCAGCTGCAGAAAGAGAGAGTCGTAAAGTTTCATTCCACCGTCCTTCACGCTCGATAACATGTGATTTCCACACGCTCACTGCATCAGCGTTCGAAGACGGGTATATACAGCAATCGATCCGTTCGCCCGATCGTCTGCGGACTTCCAAGGAAACCGTAAGGTTATACCCCTGCGTATTCGAAGGTATCGACGTAGCGCTTCCCCCATATCGTGACAGCAGGTTCTGCCGGGCCAAGAGCGCGTCTTTAATGGTAATGTAGATGTCGGATCGAGGTTTCGTCGGCGCTCCAGAGAACCCCATCTTGCTCGTTTTGCTAATGCCGGAAAGCAGCGTAGGGGTCGCCTTGATCAGGGCATCCGCGTCGGGGCTGTTGAAGGGTTGCATATGGACTTGGAGTCTCTCGGCCCGTCTCGACTTCTCGTAGTGACCAGATTTGCTGTCGAGGAGATCTCGGATTAGATCGTCCCAATCTTGGTCTTTCTCCTGCTTGTCCGCATCGAATCGCGTAGACGGTGACCATACCGTCACCACCCGCTCCGTTTCTCCCTTTTGCTTCATGATAGGATTGAGTTTCACTATACCGATGCCCACCATCCTGTCTGCCAGCATTTGAGTTAACTGCTGCAAACCGTCAGAGGAGGAGCCTGGGGCTCTGGAGCCAGCGGTGCTTGGGGGGCCTCCTCCGTCTCTGCTCTCGGTTCGACCCGTTCTCGGCCGCTCTTCGGCCTGTTCCGACAAAGCGTCGAGCTTTGTTCCTCCCCTCGAGAATGCAGACCTCGTAGAGCCCCACACGAGACTTCTCCTAGAGGTCTTGGGACCCCCAGACGAGGGGGGTTTATCTTTGGAAAAAGGCGTGTTCGGCTGTGAGTGCGATCCCGACCTTGAAGCAGGCTTCCCAAGAGCGATTTGTTGTGGCGCAAGGACTTTGACGACCAAGAACAGTTCCGAGTCGGCAGATGGCACGTCCCCAATGTCTACCGAACTCAAGTCCGTGAACAGAGTGCGCATCTGAGCGTTTCTAGCCACATGTCCCATTGTACCACCCGACGGAACATCGATTATGTAGCTTTCCGAAAGAGGCGTCAGGGTGCCCCCGATAGACCTACTAATCAGGTAGAGCACGAGAGTCGACGGCTCATTGGAAGATCCAGCGAAGCTTCTCACATCGACCAACAGGTGGTGCAACGCTGTTGGTTCAACGTGTGGCTGCGGTGGTTCCTCTAGCAGACTCATAATAGACTGGAGCCTCGTGATGTCAACAACAGAATCATCGCCTGTCAGGACCCTTCCCCGCTCCTTCGGATCGCGTACGATAACCTCACCACCGCACAGCTTGTTCCCTTTGACAAGATTCCATACCGTCCTCTCGCGTAACACGTCATATTCATGGGTGGTAAGGAGGCTGTGCAGGAACTGCCGCCGCGCTAAATCTATGCTCTCGATGAGCTGTGCCACCTTCTCCAGCGTCGAGTATTGCCGCGAAAGGAGGAGATGGTGGAAATTCGTAGAATGCCATTCGCGCAAACAGGAGGCGATCTCGTCCACTAAAGGCTCCGACATAGACGTGGGGGTCTCGTCGCCAATCTTCAGCATGGGGACTGGTGCAGGCGGCTTGGGCGCACCGGGTACACGCTTGAAGGGCGTAATTGCGTCTTGCGGCGAGCCGTTTGATTTCTTGGGCCGGCCTTGCTGGCCATCCTCCTGCGCGACCACTCCGCTCTTGCCAGAATCGCTCCCGAGCCGTGGTGATCCCTCAGCTCCGACAAGGCTGCCGTTGTCATCGAGGTTTTCATCTGCATCGTCGCCTAACACCTCGCGTATCTCGACACAGCTGCGCGGGAAGATGCCAGAAAAAACCCGGGCTTCGAGTGTCTGTCCCTTGACGGAAGTCAGGCCGGCCAGAAGCGACGGAGGAGCCAGTAGGTAACCGCGCAGCCATTGGTGGTCGGGCGTCTCCTCGATAATGTAAAGCTCATCCCCTATCTCGAGTGGGAGTTCATTGTCGCCCTCGGTGGTGAAAGGATAGGTCGCGACGGCGAAGGCGATACGAGGCAAGGGTTGCCAGGGCATTGGAGAAGATGGTCGGATCAGGCCGGAGGAATACTGGGGACAGTGAATGGCATGGATTACAGGGGACAAGGACGGGCGCGATGATTCGTTGTCAGGGCTGCAAAGCTACGGGGAGCTTGCGTCGCGGTCGTGATCGTGGCCGCCGAGGTTAGAGTCCTCACGTGCTTTAACCTTTACGTTAATTGTTTCACCCAAAAAAATTAAAATCGCCGGGATGTCATCGGAAGAGTATAGCCTGCAGGGCAGGGCAGGAGGACAGGAACGGGAAAGAGTATGATGGGAAAGGATTAATCGGTCGTGCGATGCTGTTTTCCCACGCCGGCGGTCGCAATATCCCGTCAAGATGAATAAATATTTTTTAACAATTGTAGTGAAACATCGAATGACCAGTGATTAATATGGAATACGGCCAAAAGGGCATTGAAGGGGGGGAGGGGTATAGGTAGAGAAATCCAGGAGACTGAATGAAGCAGAGGGACAGACTTTCAAGAAAAGGGTGACAAAGGAGCGATAAGGATATGGAATTTACTTGCAATTGAATGCTGAAGCAAGTTGTGAATCTACATAGGTAATTAGGGTGCTTCACGTAGAGGCTGGCACGAGAGAGCCTTTACGCGTGAAGGGCAAGCAGGCAATGGAAGAAGTAGAGATAATTGATGATGGGAGCAAATGATAGGAGGTTGTCCAGGCAGTACATCCATGCATGTACTTCTTACACAATTCATGGTCAATGGGAGGCTCCATGTATGTGAATGCGCCCCAGAAGCTCAATGCTGGTTGGATGATCTGATGATTAGTGAACGCTCAGAGGGCCCATTAACATTTAAGAGCTAGTGGCATTTTAGAATGTATCGTGTACCTGCATACTAAGTACGGTAGGGCGCTCATTAGCCCCTCATCCCCTGAGAGCAAACAAGTACCTGGGATAGGGAATGCTGTGTGATTGGGAGTTTCCGGCTGGATATCTGGACTATGCGCAACTGTGTCAAACAATCATTCAACTAACCCCGCAATAGGCAAGGCGCCAGCTACGTTGAATTAGACTCCAGTACATAGGTAAGGGTGCAACTACCTACATAAGTATATTTCCGTAGCCATAGAGGGTCTCTGTATGTATTTATACGCTCGTATGCTAACTGCCGGGTATGTACTGCCTCTATGTACGGTTCCTTGGCTTAACCCGAGTTGGAAATGCTTGCTAAGTCGAGGCATGGAGAAGATAGCGCGGAAGAAGAGGAACCACCCATTCCTTACCAATTGGGGAGAACTAAGCTGTATCACTAAAGGCAGAATGTGGGCCATATTGCGTCTTGCGATGAAGATTCCTTCTTATCAGACCCAGAATTGAAGTTGGCTTCATGCTCCCCGAACTGGTCCGGTTTTGTTCCAGCTAGTCCCTATGGGGCTATACATACACACACATATATATATATATTGTATGGGGCATACAAGGGGACAGGTTAACTGCAGATCACAAGGCCACCGTCCCACATACAGACTCCACTAAATAACATTACGATATAACACAAGTTGTTATTAATAAGAGCCACATCACCAGCAACAATCCTTACCCGTGGCGTGGCTTTCTACTCTTTTCTTTTCCGTCTACGTGCAATAAGCCCGGTAACGCGACATTAACTCCCAGCAGCAGAGAGGACTATTCAACCGACCTTACACCTAGGCGAGTCCTACAAACTCCTACAAAGGGCAGCCGAGGAACTATACTGTTCTTGGGCCTTTTCAATAGCCTCCCTAAAAGGGCCCCGGTGAATTACGCTTCTCTACGCCCGGAATTACCCTTATCAAAACCTCTGGACCACAGATACTTCAGGGAACAGTAAACCCATTGTGCACTCAGAACTCCGCATACGGGCATTCATCGCCGACCTAGCGTCCTCTTGCCGCAATCTTCCAGCATCCTGAGCCTATCTCCAAGCCGAAAGCATGTTGAAACCAAAGCGATCTTTTTTGACAAGAACGGCAAGACGCTTATTTCGACACAAATAAGCCGAGTTTCCTTGTCACCCAAGTCATTAGCATTTCTCGAAGCCAGTTGGTTAAGTACGAGTAAGTATGGGAATATTGAGGCGAAAAGTCTGGTGGTCTGACACACCTGGAACGCAAGCAAGCCACCAAATTCCCTGAGAGCTTTACCCCACATGTGCCGCCTGAATTCGAAGTAACGGTTTGCCGGGCCCTAGAGGTGGCTAGGTAATAGGCTTTGGCCAAATCAAGCCCTCCCCGGGCTTGCATACAGGAGAAGTGAAACGATCTGGACTATTTGTGCAAAATGCGTAGTCGCAGGAAGATTTAATTAGATCATCAAGTTCGTGAACAATGAAGCACCTAACTAGGTCAGCAGGCCCTCACTATTGTCTCGGGATCGTGGCGTCGAAATGCGCCTGTATCGGTTGATAGAGCTTTACTGTCTGTGCACAGCCCTGATTCGCGAACATGACGATCTCAGGGTCATGAATCACAAACTAGCAACCGGCTAGGAAATGGCTGTGAAGTGGTAACCATCTACGAAGCTAGTCCGACTGACTAGGTTCATCATGGGAGGGCCCCCGTACAGCCATCGATGACGATTGAAGCATTTCAGTCTTTCCGCTCATCCCTCGTTTCGGGATCTCCAATAAGACACGCAACGAGAATAAGGCTATGATCACCAGATAAGGTTTGCTTTGCGTATATAAGTGCACTAGACGCCCGGCGGTCGACACGACTCGCAAGGAAATTCGAAGGGGTGAGATGAAATGACTGCGCCAACCGGAGAGACATCGATCACTGATTCGAATTCCAAGCTAAATTTGTCGCTCCCGGTCTGTACCTTACACGCGGGTACCTTTAACAATACTAGTACACGCGTATCCGGGATCTAATCCGTTTTCGAACGTGTTACACGCCGCGAGTTGAACTGGCCCGTGAAGTCTAAAATTATGTGGGTTCGTCAATGACGGGAAGGGCTAGTCGGGGATCATAAGGTAAGGGGGAAGCCCAACGATTAGCTTACCCCGTCGACTCGCCGTCTCCGGGGCATCAGGGGTGGTCCGTATAAGTGGGTCTGACGAATCCGGGACACCGGCGCTGAGTTGCCGGTGAGTCGAAGCAGCCTTCTTTTGAATCCCATCCCGAACAATGTCGGAAAGTCCCGTCGGCACCTCCCGTACAGAGGAATGTTTAGCGTACGTTAGGGCCCGATATTTTGTAGGTCCGCAAACCTTACTGCTGGCGTGACGCAGTTACCAGTAAGTATTACAGGCTTAAGACGTATCGCCTAAGGAACCTCGTCAGACATCCCGAGCAAGAAGGTGTACACCAATCCCTCAAATGATATAAGCAAGCCACTTCCCATAGAAACGGAGAACGCTCCTCATCTGGAACTCGAGAATACGCTGATAGAGGTCGACTAGATGACTGTCAAATTCCTCTTTCAGGTTTGAGTGGCATACGTTCACCGGCCATAGGAGACGTTCGAGCTCGACATAGTAGCAGATGCGAGAGGTGACGTAGGACAAACCGTCACGGTTGGCTTCCTCTGCTGCACTCGGGTTTGTCAAGACCGGTAGAAGGACGCAGACGCCGGCCCAGGCGACGGATGCCTCGGGGGACGCCCTGACAGCCTCGTTAACAAGGCCCTTCATAGCTTGGATGAATTGAGCAGCATGCGCGACCTGATCTCTTGGAACGGATTCGTAGCCGAAAATGGTATATCTGGTTTTTTTCTCGCTGGCCCGCTGAAGACCCTGGTCAATAATTTTCTTGAGTTGGTCACGGCGCGTGTCCGGGTCGGTATTGATTCGGTTCTCGATGTGATCTGAGTCCTCGTTCTGGTCGCGCACGTCCTGTGAAGCGGCGGCGGCTACTAAAAGTGTAAGCTGACAGGAACGGATCGCGACGGTAATGAAGACGTACCATGCTCAGGCAGTTCCTTCGAGAGCAGTCTCTCGTACTCGTCCATCAGCTGCGGATACTCGTCACGGAGAGCCTCGTAGGCACGACCCCATAGCGATGGCGCGGCCTTTGATTGGGGCAGTGCCGTCTGGGAGGGCGGCGAGGCGGGATGCGCGTTTGGAATTGAGGTTCGATTAGCTGTCGCGGAAGGTGGCGGTTCTGTAGCTTGAGGCGGGTCTGAATCAGGGCGCGACGGTCGCTGATCGGCGAGAGATGCTGACCCTGAGGATGCACCAGCTACAAAAGAGCTTGCATCGTCATATGGCACAAGTGTCTGCGCGGGTTGGCTGCCACCGCCGTGGGACCTCTCTACGTCGTTGCTATTCTTCGAGCGTCTGAAGAGCTTTGAGAGTCCCATGGCGTCAGCAAGCTCACCCAGGCAGATAATAGCGAGCAGAAGTCAGTATACGATCAAGCGGTGACTCTCTGCCATCAAATTCAGCGAGGCCGGGAATGCCTAAAGGATGAGGGGTTAAGGGGCTGTGGTCATGCAGGCCGACAGCAAATCAGCGCTGGTATGTCCAGTCGCGCGGCACAAGCCGACCAGCGTGCATGCGTGACAGCTTGCATGGCTACGACCCTACACTTTTCTTTTCTACCAAACAAGAGACGCCCTTCTTGACAGTTGAGCAAATTGACATCGGGGGCAGAGAGTCAGGGGCTGACCTGCCGACGAAAACCAAAAGGAGCTGGCCGGAGGAACAGCGGAATAGCAGCGGGAGAATGACGGAATAATAGCGGAAGCAAAAGCCTCAGACTTGGCGGTGCCTGGAATAATGTTCTGCCGGCGTTCGCAATTCGCAAGGTTGCCCGAAGGGACAGGGCGTTGTTAACTGCCAGATTTGAAGCATGCGCCATTGACGGAGTGCTTTACTCGGAGGTGTATGAAGAAAATACGGACGTCGAGGTAGTCGAGGGCTTCGAAAGGCTGCTGCCCTTCTGCGACAGATATCCAGAGCCAAGATCCGTCATCTTCATGGACAACGCCTCATTCCACTCCTTCTCCCCAAGGCCGAAAGATATTTTTCGCCCGGGCAGGCGTGCTATTTGAATATAATCACCGTATTCTCCAGACTTAAACCCAATTGAATATTTATTTGGTTCAGTCAAGGACCGTATTAGGAAGAGACCTAGGGAGGATGAAGATCTTATCCAGGGCGACTTCAAATCGTATCTTCAGATGCATATTACAGTTGTGGGACAGAACAAGAAAACTGCAAAGGCCGCTTCAGGAAGGCACAGATTGCAGAATGAAAGGAATACAGTAGAGTCCAGTCCTGTTTGGTGTCTACTGTTGCACCGTCATATGCTCTTCTATATCTCGCGCTGTGCCAAGAATGATCTAACATCACTAACATAGCGCCACGCAACGCCTGCCAGGACTCCATGCTGGGTGTAGAACCGGGTCATCCTTTCTTGGTTGGCTGCAAGCATGTTCAGGTCATAGCTATGCACCAAAGTCAACTCCTGAGCCGTTCCGTAGTGTTCTTTCTGCTCCTCGGTGCTCACTCGGGACTGCTGCCAAGCACTGTATGCCCTGACCGCATCTTCCCTGGGCAAACCAAATCCTGGCAAAGGAGACGACGGAAACATCATCTGAGGAGACGCGGAACGTTGTTTGCGGTACCTGGGCCACCCATCCGAAGTGCATATCGGCGACATTGGACGGCCACCACATCAGACGACGAGCGGTCTGAGTCGCGTACAGTCGAATTCGAAATCGTTGCTGTCCTTAGAACTAGTTGACTTGACGCCTTTGATCTCATCCGCGCATCCGTCCTTGGGCTTTTTTCTTTCAGCATGCACAATCTCGGCTGGCCGTACCCCAGTGTAGCAGAGGAACTGGTAGCAACCAGCCAGCTGAACGCGCTGCCGCTCTGACAGGAAGATACCATCACCATACGCGATGTTGAACGTCAAGATGGCCAGGAGATTATCAGCTCCGAGGACCGGCCCCCCGCTGATGTTAGGTGCCCGGTATCCGAAGCGGGGAATCAGAAGAATGTGGTGAAACCAGCCCAGCCGATGTCAGCACCAGTGGGGGACTGCCGACGGCCGTAACAGTTACCATACCTCATACGGCTCTTTGGCATCTTTCCGGTCTATGTAGCGACCGGCGACGCAGGTGTACAGCTGCTGAAATTGGCGGATGTATACCTGCGTAATACCCCATGATTTGATTTTCCTACAGTCCATTCACTGACTCGCAGAAAGAAGCTCATCATCGTCTCGCGGGTTACGGGTTTTAGGGCCGCTTGCCGCTCGCCAAACTTCTGCTCTTTGCAGTAACTGTTGTTTTGTAGGTTAGTCAGCAAGAAAAATAAATTGGGACCGGGTTTCAAGCAGCGAACCGTTTCCATTTCCTGCATACGACCGCAATGTCGATCTCGGTTTCGTCTGCATATCTTGGCTTGATGAAGTTGACGTTCTTGAGCTGATTGCGGGTGGCGGCATGTTCCTCAGCCGTCGGTCTATTCGCCGACACTTTCCATGGAACCTGGCACGGCGTTTTAGCGGGTCATAAGTATCCGCCCGGAGATGTGTTTTTAGATCATCCGCGCTTGTGAAGCGTTCAATGCACTTAGGGCGAGAGAGCTTCGGAGGTAGGTCTCTACGGTACGGATGTTCACTCAGCGAATATGCGCTAGCAGTTGTCTCCAAGTGACCTACGCACGCCTGCTTGAGACGGTGCATGGTGCGCCAAAGTGTGATGGTAGACACAGTTATGTTGGGGGCCAAAAACGAAGCCATGTAAGTACTGTAGCGCAGGAGATACCTATTTTCTGACGGACTGCTGAACTATTTATCTACGTCACATGATCAATTGCTTCGAAGAGATAGAAAACAGGAACTCAGGGAGAATGTGCGCCTTGGAGCATTCAACTGGGGAAGGTGATATATTTGTGGCGCGGCGGTGTCGCGCAACGGCGCAAAACGAGGTAGAGGTAATGCGGCGGCCATCGAGTTCTCCAATCAGGCGTGCAGCCGCTCCGATGCTGGTGCGGTTCCCTATTCGGGAAGTTCCTGAGTAGAGGACGGCTGGCTGCACGTATCACGCTTACGCGTGTTGGACGGAACCGTCCAGTCCCCCGAGGGGCCCCGTCATATCGTCAGCGCGAGCTACCGCCCTGTCGCCGCCGCCGCCGCCACCTCCCGCAAAGCCCAGCCCCAGAACCGCGGGAAGAGCACATATTGCACTTTCGTGAGGATGCGATGATGACGGACGGAATCACCCAGACGACGCTACGAGGGGAGTTAGGTGGCGCGCGCTTTTGCGGGGGCTGCCGGGCCCGTGGATAAAAGGGAGGCGATGCGTCGGATGAAATATCGAAGTTTCTTAGAGGGATCTCGGACAAGCATCAGTCAGTAAACAAGGAGATGACAGCAGCACAAGATCCTCGATTCGGAATTTCTTGCACACATACACGTCCCAAGCTATAGGCGAAGCACACCACGGGCGTCCGCTCAGACAACACAAGCACGCGCTCAGGGGCTACCCAAGGTAATCAAAGCCGCAATGTCACAGCAACCTACCCACACGACTAGTAAGATACAGGGCAATGTGTTAGTAGACCGATGGCCACTTCGGATATACGGCGCTGACATCACCCGGGCAGGCCCGGCCAAGCGGCTCAGTCCGAGATGATGAAAGACTACCTAGCCAACAATTCTACGGTGGTGGGGAGGTTGGTCTCCGGGACCACGATTTCGGACGAAGATATCCGCGACAGCTTGAGGCAAAAGGCGACACGGCTTCATGAGTTGGTGAAACAAGCCCAAGGGGTTACTTCCAGATCCTCAACGGCATAGAGGGCAAGTGGTTGGGCGAACACGTACGGCAGGTGTGGAGACATGGTTCGCCGAACGTGTGATGATCAGGAATAGGGACATGTAGGATAAAGGGAACCAGCAGAGACAAGAGATTACGGGTGGTAATATGAGTTTCTGGAATTACGCAAGCTATGCACACCCCTGTTTTGACAGACGGCGACTGCCTCGCACCTCATATGCATCCACCCTCGAGAGAAGCATCAATAGCCTATGAATGTCCGCCTGTACTTCCGAAAGAGGAATCCATTGAGCGTGCTGCGGGGGGCCGCTTGGGGACGTGTAGTGGGCGCAAGTATGGGCGTCTCATCACCTTCCTGCAGGACCCAATAGCACCTAGGCTCCATTGTAAACGAGGTTAACCATTGGAACGTGTCTCACTGGACCGTGTCGTTGGGAATCACGCGGTGCTACACAGCGTATCCATTCACTATCTCGGAGTACTGAAGAGGGCTCGTCTAGTGCTGCTTCACCCCTCCTTCTAGCATTTTGGCTGAAGATTGGGCATGACGAGACTAAGGCTCATTCATGTAATATAACCTATCTAAAAACATAACGCACAATTCCAATTTGTCGAGTCATCAGGCAGTAGCTCTCATGAATATTTAGTAATCATCGTCGCTGGCTGCTGTACGTGTCCAGAGGCGGCGTAAAGGCTCTATAATAATTGACGTCAATGTCTCAATGGCATTCGTATCTTCTAAAGCTGTAGCCATTTTTGAGAAGCCATGCGTCTATTATGTGAAACTAATCCATGATTCCCTTGTCCAGCATATATCAACCGTGGAATCGGCGCGAAAACCTATCCAGTTCCAAGCTTTTTCAAGGCACAGGTTTGACCCGGGGGCGGGGGGACTGGCAATCTCGAATCCAGAAGCGACTAAATTTCCCCAAGTGATTCCTCCCACATCTCGAGCTTCAAATGAGTAAATATGTCGTTCTTAGGCGTCCGACCTGCCAGGGGCATGGATACAAGTCACTGCACGAGGCGCCTTCTAAGCGAGCAAGAGAAAGCACTTGTCATCGATTGGGGAGTCATAGCATTAGACATCCATAATTCTGCGGGCGGCGTGAGATTCGAATCAAGGATTCAGATGGGTTTGACCCAGCTACATGTAGCCCGTGTGTAGATATGGTGCGGGCACTCGGCTATCAACTGCGCTCCCGACATTCTAAAACCGTAAGGCCTCAGGAAACTGTTATTTATACTATTATGCGCTGTCTAACGTTTCGATTTCGAAATCTACGTAAGCGTGCTTTTGTAAAAGAAAATAGTTGGCATCAAGTGCCGCAGTTATTGTCCTCCCCCTTTTACCCCTTGCTGTGATAGCGGCCGGTAAGAGATAACAAAATTGACATGTAATACTGATGACCATCGCACCTAAAGTTGCAGCTAACTACCTCGACTATTTATATCTTGGATGATAATCCGCTGTATCATTTCGAAGTCTTTGGTTATGACGGAGCCTCCCCCCTTTTCTGTCAGTGGCTTACCCCAACTTAGGAAATACAATTCGATTCAGAAAACATGGATTGAACAAAGGAAGCATTAAGAGTGGATTCAAACCTGGACTCGACTCGTCCTCCCAGCTGTAGAAGCGCACCCGAGAGCCGCTACAAGCATTAACATCTACCCCTTGCAGCTTGCAGGACTTCCTGTCGAGCAATCCAACGAGCCATACGCCGAATCTACCGGGTTGTCGGCAGAAAAGAAAATAGGCTCGAGCTCATAGTTAGGCGATAACTGCCCGGTGTATGTGAGCAGAGATGCATCGCCAATATCGATCGCTGGCAGAAGTTGAAAGCCGTCCAAACCAAAGGATGAAAGCAGATCCTCTGAAAAAGAGGTACCGGTGCCGGCCACGGCCGTAGCTTGGGATGCACCACTGGTAGAGGCATCGACCTGATGGGTCTTTGCAGACCCCTGGTGCGCACTCCGCGGGTCTGGATGCTGCTTGATAGTGTCGCCGAAAGCGTTTCGCACAATGTTGACAAAGTTTGCCTTGATGCTATCTTCCATCTGATCGAATTGTGCCTCGAGTGTCTCCCGAACGCGTTGCGTCACTTCCTCGCGAAGTACTTCGCGGTAAGCCTGCTCGTCCAAATCTTGTGAGCTTCTTCCTTCCCCGTACTCATAGTCTGTTGCAAGTTAGCAAGAGATTTACTCTTAATGGTTGCGAGGCATTCCTTACAAGGAGAAGGGATTTTCTTGGCCTTAGGAAAGATAATTCGATAGATTTCGGCCCACTGCTCCGTACGAGCTTTCCCCGTGGATGGCTTCTTCTTCAGCAGCTGGTACTGCGCGTCAGTGATGTCATCGCTATTTGTAGCGTTTGATTTGCGGCAGGGAACGTCTGCGCGTTGATGTTCCTCGAGATTCTCGGCGCCTTTAAACGCCTCATAGCAGCGAATGCACTTATACCGTTGATGGTGGCAACGATAGATGTGCTCCCTGGAGCTTGTTAGATTAGAGCAGATGACCTAGTTATTCAATTACCTACTTCAGCCGGGAAATGGTACTATAGCCAGGACCGGTACAGGCTCGCTTGTGCTTGTGCTTCGAAGGGTCGTTCTTGAAAAAGGGGCAGGCGAGCATAGAGGCGCTAGGCGAGTCAACCCGGGAACGCTTGTTTCCACGCCCCTTCCCCCCGTCTCCATCATCACTGGGATCTGATCCATCATTCCCTTCCCCAGGCAATCCCCGTTTCGGCCTGGAAGACGTGTGTCCGGACCCGCTACCCGTTGAGCAGGTGTCTCCGTCGTCGGATGCCACACATCGGGAACAGCTTGTAGATCCTTCCTGTGCGTGGCCAGTAAAGGCAGGGCTATTCTCGAACCACTCGTCAAGGAGACCCATTAATCTGTCTATTGCGATACGCTTCCTGTGAATCAGATATTCGTTGACTTTGCCCAGGTCGGCAAGTGGATTGTCACTCTGGCGAGATCTGGGACTACCGGTGATATCACGAGTGAGATGAGAGTGCATCTCTAGTGAGTTATCAAGGGTCAAGGCTTCGTGCGCCAGAGGAGTCGCCGTAGGGGCTGCTGGTGAATTCACGCCGGTGCCAGAATTCCGAGTTAAATTCTCATTCTGAGCATCGCTCGGGGAGACTTGGCGGATATCCTCTTTCACACCCTCTTGGGCTTGCCCCTCGGACTATCCTATCTGTCAACCCCTTGCGGACTAGGAAAGATGGAAGTATCTCACAGATTCTCTCGTGACCAAAAAGTATCTAGTGTGATGGGATCGGTGTGTGCTGTTTCCTGTATTTCCCGTCCAATTCCTCATCCTTCGGAATACCTCCGAAGGGCCAGCAAATTTCGTCCTAGGCTTGGACTTCTGCTTCGGGGACTCCGCGCGACCCCAGGAGAAAACGTCACGTGGAAAGCCGAAGCCCAAGAACGTAGTACTGCGAGAGAATTTATCTGGATATCTTGAAACTGTACTAAGCATCTTGCGCAGTGACGGCACAGTGTGGGCTGCGTGATCCTTAGACGCCCTTAAAATTGGCACGAGGCATCATGGGGTATAGAAGAGTTCTTGAATGCAATTGGGCCTGTCTCATCTGAGTGCTATCAATGTGATCTTAACTAAATTGTGTGGGGCGGAATTGAGTATGAGGAAGACGGTGTTGAGTTCGTCAGCCTGACCACATTCGGGGCTATTTATGCAAGCACGAACTCGCATTTGCGAGCAGCGAATTTGAGAAGCCCGCCATGGCGCACTCCAATCAAGAGTGCGGCAATTAAGATGTTCCGAGGTCAGAATTGATTGGAACCCTCCTATGCGTTGTCAATACTCGGCATCCGATATCGCGCTGTGCGCCTCGGCGTGCTCGGTGTCATGGATCCTCTTGGGTAAACACGATGATCTCTTACCTAGCGCACGCGCATCTTGGGTACTTCGCGTTCGCCATGAAGGCCGATGAGGCTCTGGGACATGGGTTCGCGCTTTGGCGTGGGCTGGAAGTTGGTCCATAAAATGGGCATTGAAGCGGGTTGAGAGCAGAGCGGAAGAATCAATCAGTAACACATATTCCGGAGATATCAAATAAATATACGAGGCATCTTGAAGGATACGGAGACCCGAGCCATATCGTGTAAATCCCGAGAGCATACATCGCAAGGTCCTGACTATATCGTGATCACGGCTGCCGATTGAAGCAGAGTCCAGAATGTCGCAACCAATGGGAAATATTGTCAAGGCCTCGGGTCACAAGTAAGCCGCGATTTGAGATGCCATCGTAGCATGAGAGGCCAGCGACTGACTTGAGAGAATAGCGCTTTGAAAGGATCGAAGGCTGAGATGCTGAAAGCCTACCTCGCCGACAATGGCCCAACAGCAACAGAAAGACTAGTGCTTAGCAGTCATGCATCCGATGAAGCGACTGGGAGGGCTATCAGTGAGCGACTAAGGCAAACCGAAATACATGTCAACCAGTGGGCAAAGCTGTGCAATGGGAACACTTCTCAAACCAAGGGGTCGGGATAAGCGGTGGCAGCAGCATCGTTCAGGTGGAGGCAATAAGCGTGCTAGCGAAAACAGCAGTGAGGCAGCGCGCAGTGCCAGATGTACTGAAGCGAAATGTGTAAGAGAAAGGTGTAACAACCAATTTAAACGACTTAAGAGGAAATAGAAAGCAGAAAGGGGCCAGGGAACTGGACGTTAATATAAGCTATTCTTCAGGTTGCGCTAACCTATCCTCCCTGCCTGTCTCACCGCCTCGGGGATGCATGCTTCGATCCACCATGCAGGGTTCACACTCTCTTCCACGCAATGCAAGGTAAAGAATACAGAGCGATGAGATTTATTACGAACAATATCATTTGGACGAGTCGAAGCTCCTCCCATATGCATTTAGACATTGACTATCGGGCCCGCGCCATGAGCATAGTGGGGATGAGAGTAGTGGCAGGCATGGTTGGGCATCAACCAACTTCCAAGCGACAGCTCATGGCACCATCATGAGCCTATCGTATACTACTTGGCAAGAGAACCCCATTCTACATGCCGCTTTACTCGTCCATATTCGAACGCTCCCTGCTGACCCGAGCTTTGAATGACACAGAACTTCTCCATAATGGGAGGAAGCTTCATCATCGGATAGTGATTGGCATACTACGTCCGAATAAGTTCCCTATATTGAATGACTTGGCGCCCAATAGGTTTATGAACACACTCCTCTCGATAGCTCCAAATGGTGAGTAGGCTGAGTTATGGTGTGGTTACATGGTAGAAGGCTTCTTCGCGGCGGCAGTATCCCTCTAGGCCGCAACACACCCGAGCTCATTCGACAGGAAAATCAGCCAAACCAGAGCGCTCACTCCGGAATCTCCAGAGCCTACTCCCATTTGTCGACAGCATGGTTAACGTCCCAGAAGGCAGCGAAAGGTTCTCCGATCAGAGGCAAGAAGAGTGACACACCCAACGCTGGAATAACCAGATGAATCTGATGTGGTTCCAAAAGAATCACGCTATAGCCATAAGGAACCACAATAACCCCAACATTCACACCAACGTCTCTGGCGGAGAACCATCCCGTCTGTCTCACGGCGTGACCTTCGTGCAACTGATGAAAGAGTCGTCGTAGGCGAACACCATTACCGCCTTCTTCTCGTTGCTGATCTGAGCAGCTTATCCAAGTGAGGCAGGCCCCGCCTGTTCGAAGGAACACTAGATGGCGGGCTGGTCGACTGCTCTCGGGGCAATTCTACTCAGCAGTCACCGTAATTATGGGAAAACTCAATCGGCTATTACGCAGCCCATCAGGCATCGTCCCCTAATTCACCCCTCATGTTCCTTGGATGGGTGAACAATCTTGGCCTTAACATACCCTGCTGCCGTGACGATACGGCTAGATATAACCTATCAAGACATTCAAGATTTTATGTCGAACCGGCGACGGCGCGTAGGCACATCGATCTATCAGGAAATTTTAGTCAAGCTATCGGCTTGCGAGCGCACATACTGGATGGTTCCTCTACTTACATACCTACCCCTCACGAACGAGCCCAAACTCGCTCAAAAGTGCTTTTTACTTCCAAGTGCCCACGCACAATGAGCCTCACGATAATGTTTAGTGTGGAGTTACACCTTGTAAGATCCAGTGGTCTGTGCAGTGCCCTTGCAGGGGGCTGATAATCGCCGTTATTCACCATGCTTAACTTTATTTGCGGTACGGCCGGCCTTGGCAGGAGTACGGAGGCTCCACCCATAGGACTTGTCGAGACGAGGGAGGAGGGAACCAGGTAACTAGCCAACACACGAATCACTTCGAGATAACGAGGCTGAACACTGGAATCGCAATAGGGAGCGGAGTAAGTCGTAGAAGAGTGCCTCGAGCTCGTCTTGATGAACCAGCAAACTCCTGTTTGTAAAGCCCACGTCTATCCCGTATAGTTTAATCTACATGCATGGCCCGTTTCCTAGTAGGCCTTCCTAGGCCTGTATGTACGCCCCTGCAGGGCACTTTTGTCTAGGTACATCAAGGCGACGTAGCTTGCTCCTTATATCGACTGGTATGATTCCATCGATACTGTCCAGAGCCAGACCGGGCTGACGATGGACGAAGTCATGATCAGATGACAACCATCATCCCGGCTACACACATTTGGGATACTTTCAATGCCCGACTACGCCCATCACTCAGTCGCCATCCCGGCCACTACACCAACCTCCAATGCGATGAACTCCGGCTTAACCGGAACTCGTATCCATTTGATCAGCAGTTGCTTTCGCCTTGGCTTCGGCAATACGCTCCGCTTTCCACGCTTCTATCCGCATCCGCAAGTCATCTGCGGGAACAACATCCTCGATCTTCATCGGTGCCCGCGTGAACGGGTCCAGCGGATTGGAGAGCAGCTGCTGCACAATGGTAGACCGATCGACAATGTTGCGCGATGGAAGGATAACCGGGTCTTTCATCAAGTCTCCCATCAGAGGGTCTTCGAACTCTTCGGGTATCTCGCCAAGATCGAGTTCAGCCTGGTCTAAACGCTCCTTTGCCTCGGCGATCTTCTTCCTCAAGGAGTCCCATGCGGCGGCGGTTTCCGGCGCGGCCTTCAGCTTAGCGCCCAGAATTTGAGACGCCTTCTCGAAATTGGCAGGCTTATAAGACCGGCCATCCCCAGCGATGGCGTCAATGAAAGTTTGCTTTGAGCCGAGATTCAGGTATATATCAATGAATTCAGCCAGGAGTGTTTTGGCGTCGAAGTGGTACTTCTTCGGATCCTCGACCTTCAAGTTAGCTCGCCGTGGTCCTACTAAGACCTCCAGGTTGTAGTCAAGCATGCCCGCAAGTCGCGTGACAATCTCGGGGATGGTGAATGCATCCCGTAGAGCTGCAGTGAAGAGTTTCATCATGGCCATTGTATCGTTTAGGAATGTCATCCAGTTCAAACACTGCGACTCTGTCGCTTCCAAGTCCGACGTTACCTTCTCCCTATCCTGAGCCGATAGCGACTGGTCCCTCAACTGCTTCTGGAAATCGTGGATTTTGTAAAGCTTGGTCAATGCTTCATCAAGCAGAAATGTCGCGTCGTTTAGCAATAAGTTGACGAACTGAACGAAAAACTGCTTGTTGACCCTAGAGAAAAGACGTAAGAGACGAGCTATATTCCGTTGATGGCGCGATTTACTTACTTGCTCTCTCTGCTCAACTGATCCTGGTAGACCGTATTGGGCCAGATGCACTTCAAAACCTGAAAGATCTCGTAACGAATGTTGAACTTATCGTAGAACGCAGAACTAACCCCGCTATGTTCACATTCTATAATTGTCAGCGAAAATCCCGCCTTCGATCAGGACCACATCTTACCTATATACCACTTCATAAGAGCGTGAAGGAGATGTTCGTTGGCAAACTCAGATCCTGCCAAGGCATCCCCTAGCACGCCACGCTTTAGATGATAGATCGGCCACGTGCCGGAGAAGAGTAACGTAACCAGCGAAGACTTCAGATAGGGGTTCTTGATGTATTCCGAGGATCTGAGGAAGGTGATGCACAGGGTAATAATCTCCTCTCCGACTGCTGAGATCAAGATTTGTGGTATAAATCTGGTTGTAGAAGTGAGTGACGATTCTGCCCCATGGTGTTCTTAAGAAGCTTACCTGAAAACGAACTTGAAGTTGTCCACAACGTCCTGGAGGGCATATTCTGGTAGACAACTAAAGGCCTGGAGCTGTTGAGGCGGAAGCGGGAGGTGGAATGGCCGACCCGGGATATAATCCGTGCCACTCGCCACCCTCAGGAGCCAAACCGAGACGTACCGCATGAACTGCAACGACACTGTCTGCATGCCTTGGTCAAGAACAACCCCTTCTATCGAATATTTGAGGGCGATAGCTTTCTCAACGGCTTGGACAGCGTTCTGGTGTTGTTTCTGGATGACTCGGTGTGGCATCGTATTCTACCATCGTCAATAACATGACACATTTTGGTGGGAGAAAGCGGGGGTTGCGACTCACACTGGGAACTTTGGCCAGTTGTTCCTCGATATGCTTGATGGCACTCTCCACGTGCTTGATCTCTCTATCCAGGTCCTTCAGCTTCGAGTTCGTCGCGCCAAGACCATAGTGATGGGCGGCTAGAGCAAGGAAGAACACTTCAGAGATGAAGTTTGAGTCTCCACCAACTTTCCTCCCGTAAAATGCTTCGGCGGTTGCCTGATCGGCATTCAACTTGGTCTCGTCACTCATGTCGATTCGCGGGTTCCGGCAGAGATAGTCAACATCGACCTTGGAGACTTTGGAGAAAGTGTTGTCCATGAAAGGCTGGCAAAGTTGATCGAGAACAGCCGTCACATTTACCATGAAACCGTCCGAAGCGACTTCGTTAGATTTCACCTGCATTGCACGCCTCTTGTGGTTCGTATTGAAGATGAAAGCAAACCAGTCAAGAGTCTTGCTTCGAGCGTCCTTAACCCGCACGAAAGCGTTAATGATGGTCGCCAAATCTCCTTGGTGGGCTTTTAGAGTCATCTGCAAAGCAGTCTGTGCTTGCTTTTTATGACCTGCATCGATAGTCCTAGGTCCGGTAAAGTAGGACTTGGTGACTTCAGTCTGCAATGGCGAGATGCGGAAGAAAGGTCCCAGAATAGTCCGCTCTTCACTTGCCAGTGCCAGTTGCTCCTTCGACATATCTGCGGTCGGTGTTATTAAGAACTTGTCGTGGTGCGCAAGAGCTTGCAGGAGTCTCGGGTATCTCGCGTATGTGACCAGGGACTAGGAAATTGTCAGCAAATAGTGAAAGCTAAACGACTGGGAAAGCTCCTACGGTGATGTGCGGTTTGTAGTCCTGGTTCATATTCATTGTTGCAAGTTCGTCACTGATCTGTACCATAGCCCCTGTGAACATGGGAAGGACCGTATCATCCTCGTCAACGCGAGATATGGCCTCGTCAAAGAAATCGGCACAGATGCCATATTCATTGTCGCCGTGGCGAAGGAGGTACGGCTTCAGAGAATCGTGATCGATATTTGGATCTCGGCTGTTTACCTGTTAGCGGCTTTTAAAAATCCTTGTGGCTGCAGTACTCACCCAAAATATTCGGGCATGGTCACCGCAAAAATACAATTGCTCATGCATAACCGTTTAGCTTCGTTCAGCACTGCATCTCTGTCAGGATTAGGGCGCCGGGCCGTCGTCTTCAAAGCGCGCATCACTCGCTTCCAGCATGGTAATAGATAGTCCAGAAGAGGTTTGGAGGCAGGCACGTATCTTGCCGCCTCGAGAATGGCGGCGTCGATGGTAGAAGGGGTCAGCTTCGATGGCTCGGAGGACTGCTCGAATTCGGATCTTAGCTCTGGTAGGTAGGTGAGCTTAGCACCGCCATTACCACGGCTGTCGACTGCGCGGGACTCGTCTAAAGTAACCCGGAAGATGTCACTTAGTACCCGGTCCGACCAGTCTTCAAGAGACTCTTCCTTTGGCGCTGTATATGGCTTTTTGGGAGGAGGAGCCGTCGCATTTGCTGAGGGTTTGTCAACGGCCGGCGCTGATCTCTTAAGGGTGCCATTGTTACCTGAGTCGCTAACTGTAGGTGTACCACTCCTAGATTCTGGCGTATTCTTGACGCCGAGCTGTGAGAATGGATTACTAGTCGACGGGTTTGTGTTGGGCGAGGATGTCCCGGAGGAAGGAGTGATGTTTATATTTCTATTCGGTATCTCGGCCGGTGGTTCGTTCTCCTCGGCTGAACCTGAACTCGGCTTCGGCGACGGTTGAGCCTCTTCCGAGGCCTGCGGTGGCGCCGGTGATTGCTGAGGCTGCTGTTGGGTGGATGATGCGGCGTTGCTTGCGCCAGCCAGTTTCGCCAAACGTCTCTGTCGCATCTATAGGGAGCATAGTGTGTTAGTTTCGCGTGGCAGGGAAGTTGGTGTTCAATGCGCCTTGCTTACCTGCTCCGCCGGAGGCAGAGTCGGTTCGGGTTGCTCATTTGGATCCATGCTCACTGCAAGGGCGGATGATTCCGTCGTGTACCCTATTGTTAAAATAAAAATAGCCGACAAGTACCGCCAAAAGAGGACGCTGAGAAGAGATGAATGAAAGGGTGAAAATGTCAGCAAGGAAGTGATGGAGACCCAAGGAATCAGATGGATACTTAGAAAGATGCGGCCGAGCTGGATGAGAGGTCGTCGAGGCAGCAATGGGACTACACAAACGGATGTACCACATCGCGTTGATTACATTAGTAAGATGACCAGCGATGACCTACTTCCGATGTACCTGGGTGACAGCATCGAATGCTGATCGATAAGAATGGTGACAGGGGGATGGTATGGTAACAACCTTATCAGCGTCCATATAGCGGGGTAGATGGAGCTTGCTTTAGGTAGCAAGGTGGTTAACAAAAAAATTGCCATACTCTAGTAATACCTATCTCTAGTTCCATAGATAACTACGCCGTAACTGCTTATTCTGAACAAAATAAAAACAAGAAATACAATCTTTGGACTTCGGAGACTAAGGCAATATGTCAAGTTGCTTTCCACTTGGTTTCGTTGATAGGCGATTGTTATTTGAACCTGGAGTATTTTAGAAGTATGACCTTTTTTTTTGTCAACCGCCTTGGGTAGGTAGCAACGTCATGCCCAACATTGAACTGTCGACTACTACTACATACATAGGTGGATACAAATATATGACCTTTTAAGAAGTTCTTTAAAGCTCATACCTACCATACCTAGGGTAATCATCCAATACCCAAAAAGCTTAACTTTGCATGATCGTAGAATTCATATAACTCATTACTAGGTATCTAAATTGTGCGCTTGTTACCTTGTTGCCTTATGCGTTTGTTGTTTGTGCTTACTAAACAGTGCTCGAATATTCGATTCTTTGAGTGGTTGATCCAAATTCTTTCAATCCAACTCTTGGCGCTGTATACAACACTGATTTCTTGAGTATCATAAACGCCCGCTACGTTAGACCTTTGACAACTTTCGGGCTGTCAACGAGACATTTACCCTTATTCTAGGTTGAAGATCGATGATTGAAGACATTAATGTGTCTCGGAATTAGGTGTTGCCAGAATTACCTATACCGATTCTACTCAGGGCTGTTCTTATCATTGCTCGCCGTATCAGAGGCAAGAGCATTTCCTCTTGGTCATGGCGGCTACTAGGATAGGAGAGATGTAGGATACCAAACTACTACCAAATTCGACGCCAGGCTACTCATCGAGATGCTCTCCATTTACTGGCACCTCTGTATTCTAGAGGACAGGACTCTACTCCAAGTAAGGGTTGTGGGGTGATGTGGTTGTCGACCCTACATGCACTGCCCCAATGCTATGTTGGACTCGGGCTTGCGATGATGTTGGCCTGAATCCTCCAGACAGCCGACCTGACCAGATACGCTGTCAGCTTGGTATTGGGTTTTAACATGGGACTCGAGATTTTGGCTCCTTCAAAACCGGCATTCCGACATACTGCGCAGGATCGATGAAAACATCCCGAGATGTGGCTCATCAATAGCTCATGAATAGGAGAATCAAATCTATACAGTCCATGGATCTACGCAGAAGAGGCAGCCTACACTGAGTTCAACTACGTCACTTCCCCAAACGGCTCCGCCCGCCGGACTACTCCAGAAGTCTTCGAATGCATTTATGGCGGTCTATTAATCGCTAGGCGGAGTGAATACGAACGCTCATCCGCAATATTCTACCTATAGGCGGAAAGCTTGATCAGTTATACCCTCACCTTCGGGACGCCACATTGAACGCCTCAGCTGGGTTGCAAGCGGCCGTCCAATCATGCCCAGGTCAATACTTACCCGCTTCCACGTGAAGTCCAGCCTTGGTATTTATAGGACGGCCAAAAATAACATCTGATCCCCTTGCAGGGAGCCCTAACTATAGCCTTACTACTGCACAGTATGTTCTTCATGCGGAGACGCGTAGTCCAGAGCACAACATGCGAGCCAGCTTGCCAAGGTCGCCGACCATCTGCGACGTTTTCGAGGAGGCTGATATTGGACCTATACGGACTTAAAACTATTGGCCGGTGAAGCACATCATATATGCGGAGAGCAACCCTCTCTAACTCGCACACGATCTCCCTCACCGACCGAATTCCTGCAGACAGACAGCGAGATTTCGGCCTCTTAGGTTCGAAAGTCTGCTTGTCACAGTCGCTCGAAAGACCAACTTTTATGTAAAAGTAAAGAGAGAACGTCTGCCGCAACACCTCCTGCGAGTAGTACTTCAACGAGTTTCCCCAGGCCGATGCGGATAGGAGTCGTCTTACCCTCTGCACCCGGCCTTCTCCGGTACTTTTGCTGCTGAAGTCTCACCAGTTCACCGTTCTGCTTACAATTGATATTGCAGTCCGCGCGGGATAGGAGTTGTGTACAGCCTTCCTTATGGGGGCCACGCTCCACTTACCTAAAAGGGACAGTCGCCGGGCAGTGTAATACATTCATTGCTTCAAATTGCAATGGCAAACATCGCCATTGGAAGTAGGCAGCTGAACTGACAACCGTACCCAATTATCCCTTAGCAAACATTTGCCCAAATACCGAATTCCTCTCAAACCCATCCCATTCCCACGGGCACACAGTGACACGACACGAACCACCTACGTATCTCGGAGTACCACAGTAACCTGTGGCTACTCGCCTATCGGAAGAACTTATTGGATGCCCGTTGTATCATCCTTGTTCAACGCAAGATTCAACGTCCAAGATGGTTTCGTGTTCGGCGCCGGTTGTAAATCACCCTCACTCCTAAATCAGCACAATTGGCCAACGAACTCAGGCCGTGGGCAGATGCGTTCTGGACGCTGGCTCCCGTACGCGGCGTTTATTTCGGCCGGTGCGACTCCTCAAACCAACGTCTCATCGTCGCTGCCGTCGATCCAACGGACTGGCCTGATCGCGCCTTAATCTCACTAAGCGGTGATGGAAGTCCAGAACCCGAACTCAAACTCACTCACAGGTATTGCAAGGTGTATTGAAGCCGAATGACGGATTTCGATCTCTTCTGATAACCGCATCGTCTATCGTCTCGTGAGATGGGACCGCGGTGATCCGGTGTTGATGCTAGCCTAGAACAGCAGCACGCGGTACGTAAGTATGGCACATCAACTCCGGAGTCTTTCGGCGACCATCTCGGTCAATAGCCACACAAGCGATACCCACAGCATGCAGGTTTTGTGAGAATATAAGACTCGAATCTTGGAACGCAACCCCCCCATGCAGGCCGTCCAGGCTCTGCGGCCTCGCGGTCTTGCACATGGCATATGTCGGGGCTGTTATGTAAGGACTATCTTCCAGCATCTTTTTCTCTGAGTCTTCTCTGGCTTCCACAGAGGGGGATAAGCGGGTACATGCAGGCCTTCGCCAGCTGCCATAGGCGACGTCGCACACCCGCCACTCTAGATTCTCATACGAGAGCGTAATTCTCGTCGGGTACGGGAAGATGCAGGACTCGTGTAACACGCGCAGCACTAGCCTGTGCTGGGATATCCTGCGACCCGGTCGTGCCCCCTACGCCGTCCCATCCCAGTCAGTTACTCTGATCATCTTGCACCATTTCTCGCTCAACACAGCGCACGCGGTAACCTGTCGCTGCTGGACGTCATCGTGCTGTGTCATCGTGGACCTGGAACGCCTGGAGAGACCCTTGCATAAATTATATATTCCTACATGGCAAGGTTATTGCGGTGGCAAGGTCGGGGCGGAAGATAGATAGATTGGATGCGGCCCCATCACTTTCTGACAAGAATTGTCTCTTCCCCATGGCCGCCGCTAGCCATATGGATAATTGAGGCGCCTAACACTCGTTTACACCTTGATGTTGCGTTGATAGGGTATGCAGACATCATATCCCACATTATGCCCTCGTTACCTGCCGCCATATGATCGATATAAATCTGCATGCCTGATAAACGGCTCTCCAAGCCCCTATTTTCACCATGGGACACCCAAAGGAACGTGAGCGCCAAGTGACGTTGGTCAGCATCCAGCACGCTCACGGTCAACGTAATAATAACAAAAGAGATGGTGGTTCGAGACCAGAGGAGTTTGGCCTGAGGGACCCGATGGCCTGTATCCGCGCCTGCAGGGACCGATTCATCCGAGCCAGGTCCGGCGAAACCGGCGATAATTACAGAGACATCTGCCGCATACTATCGCGAAGCGGGCCTAATGAGGATCTGTGGGAGCTATACACATGTGATTCGACCTTCTGTGGCGTGGCGAACTGCGCAATTGATCAAGATCGTGAGTGATCACCACCCACCGCAAAAGCAAAGTACAAGCAGAGTAAGCCCAGTTACCAACGCTCAGCCACCAGCCAACGTCGACCTGATCATTAACGTATGCCGGGGGTAAGTACCGCCTGCCCCTCGGACCAGGCGGCGGGCGTCGAGCTGACAACGCCAGATATAACTATTATTCCATATTCGACCCGGGCCCCCCTCCGAGCCCCAAGCCCGAGATGTGCGGCAACGAGGTGAAAGTCAACCCAGACTTGGGGGGGTCTGACCAGCAGGGTCGGCCGAGCAAGACAGAAGAGGTGTCAGTAGAAGGGATAAAGACGCTTACCCTGCAGAACAACCCATCGAGCACGGCCTTCAGCTCCACCTCCCCCAGCGCCACACCCACGCCGTCAACATCAGACGGGAACTCGACGAGCACGCCCCCGGACATCGTCAAGGCGGAGGCCACGCGGTCATCAACGGGGCTCGCCGCGGGCAGCAAGGCCGCCATCGGGACTTGCGCGAGCATAGCGTTCATAGTGGTCATCCTGCTCGCGCTCTTCGTCATGCAGCGGCGGCGCAAGGACCCCAAGGGCTACCTCAGGGCCGTGCCCCGCTCCTGCCACCATCACAGCCGCTCCTTCTCGCAGCCACCGTGCGGGGCGCACACGCCCCTCATAACGCCCACGCCCTCAGCCGCCGCGGTGTCCAGGGCCGCGCCCTCGACACCGCCGCCGGCGCGGCTAAGCGACCGCAAGTTCCTCTCGCTCATCCCCAAGCCAGGCGACGGCGGCGACCGCACGGCGCCCTCCTCGTCGAGCAGCGTGTATCCGTCCTCGGAGTACCTGAACGCCTCCCCGGCATCCCCTGCCCACGCGTGGCCGCCCCCCAGCTACTACAACAGGCTCTTTCCCCGCCACAGTAACAACAGTCACTACCAGAATCCTCACTACCACAAGCATCGCCGGCACACACCAGTGGGGACGACGGGCCCTAACTTGCCCCCCCAGCCGCCCAGGCCGGTCGTCACGTCTCTCCTGGCGCGGGATAGCGCCAGCTCGCTAGGCAGCTACCCGGCGGCTACGGGGGCCCGGTCGGCCCTAGTGCTATCCGGCGCCGCCGGGTCCTACAAGGCGAACTCGGTCGACTCGGGGTCCGCGACTGTGACGGGCACGGGCACGCCGCCGTTGTCGCCGACGCGGGCGGGTAACGAGATGTCGCCGGACATTGCCGTGGCGGCGCCCGCGGGGCCGCCTCCAAACCGGGCGCTACCGCCGACGCCGCCGCTGCACCACCACCACCACCAACAGCAGCAGCAGTGCTGCCACCCCCTCCCGTCGCCGACCAGCACGCTCTCCGTGCCGGTATCGCCGCGGTCCCCGACCTTCTCCCATCCCCATTCCCCTCCGCAGCAGCATCACCGGCCGCCCGTCGTGCTGGGCGGCGGCGGCGCCAGCCCCGCGGCGATCGGCAGCAGCGAGAAGCTGCACCACTACCACGAGACGATAGGCGTGGCGCTGCCGGGGCCGCCTACCACGGTCACTGCCGCCGCCGGCAGCAGGGAGGACCTGTCGGCGCGCGACCTCTGCGAGCTGACGGAGTCTTATGCGCGCGAAACGCGCGAGAGCTGGGGCAGCTGGAGCGGGACGGGGGGAGGGGGACCGGGCGTCGGAGGTGGAGGAGCCGCGAGGAAGAGGGTCAGCGGGAATAACAGTCCGATGAGGTGTTCCGGGGACAGGAAGGCGTCCGGCGGCGGTGGTGCCGGCGGTCATGGGGGGACGGCGGTTGCGCTGCGTGATCTGGACTTGGAGAAGTTGGGTGGGAGTTATTGATTGAGGTTGTCTTAGAGTTAGTTGCCCGTGGGAGTCGAGGGAGTGGAGGTAGAGGAGTATTGTAGGACCTAGTCGACGGCGGGAATATCAAATACCCATAAGATAATCCTAGATCACAAAGTAAAGATATATGCAGCTATAGGGGCAGACTACAATTTTCGTAATCGGGCGAAATTTCGACTTGGCCCTGGATATGCGGTTCTTCGTCGTTATTCATCTATGCTAATTCCATGCCTACATATAGTTAACTACTGGTTATCCCGATTTATCGCCACTTTTGACATGCATACCAGGAAACCCTCCCATCAGCTTAACAAGAATCTAATAACACTCTATCTAGGGCGATGATCTTCAACAACGAAATGCGGCATCATCACCACCCCCTAGCCATCTCGAACCTTCGCCTACTCACTCCCCTCAGGCGCCAACCGCCCGCAGGCTCTTGACGGTGTCAACGACGCTCTTCTCGATGGGAATCCAGTCGATGCCCAGCATCTTGGTGGCGCGGGAGTTGTCGTACTTGTAGACGCCGCCTTCGGGGTACCCGCCGCCCGGGACGTCCTCGCCGGGCAGCTTGTGGGCGAGGTCCGGGAAGTTGCGGCGGACGGCGTCGACGATGTCGCGGTTGCTGTAGTGGCCGGCGGTGGTGAGGAAGCGCTTGCCGCCGGCCTCGGGGGTCTCCATGGCGTTGACGTGGGCGAGCGCGACGTCGCGGACGTCGACCCAGAGGAAGACGCCGGAGTGCGGGATCTCAGACGCCCAGCGGCCCTGGATGAGGGCCACGAAGCGCTGGTTGCTCGTGTTGACGGCCTCCGGCGAGTTGAGGTGGTGCACGACGGGGCCGAAGACCAGCGGCGGGCAGATGGTGGCGACGTCGAAGCCGGGCCGCTCGGCCTCGACGAAGTCCCAGGCCGCCTTCTCCGCGCACTTCTTCGACACGCGGTACGCCGTCGTCTTGTCCCCCTTGAGCCCGTCCTCGTAGCCCAGCGGGTTCCAGTCGGCCTCGCTGAAGATCTTGTTCGGGTCCGCGAGGCCCTCGGCTGACACGATGGACGCGAAGGAGCTCGTGACGACGACGCGCTTCACGGACGGCGCGTACTTCTTGACGGCCTGCAGCACGGACAGGGTGCCCTGGATCGCCGGATCTAGCAGCTCCGTCTTGGCGTCGCTCCAGTTGAAGTGGAAGGGCGACGCCGTGTGCTGCACGTACTCGAGGCCCGGCGTCTGCATCACCTTGTCGAAGGCGCCCGGCTTCGCGATGTCGGGCACGATGACCACCGTCAGCTTGGCGCCCGGGTGCGCCTCCCGGATCTTGGCGGCCTTCTCTTCCGACCGGACGGTCGTCACGACCTCGTATCCCCGCTTGAGCAGCAGCTCAAGCACATGGGCTGATACCTGAATGTTAGCGGATGCGGACAGGCGCGAGACCCCATGCGTCCTTTATTACGTACCGGCAATGAAGCCAGATCCACCTATGTTGTCAAGTCAGCATCCTGTTCTTTCTCTCGGCACATTGCGGCATCTTGTTGGGTCGCGCGGGGCTAGCTCCGAAGCAGAGATCACGAACCAGTTAGAAGTACTTTCGCCATTGAGTTTTGTAGGTACGGTGAATTTTAGTGGTTTTCTGATGTTACTTGAGATTACAGTTTCGGATTTATATAAAGCTGATAGCGACGATGCAGAGAGTCAAAGTGGCTATCAGATATATATAATCCCGTTCGGTAGTAATGGCCCGCATCGGAATAGCTCCATCGCGGGGTTCAGTCAACGATGAACCGAAGTGACGACGTCACCATAGACCCCCGCTACATTGATCCCGATAATACTTACCGTTGTGGACTCCCTTATTACCGATCGGGTTCTTCAGCGGCGATAACTGCACAAACGGGCTAAAGGCCATCGGCCTTATCTATTGAAGATCAAAGCAAAGGAGTGTGCGGCCCACTAAGTACATACCCTTGTCGGATTTAAGCTTCTTTTGTCAATGTGAAAGTGGGGATCCATCATAAGTACTAGGTAGCATAAGTAGACAGGGGCTTATAGACACGCGCCGACATGGCAGAAATAGTTGGAAGTTCTATCTGACCGAAGGGCAATTATTGTCGATGATGACACTACACTATAACGCCTCAGCCCCCTGTATCAGTACACTTACACTCACAAGCGTGTTGGCTCGAAAGGGAAAGTGGGGAATATTTTCGAGCATCCTATTGGTGTATGTGGTGTGTCGGTCAGCTTGAGGCTTAACTGAACTGAACGACGTGAATTGATTGAAGCAGCAAAATAGCATATGATTCCCTCCCTTCCTATGTGATTCCAGGTATCGAGCAGCATCCGTCCGGCAGATACCGGCCCAGAAAGTGGTTAGGAACCTTGGGCATGGCTCGTTGCTAGTGACTATCTACAGTAGGTAGGTAACGTTTCTGGCAAGTTCACTGGCGATGTGCAACTTAGAGCCTGAATGGTAAACCGTCTTAACCCTTTGATTTCGGGCCTTGGGGCTTAATTTTACGCACTTAGGGGTCTACTTCCGATCTAAAAAGGGATGTTAGACTAGTAGGTCGCCCGAGCGCATACCCGCATCCGCGCCGAACCTACTTGAACCTTGACAAGTTAAGGTTAAATAAAGTAGCCAATGAAATGAGATGCCGAGTAATCTACCGATCCCATCATCGATCTGCCGCGGAGGTTAATACTTTAGTACTTACGTAACACGGAGGACCTGAAACCTTACCGGAGTGGATCCGTTCACCTGAGCAGATATACGGAGTCCCCACTGCGGCCGCATCGGCTCTTTTCCGTCGGTAGCCGAAGAGACTCAGGGGTTAAAATGGGCCGAGGAGTCAGCAGCCTGTGAGATGGCGAGTGTTCGCCTGTCTCATGGATATCCTGTCAAAACTCCCCTGGCGGCAGAGTGGAAGTCGGGGAATGCGTAGTTCGGACCTCGGCAGACCCTTTCCTGGTCTCTTGCTTACTAAGTATATTAGAGCACGCAGGCAATGGAAGGACGGGACCCGGATTAGACCCCTGATACGCTCGTACAGTTATGCAAGGCCAAAAGGGGGACTGCGATGCAGACAACATCCTTGCCGCCTTGATGTAGGGAATCACGCAACAACAAAAAGTATGTAGAAGGCGCAATGGCTTAAATAAGCCTCGGATCAGGTTGAATCGTCTGCGTTCGATCGCTTTTTGTTTGACTTTCATTTCTATTATACATCGTACACGTATTTCACCTGTGCTGGACGGGGCCGCCCCGTCGCCTCATTATCAGTGTCCTGTCGACCGTCCGCCCTAACAGGCGAACATTAGCTCGTAATCGTGGACGGGAATCCCGAATCAACAGTGATCACCTCGGGGCCCCGGTCGAAAATATCCTTGTAGAACCGCTCTCCAGTGTCCAGCCTTTTAGGCTGGTTCGTAACGTGACATCCATAATATCCAATCCGCGTGTTCAAATGCGGTCCTGAGACGCCTTTTATCCCAACCCGCCGTCACGCAATTGCTGAAATGATATTATACGTAATTAGAAGCCTTTGTACGAGCGGTTCCCGCCAGTATCGCCCAAAGCAACAGGGCACATACAATGAATGCTGGAGATGATGTCCATTAGGAGGAAAGAACCGGGTATATAGTACTGTAAATCGGTACGGTTATAGTGCGTCTGGTGTGCGTTTCGAGGGTTGACGGTTATGTTGCGTGGACTGTATGTCGCGTAATTTTTTGGAGTGTGAATTCTGCGAGAGTATAATGTGACTAACGTCACCGTGGGCGTGGAGGTACGCGAGTGTCTACTAATAAGACTCCCTCCGCTAAAAACAAACACGCCGCAAGCCAAGAGCAGCCCCTGTTGATTGGATGAATAGATGGCCTTAAGGTGAAGAGAGGTAGTAATAAGTCAATGATTACATATCGTTGATTCTGTCGCCGGGCATTTGCATCGACGGATCGCTGTACTCCTGCTTGAAGAAGTCCCCGTTGGGAATGAAATAGACTGGCATCGCCCTTGCCATGAGTTTGTGCGCTTCTAAGACTGGGGAGCACCAATCTTCATCGGGCGTGGTTACCTCCTGGTGGTTCTGTTCTGAGAATGGAGGCGCCGGATGTGGAGAAGGATGCTCGATTGATAGGGAACGAGCCGGGGTCAGCTCAGGTTGATACGTGCTCGTATCTATATGTTGTTCCTCTGTCGTGTATGACGTCTGCTCCCTAAGTTCCATCGATACTGACTGCACGGTATTTGGCGTTTGTTCGAGATGTTGATGGGGATGAAGTTGGGAGGCGCACATGTTCGCTGATGAAGAGGTCTGGGGTGTGGCCGGAGAGTACTGCACAGGAGAGATTTGAGTGGACACGGGGTAACCGGCCACAGAGAGATCCAATCCGGTTTCTGATCCTTGGTGCTCTTGCACTGGAAAGTACGGGACTATGTGAGCCTGCATAACCGCGATGTGGGGGTTGTTCCGATCCGTCTCGTAAACAGGGCGTATAGGTATAGGTACAGCCATTGGGAACTGGGATACCATGCGTTGTTGATGCTGTAAGGCTTGTGTAGTAACGTCGTGTAGAGGACTTGCGAGCTCGTAAGGGTGAGAGTTTCGGTGACTATAGACATCCAGTTGGTGACGAAAACCACTGAATGTTGGAGTTTGCTGCACGGCATTTACTTCGGGGGCATTTTGTCCGCCAGCTGGTTGGGGGTGCCATTGCCCCCAAGAACCCTGAGAGGGTGTGGGAACTTCCATGCCGTCTGATCTGGAGATGCAATTATCGTGCTCCGAACAGCGAGCGGGCCGCTCATGGGCCCGTCTTTGGCGTTTGTTTGTCGCCAGCTTCTGGCGCTTCTCGATACGTCCAACACGGATATACCTAGTCTCGCATTCACAAGTGTGTGATCTTTTGCCCTCGTGGATACGCCTATGGCGAGCTAAACTTGAAGACTATGCAAAATCAGAACAACTGTTAAAGGTGCCGGCCATAAAAGGAGGCCGATGGCGGGCAACATACATCTGCGAAACGTTTTAAACATCCGGGGAACGGGCAGTTGTGAGGTTTCTCGCCTGTATGTGTTCGTGTGTGCACAGTTAAGGCGCTGCGTTGAATGAAACTCTTCCCACACCCGATCCAACTGCAGGGATACGGTCTTTCACCAGTGTGTATGCGCTCGTGTCTGAGTAAGTCTGACTTGCGATTAAAAGCCTGGTGTAGCGTAAGTGACTTGACAACTAATGACAACAGCACAGAATCAGATGAGTCTTCCGCACATACCTTACCGCATGCTCTACCATTTTCCACGCCTTCACATCTGTGAGGACGAGCTGCTTGCTCAGCCTCAGTTACCTTCCTGCCTGCCATGGCCTTCGCATCTGCCACAAGTGGGAACCCGAAGAACTAATCAGTTAAATGCGCTGAAGACCGCTTATAAATCCTTGATATAGGTATATCCGAGAGGAATTGAATAGCAAACACCGGTGAAGAGGCGCCGCTGCCTAGTTGGAGATAATAACAAGTGTGGCGGGGACCGTTTAAATGAGAGGCACAGTAACCCTTGGCTGTGGACCTTATAAAACGGAAAGCTCTGGAAATAATTCGCGGCGGTATTTTTTAGAGTATTTATCTTTGGAAAAGATGAAAGCTCCAATGTTAAAGCGAGCTCTGACGCTAAAGACGCACTTCAGATCCTGGGCTGGGAGAAGATGCTGGGTTATGAGACGATGGATCCTTATCCGCATACTTCGAGTGAACAGTTAGAATCCAATAGTGCACGAGGGTATTAATGGCGGTATAGGGGATCTGATAGCGGTTCGAACTCACTAATCTGGAAGGTTTATTTAATAGATCCCAAGATGTGCCAAGCTAGCTCGTCGATGGAACCCAGATACGCCAAAGCGATGTGTCTCAAAATGAGAAGAAGTTTGGTTGAAGAAGGGACCTATGGGCCACGTCCAGACGGGACCAAGTACTGAATAGAACTGCTGACTCGCGGCGCCCGTTGGCATGAAATATGTCGAAAGGGCTGTCAGGGATAAATGGGCGTCAGCTCCACGATAATACCTCTAGTCGAGAGAACAATCAGCCTATGAATAGTGAATATTGTAGAAAATGTCATAAACGGCCAGAATGTGGTCTTACCGACAGCTCTCCACCTTCCAACGGCACCAGCCTCTTTGATGACTCGGGCGAGATGGCACGGTGGCTATATATACTGAAAGAGCCTAGCGACGATGCCTGAGCCGAACTCTCTGGGCCGTGACCTTTGGACACACCCGGCTAGTTTATATAATGTCAATGTGAGATCGAGAGCGGAGGTTAAGAAGCCAAGCATGTGTCCGCAAATATTGTTTGGCTATGGCCGAGAGGCTCGGAGCCTAGCAAGTGGTATCTTCGGTCAGCACGGATTAGGACCTTCCTGATAGCGTGGACGAGTTCATAAATGGTCGATGCCTGGTGAGTCTCAACCGTGGAGCAGAGATATGAGGAGCAATGTGTCAGGGTGTATCTGCTGCGACCAGCCGGCAGATATGGTGAAGTATTTTCTTAAGTAGCCGGGGTCCAGAGCTAGATAACGAAGTGCCGTTGGGTTGTGTCGAGGACCTTGGCCATCTAGACTATCGACGCCGCAAAACACCACCTCTCCAGTAGCAATCTCGTTGCGGGACGCCGATCTGCCAACCAAGGGCACAGAAACTGTTCGTAAAGGACGGATGTTGACACCGGAATATAAGCTGACAACTAGCGCAGAAGACGTGTTGGCGATGTAGGTGTCGTAGCCGAAAGTCAGTGGTGTACGCGCGGGGATCCAGATAGACCTGTCTGTTTATGGTTCCCCGAATTCTGACTGTGGTAAGAAGTGATTACAATAGGCGATGTCGGGATTCTTCAGGACAAAAAGGAGGGAGCGAGTGATCTAAACGTAACAGTCCCCAAACTCGCCAGCGACTTTCACCGGCACTTGAATAATGAGCGACTCTGGGCGGAATAAACAAGTATACAACGTCCGCTCGCGTTGACGAGACATGAATTTGGAGTATAACTTGCAGGACTACTTGTGTGTACCTGCAGGAAGGAGAAATGTCGTAGTATGTAGTCTGCGGTATGCGGTGCCAGTAAAAGAAGGTTGCGAAATTGAGCGGACGTCGATGACGATGTGCCTTTCTCCGCCTCCCTCTATGTATACATGTTCTTTCCCAGCTGTGCCTCTCCTTCTGGTTCTTACTCTAAGATGACTGACTACTTATCCATGTCCGTCGGTGGCCATCGAAGGAAAACCTAAAGTAGCTCTGAAGTATCGTTGACCCATTAGGTGTATCAATGGTAGGCCATGTCGTCTAGCTGCATATGTGGACAGGGTAGACCAGGAACAGCAAGGGGAAGGTACAGAATAGGAAAGGCGCTGACATGGAACTAGGAGCGAGAATATAGGCTCGCAGGGGGTCCCAGGAGGTCGCCCCGCGAGGGTCATGGCCTAGTGTCGATGTGGATACGAGCGCAAATGCGCCGCATATACCCGGAGTTGAATAACACAAATATATTTTGTAATTTTTTTACATGGAGTAAAGGTGGGTGCGTCTTGCGAAATTTCCAAAGAATCGAGCTTGTATAGCCCCTATTGCAATACCCAGCCAGGTGTATCCCACGTCCATATATTCCAGACATCAGGAAATATGGTGGTGTGACTCCTCAGACCTTGGGCATTACGCCGTAATGAAACGGCCACTGGGAACAGAAAAAGAAGGCTCTTGCCTCAATCGGGGAATTTTCTATGCGCTAACCAAGAGGCCACCGGGGAATAAAGCTTCGACATACATGCCTGCCTGCACCGCCTCACTGACCGGGAAGCAGGCCGAACACAATCTCTGTAGATCGACGAGTGAGAGACGACCTAATCTAATACCATCCCTGCGTATGCAGTCCGTCAGGTACCTTTGCCCATGCGATAATACTCTATCATAGTTAGACGGCTATAGAAAACACAACGGGGATTACAGGCATCGCCTTGAAATCTTCAAGGAGGTAGAGCTTGCTACTACCGGCGCCTGGGCATGACGAAGATAAATCCATACCAGCTAGGTAGATAAAAGCGTACAGGTGAAGTAGAAGGCCAACGAACTAAGAACACAACTAAATCCCGCAATTGGCGAAGGACGTTTGCATGGTCATTATTCTGACAAACACGTGAATATATGATATGATGGCATCGCATCTTATCTCTGAGATAATTCCGATTTCAGTGGGGTTCCGCAACCAGAGACCACAGCCACCCCTGTAGGCTCTACTCTGGATGTTCGGCTGCTCTGTGTAGCTCTAGAACGTTCATGCATCGGAAGGTTATCGGGGGATTGCCATCCTTCCAGAGCCCCAATGTTACGCCGCTCTGGGGAAAATAATGGTTCACAGGGGACTGGAACATATTCATCAGACACAGATCCCCCTGCCGCCGCAACTCTGTATCTCTTCCGCCATGATGAAGCCAAATAACAGCCTACTTCAGGTACGTGACGTTTCAGGGACAAGAATTTCATTAGTGTGGGCTGGATCTGGCTTTACGAAGATCAGTGTTAAGTCGTCCTCCGCAAACATTGCCTCACCACCAATAGGCGAATATCACGGTCCTTAACAGGCGACCGTCGGGGTGGGTTTTTGCTCCGTGGTCACCTATAGCACCTCTCAGCGTATTGGGCAGCAAACTTCATACCATGCGATATAATATACCAGTGGCCTTGCAAATAATATAACAGCAGCCTCGTTGTTGGCGTAAACACGGGAAAGTCGGATTTAATGATCCTTATTAACCTGCAACATATGGCAGGTACCCTTGTAAGAATCCGCTGACGCTAATTACCTAGTAACTTTTGGGCCACTTTGAAAGCTGTGAACGAAGAAACTTTTCGATGTAACTCCATGTTTCTCGCGTCCCAGAGAGGCAAAGACTATGACAAGAGACACCCAAGTAAGTGGGCGAAGTTACTGGAGACACCAAACTCCAAGGGTGTATTAAGTTACCTACTTTCACACTAACCCCTAGACGGTGATAAGACAACCCCGACCGTTAACTTCGCCTTGGTCTTCCTCTTTCTCCATTTTGACTTATCATTATCAGTGAGAGACTCTGAAACAATTGTGCTGTGCGCCTTCGACCCTTGTTCTGTCCCATTACGAATTGTGCATGAGGTCAGATTGCCGGAAGGAGGTGAGGCCTTCTCTGTTTCGTTTCCTAAAGGCGAAGAATGTTCTGATGAGTGAGACCCTGTCTCATTATTCTTCGTCGATGAAATGGAAGCCGACGTCTTGATTCGAGTAGCAATTAAAAGATCCGGTCGTGACGTCCACGTTTTTATGTATGCGGCCGTCGACATAGGTGAATCCATTCTTTCAGTTCACCATTGCACTCACCAACTCGTCTGAGATTGGTTCTCCGGTTTGGTTGACACGCCCCCCACGACTGCTGAGGAGGATCGCTTGTAGGTAACGGTGATGAGACTGGGTGGTGGTTATCACATCTCCGCGCTTATGGAGGTTCCATGCCAACTGCTGCAGATAAACGATCACGTCACAACGGCGCTTCTTAGCAGCGCCAATAGCAGTCGCCTGCACTTCATGGCATCGGAAAAGTCCCAGCAGTTATGTTGATGCATTGCGAACGAGACCTAAACTCGTCACTGTCAGTCCCCGCATCACAAGTTGCACCTCCTTACTGCGTCCCGCCAAGAACGGCGCCGATGCTAGGGTGGAATGTGCTTACGGCTGATGTGACGAATGCGGGGGGGTTCGCAGGAGTCTCTAGAGCAGACAGAACGGGACTCTTCCTGCTGCATATCTCGGACCTACTTTCACCAGCACCTTAGGGCTTAATAACACCTAATCGGGCCAAAGTCTTATTGAACCCATAATAACAAGCCTGCACTCCGAACCTGCCGTTATACCATCTTGGAAAGCCGGACCTCAACATCAATCCTAACGTCAATTGGGCTCCCAGCCTCGTTTCAGGTTGGTAGAGCAGCCCGGTTCCAGCTGCTTGCTATTTCTTTCCCCATCTAGGTGCTTGAGACCCGTTAACCGCTAATCTTTTAGTGTTGGGTGATGCGAGATCTGACAGCTGTGTCGTCGTTCGTATGTTGTTTATTTCGAAGACATTGATAGATCATAAAGTTTTTCGAAACGTGTTCGGGGCTTCCTAAGAGCTCCTCCAACCCGATTGGCTACTCGCAAGCTTGTTCGAGTATGGCATCGACGTGGCCGACCGGCCCCTTAACAACCAACCTCATGGTTTCCGAAGCCGTCGCCGATCACAGTTCTTCGAATTCACCTTCGCATGGCGATGCAAATCTCAGCCCTCTCTCTCGATATCAAAAGCCGAGCACCGCACACAGTGTACCTGCAGCTATCTATCAACCTGTCGAGCATACCGGTTGATCACCAGGGAATGATAAGCACGTGGCGCTAAAAAAGGTCGTTGGGTCGGCCTAAACGTTCTGGGAAGGTAACATTTTCTTTTTCAAGTGTCTGATTGATTTTACGGTAGTGTGCTGCTTGCAACGGTATCCCGGCCGAAACCCTAAACAACACTTTTCGTCTACAGCGGCTCTAGAACGATCACGGATCGACCTGCTGGCGGGGTTCGGAAGAAGCACATTGCCGACCACGGAGAGCTCTTGTTGTTTGTAAGCTGGTTGATATCCCGCCTGGTAGGACGGAGGCGGTCTATAACCCAGGCACGGCTCGGCAGGGCACATTATGACTTTCGGGCAAAATCCGAGCAGCGTATTCTTCGCTATGCCGACCGCAATCCGGGTGCAGGTAGGGTTGTTAATACCGGCACGGGACAGGATGTCGGCTATAATGGCGTCTGCTGTGTCACCTGCTTCAGAAGTATTTGTTACGGTTCACTACGTGGATGAGACTATTACAACTTACCAATAGGGCGCGGCTCGGTAAGTGGGGTTGAAACAACACTGCCAGGGAATTCTCGATCCGACGGCTATTAGGGACGTAGCCGTGGTGCAGACTTATGTACATACTTGAGTTATATGACATCAACTCCATCTCGAGTCTGGTGATACTCTGTAACACAATCATATATTAACGTCCGTGCGTAAGTTGACTTCGCCGTTACTCGTTTATCGACTATAGCCTTAGTATACAGCTTGATATTAGTATAGGACCCGGCTATCCACAAGGTGTCTCGTGATGGCAAGCTTTCAGAAACAAATCTGCTTGAAACTATTATTTCAATGCTGTGGAGTCGATCACCACTATCTCGGGGATGACACATGCGTATATGCATCGTTATAAGTCAACGCGTAAACATTTTCTTCTGGATTTTGCGCCGAGAGTTAATCAACACCTCGCAAGTGCCCGCATTTCCCATTTCCATCTTGCTGGATGGCACCAGGGAGGGTTGCCAACAGCGTCAACAGCACACATGCTCACTACGAAGCTACTCAACGTTGCCAAACCATAGGGTTTGTACACGCATCGCAGCACCAGAGTAGACGTTTATGGGAGCAGCCGCGCGTAAAACCCCGAAGGGATATGGACCGTCCAAGACTCTAGCCGCTCTTCGTATAACAAACTTAATTACATGCATATGCAGGGTTACACTGTGCTCTAGGGCATTGGTAGGGTCTAACGCAGAGGGCCAATCCAAGTCAACAGGACGTTCCCTGGTCTTCCGAATCGGGAAATTCTCGTATGGTAGCACACCGGTCCCCAGGGTGGTCTGTGCTGCACGGGTGCAGCTGAAGAATCGCTCGTGATTCGCCAAGTTCAGGCCCCCTGTTCTATCTCGTGGTAGTCTTTTCTACGAGAGAGGGACAACCGAAACGAATTTAGGCTGCTGGGCATGTACGAGAAGTAGGTTGCCCTCGAAATTGTCGTAGCTACACGGTAGCTACTGTAAGTGTGCCCGACTGGCCAATGACTTCGAAGCTTCCTTCCGTCCGTTTGGGACGTAGAGCTAAGACGTTACTGCAGCTCACCTTCGGCACAGTTTCCGGTGATAAACCAGGGTTGGGCTGCAGAATGTCCTGTTTGGTGACACAGGGGCAATAGAACTTTAACCCCATTGCATGGTATACCCACTTATCCGGCGAGTTACATTTGCGCCTGGTATGCAACATAACATGGTGGGCCATAGTGTGTGCTACCCGGGTAGACGCAGGCGTATGGCGTTGGCCGACTAATAGCAAGCACTTCGAGAGGGGAAGTGTCATATCACGGATAACTTGCCCGCAAATTGGGAACCGATAAAGATGTTAGAGAAACTTTACGCGCTAGTACCCATTTCACGGGGACCTGGAAGAGAACAGGAGGGCGCAAAGGAGAGGAATACGGCTATCTGAAGAAGACCCCGAGGCTCTTAGTTGGATACACGAGATCTAATGCCGCGCGCGGTACTCTAGGTGAATGGTAGCGGAATATACTATATTCTCACCAGAACTTCGCGCAGTCTTCGGCTGTCTTTGGATAACGAGTCACGACCCCATCAAGACTCGTAAGACCCTCACATCAAACCCCGATTGCCGCCCGGACCACGAGGAGAAACTCTCTCCCCGCAATGGAGATCATTGTCGAAGTGTATCAAAACTTGGCCCACAGTCTGTCAAAGTCTGGTCTGTACAGGCTTTGCAGACCGATACGCACTAGCTTTGGGAGAAGGACGTCTTGGCAGTGGTTTGCAGTCGCAAGCCCCGAAAGGTTTAGTTTAGGCTGGATCGCTTGGCTCTCACATGACCTACGACAGGTGCGGATTGCGAAGCCACAGCGCTGATCAGGCTCTTGATCCTGGGGACTGGGGCCTTGGGCCTTGGGGCCTGGACTTTTACCTCTCCGAATCCTATGCCTGCGGGACTGCCGTTTTGCTGAATTCCGTCAACTTAGTCTCGAATCCGACCCTCAGAGGATGGGGTCGCCCTTGTCAACTGAGTTCGGCCGGGGGCTCCCTCCTTCATGACATCAAGCCATCGGTGTCGCCTTCTCCTGCCCCTATCGAGCCCAAATCCACCGAGGCTCGAGAGGTGAGTATATAGGTACTCAGCATGCCCCCACTCCAACACAACCCCACTGGTGAATCTCGAGCAGCTAATGCGACGCAGCTCTCCCGGGTGAGTTGCTCTGCAAGTTTAGGTTGTCCGGAACCTGTTCCGTCGGGGTGAGTTACGCTACTGTGGCGGACAGGCCGGCGCTCGGCTCGTCTGGACTCCTCTACTCTGGCAAGGCTTTCCCTACCTCGGGGGTGCTCGTCGGAGGGGAAAATTCTTTCAACTAGCGTTCCAGCTTCGGGAAGTGCAGGCACCCTGTAACGGGAAACGGTTAGCGTGCAAGCGGTGCACGGCAGGAGGCAAATTCCTGCACGCCGTGCCTTGCCATGCGGAGATTCCCATATTAAAGACCGCCAAGCCCCGTTTGGCAGGTTGGCCCCTAGCGACACCTATGGCTCGCTATTCGCTGGTTCAGCGTGGAGTCAAGATGCCAGGGGGAACACTGGGGACGAAGATCAGCGCAAGTCTCGCAAGGTTGATACGTTTTGGCATTAGGACGAAAGAACAAGCACCGCACATATCTCGTAGAGATATTGCGCCTGCTTGGCACACGGACGACGATCCCTTTCGCTCACTAGGCCGACCGTGATGGACCCCTTCGAATGGCGTGTTGTCCCAAGGTACCTGCATTTCCTGGGGGGTTGTCGTTTCTCTACAAACTTGCAGAGGAGACAAGCCAAAAGACATGTACACAACTTGGTCTGCGAGATGCACGGCAACCCTCTAATGAAGGGAATATCCTGCAACCATCTATGCATACCTCGCTGAGCGTAAGCCTCGTTCTTCCCTCCATGCAGAAACTCGAAACATCATCGTTACATGTACATTGGAAATTAGTGTCTGGGTTGCATTTGCTGCAGCGACTTGAGTAACGCAAAGGTGGGTGGGAGTTACATGTCATGTTAGGTTCGATTCCTAACAGCGCTAGTTGGTACTTCCTGTCGGTCGCTCCCATCTAAGGGTCTGCCTTAAAATAGATGAACCAGCGACACTTGTTAAATCGAGTGGATCGACATGCACCCCGGACGGCATGGCGTCTGCCGGAGTTACACAGAACATACCGGTAGGCTGGTAATTTGCCTAAAGGGCGTCTTAAAAACATATTCATATTATTTATTCGCCGAATCGGACGACATAAAAGTTCAAAACTTTGTTCCTGGACTGTAACCCGGGCGTTAAGCTTCTCTGCCTGGAGACTATCCGACTTAGATTCCACCGACACCTATGATGACGATATTTCATCGCATGCCAAAGGAAAGATGTCAAAGGCAAGCCCCATAACATTGTATACTTCATAAGCGCTAGATTTCACGAGTATTATTCCTCTGAATGCGGAGTACGGGATTCACCAAGGCAGCCAGTTACCCCGCGAGCCCAGCCGAGATCTTCTGACACCGGGCCCAGAACAAGAGTCTCCCGAGACTGGTCACATAGCCACGATCAGGCCGGTTCAGGGGAAGAGAATATCCAACCAGGTAGAACCCTTTCCCCACGATCGATATCTGACGTTGTCAGTGTCTGAACCTTCGGATTAACCCTGCGTCCCTCCCGTCGAGCGAAGCCACATAGGGTCGATAATATGCGTGGCCTTGTCCTTTTGTGGGCACGCACGCCTTTTCAGCCGCACAAGCGGGGAAGCGCGTGAGAGATCCCGTAGCCCAAGACTGACCACAAAGTTACAATATCCACGGCAGAAGCCGGCGAGCGCGCGGTTGCGACCCGTCCGGCGCCTTTTGTTAGCGAGACCATCATGATGCGATTGTCCACTTCCCCGGGTGGAATCAAGATGTAGAAACGCCGCCCTGCTCGTATTAACTGGCCTTATCGGAAGTGGACATTCCTTCCCGCTAGTAAGACGCCAGCGACTCCCGTGGACCTGCCTGCATTACATCCGCGATACATCGCCCGCAGGTTTGCCACACGTAATGCTGGACACAAGGGCTTTCTATTGACTGCATACGCTAATGCCTCTTGTCATTAGACTGAAGACATGCCGATGCATAGCACCGCGACTTCCATATAGGGCTGGCGGCGGGCGGGCGTTGGGAGGGACTACTGTACTGTGGTGTTTGGGGTAACACACGTAATCAGGTCGCTGCGCTACTGGCCTTGCCACGCCTTTCTATATAGGGCTAGTACAACTAGTCCATTTCCGTTATTTTTTTGCTGAAAATGCACCTTTTTGGAATTATTCCTTACAACGATTATTTTATCCATTTGGAACTATCTACGGTGGTTAAATGCTGAAAGGTTATGAATTTCCACATTAGCTAAAAAGTACAAATAGGGCAACCCCATATCAGCTATACTGAGTTTGTATAAGACGGCTATTAGCGCGACCTACTGCTACCTGATATTATAGTAGGAAGTGCTACTTCGATGGAGCCATGAAATCTCCCCGCAAGCGCGAAGATGATCAAACATGACCGATCCTCAATCGGCTATAGCTCTAGCTGTAGCGTGGCAATTTCGGCTAGGGAAGGCGTCGTGTCATATGTCAGTCGTAGATCTTGAAGAATAAGGGACTAGGTATATTACTGTTCTTACGTTTTGGCAAGAGAAGTTTGGCATCTGACCAGGTAATCGTCTACGGACGCTTCATAGGACAGCCGTACAGCAAAACACAACTGCGTCATCTCTACACCAATCACGTCTTTTCATAACTTGGGACATGCTCGAGAGCGACTCCTAAAGATAATTAGTGAGAGCTTCGATAAGCGTCTTCACCGTAGTAGGTTCTCTCATCTTTGGAGCCTCTCATTTCTGTGATCTCCGTTGTCAATGTCTTTCAATATTAAAGGAGGTAGCCGCAATAGCAAAAGGCGAAGTCCAGAATAGAAGCCTTGATAGGGAAGACGAAGTCAGTCTCCATGGAGACTTGCCTACAGCAATACTGCAGAGGTAAGACGTAGGTAAAAAGTACAGTACCCACGCGATACATCCGGACGAGGCGGACTAGCGCATCGAGCGAGCCTCACTTAGCGGCTCGGGATAGGCATCCGATGTCATCTTCGTAACGCTAGCGCCTGTCCTAAAGATTCTCCGCGTTTTTGTCCCCAATACCTGAAACACACTTCTAGCTAACCTTAGCTGTATGCAGATACACATGCCGGGGTAATACTGTGGGTGCAGCATCCGTCAAAGCCTACTCTAGAGTATACGCGCAAGCAGCAGACGGCGTTACGTACATATGGAGGTACTAGGTAATGATATTCTTTGGTGGCGAGAAAGAATATCATGCTGCCATTGACTTGATCAATGCGTAACTCTCTAATCTGCCGACAACAAAGCCCTGAGCTGCCATTACCTCGGGCAAACCCCGATGTCTCATACAGGCCATAGGAAGATGTAGAGAGAAACTCCTCCGGCTACTTAGGAGGACCGCTCCCCGAGAACAAGGCCTGTTCTAAGCTATGCGCGATTTCCGTGTTCCATCCAGCCCTGTTATGCATTATTGTCACCTCTGGACACCAAGGAACCGATACCGGGTCGAGGCGAATACATATGTATCTGCGGTTCCGTGACTGGATACTGCTACAGTGGCTCATGTGCGTCTGCATTGCTACCGCTACCTCTCGTTACCTGGTTCACCGACTGGCTGCGGCCGACGTCTATGCATTGAACGAGACAGAGAACTCCCCGGATCTGTAGCAGAACCTCAGACACCAGCGGTGCGGTCGGAGGCGTGAATGCAAGTTCTGCCGCGCATGCCAGCAACCAAGAGCCTCGAGCTGTCCAAGTAAAAGTAGAAATATCTGCGCTCTTCAACATGCTTTTGCATGGTCTTGCAGCCCAATGGCGCATGTTAAGTGCATTGTGTAGCCGCCAGTTCGGCCTCAGCACTGCGCGGGGGTTCGGGTTCACGACAGAGAGGGAAAGCCGAGTGCCTGCGTTCCGGCCTCATAATCGAGGCCTACTTCAATACCGGCGCAAGGCATTTATTATACAGAGAGGTAGGCTCCCTATCATCTGTCCACCGATGTCACCGGATGCACCGACCCCGGTTCAGTGCCGGGTTATTGACGAATGGGGCATTTGAAACTGGAGGTGGCGGTGAATATGCAGTGAGACGGGGTCGGGGAACGAGCCCGATGGTGTGTAGTGTATAGTACCCATGGTCCGGCCAGGAAGGGTAACTCGCGATTGCCCCTCATGAGTTCGCAACAGCTCTTTCCTTTATACAGTGACGGAATAATTTGTCACCCGCTAGCTCGCATGTAACCGCGTCTAGAGCTGGACTGAGAAAGGAGCTGGAGCTGGTGGATGGGATGATACCTGGCTGGCTGGCTGGCTCCATTGTGGGCAGCTGGTGATTCTTGGGCCGGGAATCACCAAGCTTTCGTCAAGTACCAGGCCGCTTCAGGAAGATAAGCCTCAGATAACGCCCACCCGCATATGACGACCAGTTTGCATACCTCTGTTGCTTTCAAAAGATATCAAAGGCGGCATGAACAGCCCTAGAGGGGTCACCAGTGAGTAGCCTGCGGCTTTTGCACACAACAGACACGTGCGGGTTACAACCTGCCAGCAAGGGGAATGCAGTCAGCATCACAATTAATACGTATCCATGCAGGAAGACGCCTCGACTGTTTCCTACAGCACTGAATTTGCTTTCCCGGCCAAATTCGCCCGGCTCTAATTGCTTCCACTTTGGCATCTCGTCTAGGCCAAGCCGTTCACCAATATATTCTCCGATATGACGACGATCTGCCTTCCGCAGGCTGCATGTTTACTGCAAATCTGGAAGCAAGGGGTAAATCGCCTCCTTTTCGAGGTACTAACTGGTGACCAATATAGCAACATGCCAGATGCGGTGAGGCTTACGATGCCGGGGCACAAGCCGCGGGTGCGTGACGAAGAAATAGCGATCAGGGGGGCAGGTCGTGATCAAAATAATTGACACAATTTCGTAGGGCCCACTAATCGAAAGTGTGTCAATTATTTGATCACGACTTTGGGGGGCGTTGCAACACTTGATATTGCTTTTGGTACCCCCAAGCCACGCGTTTCAGGGAATGCTTCTTATCCCATTCGCTGAGTGGGCGTTACCAGTCATTTCAACACGTTCCGGTTCTGAGAGGTTCAGATTCAATCCCCTCCTGAAGAATCGTGGCATTATCGCCATGGCTACCGGCCAGAGGGCTGGCCAATCAGGTCAGAACTGATCTCTACATCCGTTCCCCTGGCCACAGACGCGCGGAGGGTAGGTAGGACAAATGCCGGACAATTGTGTCACAATCGGTTATAGGATTTCCTCGCTCTCACGTGCAAGACAGGTATCTGCATATGGTGCGGAATCCCGCCATCCCGCTCGAGCCGTCAGGCCAGGATATGCATTCAAACGGGCTGTGTGTTTTTATAATGCAAGACCAAGGCGCCGTCGATCAACCAGTGCTTCCAGGAGTCGGGCCGCCGTAGTCTTCACGCCCGTGCTATGCGTGCAAGGCTACCTTCTGTCTCCTATCTTCTGGTCTACTACTGACCTCACCTTATCACACGATCCGCTTACCGTCACCGAGTCACGAGCTTTGCTTGGTTCATTTTCAGAGGATCAAACCTCTCTAGAGGAAACTACTAAGAAACTACTCAAGGCCAACCTCCACGACTGAGAGCCCCCCGAGACCTTGGAACAATTCACGACAGGGTGAGTCAAAAGGTTCCTTATGCTCATGATCCTGAGATGATTTCCGTCCTACGGAGACTCCGAAGCCAGGTTCCCTTTCGCCGCCATACCACTAGATCGGGATGCAGAACCACAGCGCCGGGTGGCCACCGATGATACACCACCCTCCTGAGCGTTCAAGGCCCTCAACGAGGTATTCACAGTGAAGGCGCGGGCTGGAGCACCATCGTATCGAAGCGAGCCGTATCCACTGGACTGGTATGCATGGGGATGCTGGTGCGGTTGTCCCCTTTACCCCACTAGTTCTTCATCCGTCCGGCGCAGAAGAGCTTTGAGGCTGTCGGGATTATCAGCGTACGTAGGGTATTCGCGGCTACACCGATCTTTCTACGGTCGTTACGGGCGTTAGCCCTAGGATGGTGCGGCTTGGGACCTCGAGTGGCTCGAAGCCCTGATGTATATAGTTGGCTATTTCCTCCACAGAATGGTCAATGTTCCGCTCATCGCTCGTCTTAGAATGAATGCAAGACTTAAGAGTCATTCCAAGTTCGGGTCCATCAAACCTCCCATCATTATCTAGACACCTATACACTGCACTCCGCAGACACCGCACTTCGTTTCGAACGAAAGAAGACAACAGTTTGCCGTACAGACAATAGTCGGGTAATTCGACACTGGGAGCATCTCGGCGACTCGGAACTCTATCCCTATGTTCGGAAGCAAGACCAGGGGCACTGGGACCCCTTTGCTTCTAACCGAGCATTAAAACTACTATGAACATACAAGGTCTGCGCTTTCACGATGTCATGCTCAGCTGGAACGAAATAATCCATGACCTTAATATGTATGAAGTAGCAAATCGTACAGTCATGCCCACCGGCCTCTAACTGTGAAGAGAATCACCAGTCATATGCACTAGTTTCGTGATGCAGTCTGTCATTCAGACGACGGTTGTACTGAACGCGATATCAAGGATTAGAGCACGTTTTTATGGGATACAAGCTATTCAGTAGCCTCCCTGAAGCCTCCCCTGTCCAAGGCTAGTGCATGACGGCAGTAGGATCTGCTCCCTCCAGGCTTACCGAGGAATGGTAGGATAGATGGAAGACCAAGTGGTTATGAACAACCTTCTCGCGGCTTAACAGATAATATTACTTAACCTTGCAATACCCACGCGAGCTGCACAAGGGAGGCCCAACCAGCCTAACCCCTGAAATCACGGACTCGACCGCTGATAGAACCCCTTCAGAGTTCATAGACATGCATTCCGTATACCAGAACACGTCTTCTTCCGCAAGTACTCTAGGCTCTAGCTTGCTTCCCGAGGGTAGTGTCTCTAACCCATACATCCCAGAATCTCAGCCTGCTGAGCTCTAGATATTAGGTTCTGGTTCTCTGAGTGAGGCCGGGTCGGTTGCAGATATACCTCCGCTTCAGCCCCCCCCCCCCTTGCAGGCGTGGTACTCATTTCGACTAAATGGCTGCAGGATCTCGCTCACCTATGATCGGTACCCATCAATTTGCGCATAGCTGCGGGTAATCTATCGGCTCCAAGCCTCCAGGCCAGTACTCCTACGGTCCAGGGATCCGCTCATCGCTGCCGGTCTGCTCCAAGTCCCACCGTTGCTGGCAGAATATGCCGATCTTCTCAGGCATCAAGGAGCACCCTGTATCCTCAAGTAAACACAACCCGGACGCCAACATCACTTCTGCTCGAGATCTCGCGGAATACCCGACATCGAACATCGCGCGCGGGAAACGCATGGCTAGGGCGCGGGAAATACTGGTTCCCCGAGTAGGGTGACACGACGCAAACCCGTGTCACCTGCCACAGCAGAATGCGGATGGCCCGGAGCAGGGCCGTCCCTTGCTGAAGGGATAGCCCTACCTACGCCCGCGCTATGCAGGGGCGCTGTGCACGGAGGACAGGCACATGTGCTCCGTGCCGTCCAACTCTGCCCATTCATTCCCTGGAATGCGCTACCATGGCAACGGCCGAGAGAAGCAAGTAGGCAATTCGTCTCGGGGCCCTGGTCTGATGCATATGCCTGCCCGCCAAACGCGGGTATTAAAGTGCCGGTTCTTTTCTATTTTCACACGCTGGGCGTGCTGGTCTCATCTATGCGAGCGCGACTAGCTACGCATAAAAGCTGGAATAGATAGCCGCGTTCAGCGATCCCCGTCATTAGCAGCGCCACTCAGCACGCGATATCGAAGGTGTGGCCGACCATATTTCCCTCCTCTCGCGACGCATTTTCTTTTAGGACTTAGCGAGCGTCGTCACAGGTAGGCTAGTCAACACGCAGGGTGTCAGAGCAGTGTTACCGAAGGACTTAATGACCTAGGCGGACTAAACCGGTCCATGTTGGGAGATACCATCTCTGAGTCGGAGGCAAAGACGCTGATCGTAGTCTTAGAAGTTGTCCCTTTATGGATAATTACGGCCCGGTTTCACCGCTACCCTGAGAAGACAGTGCTAGTCATAACAGATAATCATTGTAAGGAGGACTCAAGACACGGTTTGCTTAGTAAGGATTAGCTCTATAAGACTATCAAACTTATAAATAGCATTGTTATTAGAGTTTGCTGGCGAAATTTCCCTTGGTGCCTAATTGATCATGGCGAAGGGGAACGTCATGCCCTTAATCGCTCTTGCGGTTATGGAGATAACTAACCCCTGCTGTGATTGGCAGTGCTGCCGTTGAGGCCGCACAACGAGTCGACTCATAACATACCTCTTATAGCTTTCTCCATGGGCTTAGAGAAGGATAGTTTGTCTCGCCGCGTGCTAGAAGTTTGCTGCGTGGTCAGCATCGGTTATCCTTTCTGCTATCAGTCGGCCATACGATGGCCCGCGTCGTAGCCCTTCGATGCCGGAGCGTAGTAGGGTTCCCCAGGAGGTGTGCGGCTCCTACGGATGCGTCGGGGGTAACCCGGCAATAGAGTATAGGCCGAGTGGGGTTCTCAGTCGCCGAGGACGAGCTCGTCGAATCGGCCAACAACGATTGGTTCTGCGATGTTCCTGCGATCCGTCCGACATTGTCTTTGTGACATTGTGGTCCTTCGGATTGGAAGGCAGACAGAGCAATTCAGGATCTCTCTCAACAAATCTAGAAGTCCGCGTAATGCTGTCTGGATATGGTTAGCTGTGCAGTGAGGCGAGGAGTCCATGCCAATAACGGTGGAGGGAACCCCTGATGACTAGTGCTAGACCAGAGCTATCTCCGTCAGAACTGTCCTGGTTGCCAACATTGAAGAGGTTGCCGTTTACCAGACCCCCTGAGCTTGATATCACCATAGCCAATTCGTGTTACAGCAATGCCAAGCGACTCATGAACCTGCCAGCAGCCTGTGCTTTCCGACTCGAATTATCCACGTGGCAAGCGCGTATAGCGACCCTTGCCTCGTCATCTCTCATGGTCAGGTGGGCCGCTATCTTGCCCTGAGCCATCGATGGGGAGCGCCATATTCTCATCGCAGACAATTGGCCTCTACAATGCAGTCACCGCATATGCAATCCGAAAGCATATCGCTAAACTAGATTCCCAAGATGTTCCGAGAGGCGCCCGAGTTCACTGAGACGCTGGGTATTCGATATCTATGGGCCGCGTATCCTACAAGATGACGCCGACGATTGGCGAAGCGAGTCGGTCCAGATGGGCCATTATTACGCGAGCGCGTACGCTACTATATTCGCTGGGAAGCTACCGACAGCCATGCCAGCTCGTTCCGAGCCAAATACAGACAAGGATAAGATAAAACAGAGAACCGGCACACTAGAATGCCAGAACCCGGAGCATGGCGAGCAGCATCACGTGTTGCTGCGCAGATGAACTACTCACGGACCTTACCTCCTTCATCACTCAGATTCCCACTTAAGGGGGCGAGGTTGCATAATGGAGGAGGAGCTACTCTCCGGCCTTAGGATCTGTTTCTCGAACAGGAACCTGCATCGGGAATGCAAGTTCCTGTCGCGGTGCGAATGCGGTCACGAATCAGTCGTAGACCCAAAACGAGAAGATTACGCGCATGAGCGCGGAGACATAGCATCTCTTCGACTCGAGCTATCACACGTGTCAAGTTCGAATACGGAGTCCAACAGACTATGGCGACTACTGATACAAGCCTATACGCTCCGCTTCTTGACGAAGGAACCGGATGAACCTAACACAATGGCCGGTATCACGTCGCAGTTCCTTAGAAGACTAGGGGACTATCTCGCTGGTATGTGGCGTCAGGATATCGAAATTGAGCTCTTGTGGTCTCCCGCGGTAGACTACTGACCCTGCCACATCCACGGGTTCTACGCACCGTCCTGGCTGTGGATGTCCGTTACGGGGTCCGTGAAGTTCAGCCCGCATGACGACAGACGGCTGAATCTGCGGGCAGTCCATGACGGCGCATGCAGAGCGGTAACAGAATCCGCTAGGGTTAGTGACCTCTGGATGGTTACAGACAGCGGGGCTACGCCGCACCGGTCGAAAGAACTCGGAGAGAAACCCCTACCATCTCTCCTGCTCTTCCGCCTCGTGGCAATATGGATGTTACGAGGTCCCTGTTGCCGATGACAAGACAGCACACGCCATGGCCATTGAGCCACACGCCGATGTAGTAGATCAACACATCGTACAGAAACCTCGAGTCACTCGCCTTCGCCTCGACGTCCAGGAGGACTAGGAAGGTCTAGCAGCGGGACGCTCGGGTCTACAATACCTTTATTTAGTAGCGGGAGTCGGTAGGCCGCGGCTTCCTCGTAAAACGGGAGGGCTGCTGGACTGACTGGCAACGCACTTCGACACTCCAGAAGCTCAAAGTGGTATGACGAGCGTCTTCTTTGAGTAATGGGAAGGATTTTCGCCTAATAGGTTTTCTCATGTCAAAACTAAGGCACGCCTCTTGGGCGTCAGTTGTCTTGGGTCACAGGTGGATCTGTCGTTAACATGCTTAATACATGTAGGGACAATCCGTCATCTCTTACGCTTATCCGGTCAGGCTAATCCCACTTTTGCTTCATAGCACTACAATCCACAACTTCCATGTAATTAGAGGATAAGTGACCATTGCTTCATGGGTATCAGCAGAATACGGAAGAGCTCGTCGCTTACGGTACTACGAGGGCCAATCTGAGGTCTTCATACATAAGGGCATCCTAGAGCAACACGCAAATTGCCTAATCCATCCAGGCTTGCGACCTGGGAGATGGGGACGAGAATGCGGCTGGACCTGGTAAGTGCCATGAAGTGACGGGTTACCAACCAGGTACGCGGGCGCCCAACTACCCAGCTCAGATGCTACCCTTCGCAAACGTCTACTTCCTGCGGTTTCATCGCCTGAGAATCGTAACCGATGAACATCACAGCCTAGTCGTATTCCGCCATTTAGTCGGGGTGACCTATCATATCCTGGTGAACATGCTTGTCCCCCAGCTACACCTATCGTCAACGTCATAAGGACAGGAGTGAAAGAAACAACAAGGGTCAAGATGGACTACCCCCTACTCTTCGTAACAGGAAAGCGAGAGGGGGAAAAAGAAGAAACAAGAAAGGAATGTGCGCCTTCAGCAATCACGGCCACTCTATGTTACGTAACCGAGACACGGCAGATCTCCCTCGACTTGCTGTTTGCCTCAATGTCTACCGTCCCACCGTCGCATCGCGGCTCTGCCTAGCACATCATCCTCGACACCCCCCCTAGCCGAAGACAAATGACGGCTCACTTAGAGCATCTCATATTCCGTTCTCTTGTGGCTGCGGGACTACCGAGACCATGCGGAAAGGAGTGTACATGGGCAACGAGACGGATGGGCATAAGCGAATCTGAGCGAACAGGGAGCGTGCGGTGCCGCGAGAGCGGCGTCCCCCCTGGTGGGAGCCGAAAGGAGCCGCGGTCCCCCCGCTAGGTAGCTAGCTCCCCTCGTGGGGGGTTTTCGCGACTCATCACCGCAACGGACAAGCCGGGAACTCCCATGCTTGACCTAGAGCTCGGGGTCTCAGGGGGAGGTGCTTTTCGTGGGAGACGGGGGCAGGTCGACCCGATGCTAGGGTGCTGACCTACGCTCCGCAACTTTATATGCGTGAAACGGGTGTATCTCATTGTGGTATGGTCTCGCCTTCTCGAAGCATTCAATGTCTCCTTCGCCATGCGGATATCAGGACTTTAGGTGAATTAGCGACGGCGATACCGGATAGGGTACGCATGCTCCGCCTCCCCTTATAACAGAACCGCGTTCCGGGTATGTTCTACGGCTGCGCCTTAACCCCAGTTCTCTGATCGTGATGTCACACTTCGCACATACGATGTCTGTTCGGAGTTCCTGGGTTTTCATATATGACCCCGGCCATGTACTGTATATTACGGGTAAGGCAAGACCCTGCTCTCGGAGTCAGTCGAGCACTGCCCCGTCTCGTCAGCCCACACCAACGGTGGCACGCCATGGCGGCCGGCGTGTCCACGGAGGTTTCCTGGTAGTTGTTCCTATGTATTTGCTTGGCGTGCTTGCCCATGTACTTGACCCCCACTGGCGCACTAGAGGAGGGCGAGCAAGGCGCCTCTTCCCCCCACGCCGTGTTAAGATAGGGACAGGGATGCCTGGGACGTGGGATATCAAAGATGATACAATAAACCGGAAGTGCGAGTGACAGCTCAAAGTGTGGCAGTAGGCTGCGGGGTGACGCTCAGTACCTCCCACTATCTTACCTGGATGTAGACGAAGAACTCCGCGGCCAATTCATGTATATGTGCTCCGTTAAACGTGCCGATTATTTGACCACCGTCTTTGCGTGTACATGGGCGAGGTGTAGCGGGGCCATCGTATCGAGTTGTCGAGTTACTGCATAGCTCGCTTCAACTAGAACAAAGCCACCCGTTTGCCCCGAGACGGACCCAATCGGGCGTAGACCAGGCATATTGCGCTCCCGTTGCATACATAGGTATCCCATCGCGCGACGAACCTCCTCTTCGCAGCCCGATACCAAGACATCTTGCACAGACGGTCAGACACTAGTATTAAAAATGTGTATGTAGATGGACGAATAGACTATTATGTATGGCCGTCCACGAACGGAAAAGCCCATCACCACCGCCACCAAGCCATAAACGAAGCTATGCCCGTCGGACGGGCGGTAAATACCCGGCCAACCCATAAGGTTAGAGAGCGAGAGCGCAATTGACCATGGCACAACCACAGTGCTCCGTAAGTAACCAGCCGTTGCAGTCCACTTGTCCGTTTCCCAGCCGCCTGGTCTTTCCAGGTATAGGGGCAAGTTGGGGGGACTTTCAGCACCACCTACATGTGGGGGTTCAGAATCAGTCTCAGCAAACAGTTCGTGTCGTTCGGAACCGGCCATCTCCACATTTTCCTCGCTGAAAACGGCTGGTCCTTCTTGGCAGGTCTCGACCAATGATGCTTGTTAATCTTCCTGAATTTCCTCCACTTCAGATTCAGCAGCTTTCGAGCCTGGAAAACGGCTTCTTGGTAGCGCACAGACTATGTCATAAGCCCTGCTCTTAGCCCCCAACCCTTTATTCTACTACGAACCCCCGTAACAACCTCCGTAACTGTTACTTGATACTCGACTAAAATTAAACTTAATACAGTGGAAACCGTCAGCAAGAGCAGTTCTACTTTAAGCAACTTATTAACAAGGGTAACACGGCCCATAAAATAATCTCCTGAAAGTCTACGAACTGCGCCATGTTCCTGGATCTCTCTCAGAAACAGGTGCCGGCCTGCCAGGACAGTTGCTCGTCCGTCTCTGAGGGTTCACATACATACTGAGAGGCTCCATGTGTAGATGTAGATACCTATTAGGGGGTTCTGCCTCTCGCGGTTAACTACTTACATAGTTCTGTGACTTGTTCTTCCGCTCTTCGACTACATAATAATTCCCGTATCCCGAAATGCTTCGGGCCTTACCCGGACCAGCATCCCCGCCGTCATACGGAGAGCACGCTAGCTTAGACTCCGGCGACACTACACTCCCTCATACCCACCCCACACCTACCCGCACGCCAACTAACCACAAACTTCACATCTCGCGAACACTCCACGAAAAGCCAACCCCTGCGATGAAAGCGAGGCATGCTCCTTTCATGTTGTATTCGTTTCAGCTCGGGGCTTTAATTTACCGGGGGCACGAGGTGATTTGGTTTGAACAGGGCTTTCCTGTTACTTTTCATTTTATTTTGTTATAATTCGCACATACACGGGGCCGGCCATGGGACGTACCGATAGCGCCCGTAGCGTCTGGTTCACCACCGGCCCCCGATCGCGATCAATACCGCCTTACGGCTGCAGGTTGACCGACTGACCGTAACTCCTGATTTCTAAGCCTCCTCTCAGATGTAAAAATCACACTGAGAGAGGCGCTATGCTCCCACACCGACGCACACGCTGACAAGTCATGCTCTTCCTATCGACATGATCAGCGAAGCCGCAACGACGGCTAGGACTGGAACGCCCGCGCTGTCACAAACAATGTTCTATGGACACGTCCAGTATACTCCTCATACTTAGCCTGATGCTCCTTTTAGACAACAAGGAGCACCGGCCTTGAATTTTCACTGGCACCCTATACCGTATCACCGCCTCCCCTCATCCGACCTTGACTCCTGCTTAGGCGCAATGCCACCAGGCGCCGGCGGGGCCGGCGGCGGCGGTTGTCCGTCTCCGGGAGTGGGTTCTGGAGGTACGGCTTCGCCAGGACCAGGTTGTCTCTGAGGCACGGGAACCGTCATGGGGCCCAATGGTACCTTCATTCGGTCCGGCAGGGACTCGCCGCGAATGACTTTCTGGACTTCGTCCTTGTTCAGCGTCTCGTATTCCACGAGAGCCTTGGCCAGCAGGTCCAGCTCTTTGCGATGCGCTAGTAGGAGCTGCCGTGCTCGCTCGTAAGACTCTTTGAGAGTCCGTTGGACTTCCGCCTCAACTGCCGCGCGCGTCTCGCTGCTCAGGGTCTCGTATCGGCTCCCGAACTCCATATTGCCTAGCCTCTCAGACATTCCAAACCTGGCTATCATGTTGAAAGCAACGGAGGTTGCGTTCTTGAGATCCTAAACATAACGTTAGTGAAATTCATGAAAAGGAAGCGAGGACTCGAGGCGACGTACAGAAGAAACACCGCTGGTCACTTTGTTGGGACCATAGACAATCTCCTCCGCAAGCTTGCCGCCTAGGGATATATCTATCGAGGCTAAATAGTTTTCAGTCGTGTAAGAATATTTGTCCATCCCCGGCAGCATCGCCGTATGTCCCAAACTGTAGCCACGAGGGAGAATGGTTACTTTGTACAGAGAGGTACTCGACTCTTTGGTGAGCAGGTTGACCAAGGCGTGGCCAGCCTCGTGATAAGCTGTCATTTCCTTTTCTTCGGGACTAATGACCATGGTCTTTTTTTCGGCACCCATGATGACACGGTCTTTGGCCCAGTCAAAGTCTTCCTTCCTCACGGACGTAGCCTTGGCCTTGCTCGCATGAACCGCGGCTTGGTTGACGATGTTCTCCAGCTCAGCACCAGACAGGCCGGAGGTCAACTGTGCGATAGCCTGTAGGTCAACATCTTTGGCAGCCCTGATCTTCTTGGCGTGGTGCTTCAAAATAGCAAGACGACCGCGCACGTCGGGCAACTCGACGCTGACGTGGCGGTCGAAACGACCGGGACGGGTAAGGGCCTTGTCCAGCATCTCCGGGAAGTTCGTCGCGCCGATGATAATAACACTGCTGCTCTGATCGAAACCATCCAGTTCGGTGAGAAGCTGATTGAGAGTCTGCTTGACGTAAGCCGCATCGCGCGCATTACGACGACCGCCAATGGCGTCGAGTTCATCGATGAAGACTATGGCGGGAGACTTGGCCTTCGCGGCGGCGAACAATTCCCGGACTCTCTTAGCGCCGACACCCACATAAACCTCGTCGAACTCGCTGCCGGACATATAGAAGAAGGGGACACCGGCCTCACCGGCGACTGCTCTCGCCAGGAGGGTCTTTCCCGTACCGGGTGGACCGACCAGGAGGATACCCTTGGGCAGCTTGCCTCCGAGCTGGGAGAACTTCTCGGGGTTACGCAGAAACTCGACCATCTCTTGCAGCTCTTCCTTGGCCTCGTCAGCACCATGGACATCCGAGAAGCGGGCCTTCTGCTGCTCGGCCTTGACCTCGCTGTCCACTTTGCCACCCGGTCGCTTCAGAACGCTCATGCCTTCGATGAGCATAGTCACGACGATCAGACTAAGATAGGTGAAGAGACCGAACCAGAGAAGGAATTTGACCCAGCGAAAGATAGTGCCACCTAAAGTCTCGTCAACGACAACATGAAGAGGACCCTCCTTGGCGACGGTTCCCGTGTTGTCCTTTGAGACAGCCAGATTGCTCCCGCGAGAGTGAGCAGCAAGAGCCTGAGTGACAGCTTGGATCTGAGTGGGTGTCAAGTTACCGGGTAGATTCTTAACCGCATGGTCGATGTCACCTTGTGGGGGTCCTTGGCCGCCGTTGCTGCCCGTCAGCATACCCAGAGCCTTATGGTAGGCGTCGGTGCAGGCAGCGTTGGAGGCGAAGCGGTTGGATTGGTACCTCTCGATGACAATGGCTGGCATATTGGCTTTGAGAAGAGCCTGGTAGAAAGCATTCTGAGCGGTAGCACTTGACGGATTCCTGTTTGCGGATTCTTCCATGTGGGCAAGGAGATTCCTAGACACGCCACCGGTCTGGTAGTATCTTTGCTGGGGCGCGAACGGCCTTGCGGAAGGGCTCGGAGACGGCCGGGATGCGAACAGAACGGCGGTCGACATGGGGCGAAAAGCGAGACGTTGCGGATGCATCCTTCTGACTACCGGGTTCGAGGCAAGCAGGGCGGCGCGGTGCATAGTCGAGATGGAGGACCGGATGTCGAACGGAGTGGAGACGACGTTGTTAATCGAAGGAGCAGAGATGAGACTTGCGTCAAAACGAGCATCGCGGAGGAATTCGGGCAACTGGAAGCGCGGTCGGTCTACGGCAGAAGGCTCGCGACGATGAGTCTGGACATGGATAGATCGGCGGGGAGGCTCGAGTTTCGGAGCGCCGGACGCGTTGGAGACCTTCGGATCCAGGCGCAGACCCCTGAATGGCACCGCCAAAGTATTGGCGATAGACGGCCAGAGGTCGGTGGCCGCGGCTGCGACGCTCGCAAGAGCCGACGTCTGGAACGCCATGATGGCGGCGACCTGGAGTGAGCGTCACCCTTGAGCACTCCCTCCTAGCCTGGTGATGATGGTTTTATCGACAATTATAAAGTGCCTTTGGCTGCGAAAACTGTTCAAAGAAGAAAGCGAAGTTGGAAGATGATGGCTTACGCCAATGACGGCATCAAAGAGTATTCTGGAAGGGGGGTACGATTTTGTGATATCCGACTACGTGGACGATGTTGCCATTTTCCCAGTGAGTAGACGCCCACGTATACAAAAGAAGCGAAATGGGGGAACCTGATGGAGTAAAATTGAATCCAGAGTTGTTAGCGATGTCAGATGACTCTCTCGCCCCAGGATCGGCGGCGAGGCAGAAGAAAAGCGCACTTCTGTCAACGTCAGTCGATGCCCCCTTCCCTGCGGTAGCGGCTGCCACTTTCGCCGCTTATCGGCAAATGGAAGTTCCGGCTCCGATAGCTGCAGAGGCATACTCTGCGCTAACCTAGTTCGGCGCTAGCTCCAGCATGAAGCATTTGGCTTACGTAATTAGCTGCTTGTCTTGTGTAGCTATGCCAAGCCTTCTTTTATTCGTTACTATGACACCAATTAGCTTCCTCCAATAGAGCACCTTTAGCCGTTTAGGGCTATTAGTAGCTAGTCCTCTCTGTTTTAGAGCAACGCGCGGGCTAGCAGTGACTTAAAATTGTTAGTGCTCACCTTGTGGCTCCTAAACAGATAAACCGCTACATCATCAACGAAACCAGGCGCTCTTTCGTGCCGAATAATGTTATTTTGGATCGGAATAAAGAGAATATTATATGTATCTCCTCGGGTGCGACAAAGCCAGACAGTAACCGGTAACTGCATTTTTGGTTTAGCTCTGAGATAAATGGGAACTTCGTGGCCAGTTAAATAAACCCGAATTTTATTTTATACAGGGACCTCCGGCCTTTATACATCTACAGGAAGGACAAGAGCCTGCCCTGTTTTACCCTACCCCATAGGAATAGACTGGTTGATCCCGACCTACAGGCCCCATTGCGACAGTTATAAATTCGATTAGAACGCCCCGGTGGTTTGCGAGTCGGAAAGAAATACTAAATAAATGACATTTCTCTCTTAAAGTAAAACTTTAGCTACTGTTGGCCGTTATTACTATGTACCCAGAATCCAGGGAACGAGTGAGAAGCTCGCCAAAGTAAGAAATAGAAATTTCGAAGAGCATATAATGCCAGACACATACTGCTCCAGGCTTTGCCAGCCCCGAACGCAGCCCCCTATGTCAACCAAGCCCGGTCTCCTCCAGGGCTTTGTCCGTAGTCACAGTATTAACAAATAAGTCTAAAACACGCAAAGGACCGTTGGACTTCGAGGATCAAATCTCCGACAGTCAGCCCATAGACATTAAGCACAGGCAATCAAAATCTCAGGGGTTACGTGCCCAATATCTATCTTCTTGGAGACTATGCGCCGCGTTGACGATGCTACTACGGTATGAGCAATGGCTTACCAAAAGACCCGTGAGGTCCCCCATTAAATCGAACAACCAATATCCGTGTCAGCTTGTTGCCTCCTACTCAGCGCTACCGTAACGAGAGCCCAACTCCTTTCCCTATACGAAGCTTCTCGTTCAGTGGCACCGAGATTCCCTCCGTGAACGCTAACGTGCATGCAACCCTTACTCTAGGCCTGAGCCTCGTCTCCGTTAGCCTCCTCCGCCTTCGCCTTCTCGTCGTCCTTGTCTTTCGGCGTCTCGTTATCCTTTTCCGTGGTCAGACCTCTCCGGATCGCGAGCACGTTGTCCACAATGACGGCATCGATGCCCTCCTTCACTTGACGCTACGAAACGAACGTGTTAGCATCTATACTGATGCCGAGTTATCTGTTGGACTGGATGCATATCTACGAGACTTACCTGGACTAACACGGGGTCGTTGTTCTGGCGGCCGTAACTAACGCAGACGAGACCGCTCTGCTTGACGACTCGGACTAGGCGTGGGCTGTTGACGAACACTGACGCCTCGCTGACGATGCCGAGGAGGTTCCAGCGCGTCGCAAACCGGATCGCCTCCTGCAGGCTGCTGGCCCGGATGTCGCTGACCGGCGTGGTGCCCGCGTCCGTTAGGAACATGATGGGGATGCTGGGCTGCTTGAAGCTGAGGCAGAGGCAGATGTCAGGGTTGAAACTGCTGAAGATGATCTGTCGGCTCTTGGCCATGTCGTACACCTTGGTGAGGACCGTGTCGCAGAACGAGTTGAGCTCGATCGCGTACGTATCCATATCATGCTCCTCGCTCTCGAGAAGCATCGGGTATTTCAACTCGATGTTGAACCCGACGTTCTCCGGTATCTGCTTGAAAAGGTCCTCGAGCGTGGCAAACGGCGCCTGTACGACGTTGCCGCGAGTATTCGCCTTATACCCGGTCTTCTTGAAGGTCCGCGTGTACTTCATGCGTTCGTCGAGATCACTCCTAGTGTCCGCATCCAGGTTTACCGACATCGACCTCGGCCGGGCTCCGGGCTCGCCGTTCCGGACCGCCTTCAGATCATTCCTTTTCAGCTCGCCGGAATCTCTGCGAGTCTTACTACTCGAGTCCTGGTTGACATGCAGAAATTGTTCCAGAGTCAGGGTATGGACCGGCGCGTCGATGCCGGTCTCGCTGACTAGGAAATCATGATAGATGACGGGAACGTGATCCTTGGTTAGCTGCACATCGAATTCGACGTAATTCGCTCCCAGGTTCGCCGCGGCGATGAATGATGGCACCGTGTTCTCACCGAGCTGCAACGATTTGCTGGCAAGGAAGTTTTTGCCTAATCCACGGTGACCGAAGACCATAGTCGAGGTCAACTTCTTCCAGTAGGTCTGTTGTGAATTGATTTCCATATTTGGATGCGAGAAAGGATTTATGACCAGGAAGTTGAAATTGACAACACCAATGACCTCAAGATTCGCTCCGATGATAGGCACGCATACGTCGCCTTGGAGGCTCATACGCTGCGATCCAATAGTCGGTCGAACGGAAGAGAGTAGAGCAACACCGCGGCCAATCTTGTTCTTCTCATTCCCAGAGTACGTGGGGACGATGTCAAAGAACAACTTGACCTTGGACGGATCTTTGGCCGTGAATACGATCGGCTCAGTGGAGATGTTGTCCTGCACAGGCAGATCAACCGTGGTTGGCTCTTCACCCGACGCGCCTTGGGCCGAGACCACCACGGACAGAGCTGTGTCAAGCTGGTTGGTATGCGCTTCGGCAAGCGGGACGTGGTCCAGCTTCACAGCATCGACGTTTTTCCGCGGATCCATAGACCCGAGGCTGACCATCACCAAGCTCGCATCTTTTAGATATCGATGACCAAATGATTTGATTGGCTCCAGCGTGGCCCGGCTATTGGCGTCTGATCGTCGATCTTCCAGAGACGAAGTTTCCGTCGGCGACGATGACCTGGACTCCTCGGGGGCGGCTTGTGACTTGAGAGGTGGCGTAAATGGCTCTAGAAACTCTGCGATCTTCAAATGGCCCCTGAGCGCCGCGTGCTCTTTGGCGGTCCATCCAAAAGAGTCAGTCTTACCAGCATCCCCTCCTGCATCCACAATCAGCTTGGCAATCGCTAGATGCCCGTCGACTGCCGCAATATGCAAGGGCGTGAAAGAAAAGGCCTTCTCAGCCACTTCCAGGTCGGCCTTTTGCTCTGCTGTGCCTTCAATGAGAACCTTGGCGCAGCCTTCGTGGCCGAACCTAGCGGCTATATGGAGTGCAGTCTCCCCGTTCTCATCCTGCCAATTGATGTCTACGCCGGCGTCCACGAGCATACTCACAATCTTGACGTAGTTTGACTTTGTTGCCATGGCCAAGACGGCGCTGGACTTCGTGATAGCTCTCCTCTCCTGCGTTTTGGCATCATTGGGTCCTTGCCAGTCCTCTCCTTTAAGAAGGCATTTGGTGGTTAATGGGTGGCCGCCAATGACAGCAAGATGCAGCGGTGCATTGCCTTCTTTATCTTGCCATTCCGCCGCGTCGATGCCATGCTCGACGTTGAACTGCCCCCATTCTTGCATCTTAGCCATTATTATCTGGCAAAGAACAACGAAGCCGAACTGTGCGGCGTAGTGAAGAGGCATGCGCCCTAGAGAATCGCGGCTAGCCAATGCATAGCGCTGCTCAGGTTGGAGGCAGTCCAGAAGCCAGCATAATATCTGAACGCCCTCGTCATCCCTGGTCAAGAGCGTCGACTCCACTTCATCCGTACTCTCGGGCTTCGGCCCTGGCAGGCCGTTCCCATTTACTGGCCCAACATAATGGTGGTTGACATGAGAACTGACAGGAAAGGGAACAGCATTAGCTTCGGCATCCCTAATGGCCGACGTCTTAGTCCGCCCGATGTGGATAACGAGACGATGAATGCAGTTCCTCTCGTTGAGGTCGTCGGGCTCATTTAGTGACTTGACCTGCTTAAGCAGATAAGCAATGCAGGCCTTAGCCCGGGTAGAAATGGATCGCTGAAGAAGGTTGAGTAGGAGTTCCTGGGAAGCCTGCTCGAGCGTGACGAGTTTTCCATCTGCCAGGCTGCTCTGCAATGCATCCAGGTCATCGCTTCGAATGGCATTTTCGAGTTTATCAAGCGTCTCTTGAGGAACACTCAGCATCGCTTTAGCGGTCACCCTTCCGAGCGAACGGACAGATCGAGCGGACCTGTCTGACATGGCATCGTCGAAGTTCTGGGAATCTCCGAGAACTGAAAGCCACTTGTTGATTTCGTTAACCAGACGGGCGATGGTGATATCCTTTGCAAAAGGTTTGGGGTCCACCTTGGTTGTAATGTAGCGATGTTGAGCGGTGGAGTGGGCTACTTTCTTGTCGAGCTTTTTGGTGATCTTGACAAAACCTCTACGGTTGATCTCACCAAACCACTGGAGGTTCCTGAGCTGGTTACGCAGCTCAAGCAGCGCTCCCATGAGCTCTTCTACCTCGTGATCATCCAAGTCGGCGGCTGCTATATCCGGGCTCCTGCCGTACTTGTCCTGGAGAAGCTTGAGGCGGCGATGGGCCTCTGCGAACTTCTTGTTGTAGAATGAGTCGACATTTTCGAGATTACGATCCAGGGCGAAGAAAAACTCTGTCGGGTAGGGTTAGGGGATGGGGCCGCGCATCTACAGGGCCTCGGAGGAGCTAGCCCACCTGCCAGATCGACTTTCTCTCCTCTCTTTGCTGCCTCGGCCTCGGCCTTAATCAGTTTCTTCAGACCCTTATAGTCGATATAAAAGGCTGCCCATTCGGGCACCTGATTTCGGGGCAAACTAGAATATGCTTAGCTTTCGGGTAGCACGCCAAGAGAGATGGGTTGGTGCTTACTTTCGTCCGAATTTCATCTTGTCCTCGGCCGAATACGAATGCCTTAGGAGCGTATGACAGTTCTCTTTCCAGACTATATACGGCGGTTTAACGTCTGCGTCTATTAATCTTCCACGGAGAACAAGAGCCGATATTCGGCGCGTATGTCGATGCCAAGAGAGCTAAAGCAGATTAAATAAACTGGATTTCGCCTGCTGTCTAGGTAGAATTTGCAAAAACCGGGGGAAAAGAGTAACAGTAAGGACACAAGGAAGGCAGCTCTACTCCTTTATTAGCATAGCGGTCTGGAATAATAGGAGACTCAGTAAAATGAGGCTCGTCGAGGCATGTGATCATGGAACCAGGGATAGAATCCAGAAGGGCCTACTGTACCTAAGAAAAGCCAGTGGGATCAATGGGTCGTTCACGCGGACAGAGCTCTCGAGCCATTGAATTATTGTGCGTGGGGAAATATGCAGAAGTAAGGGTTTGCGGTGACGCTCTAAGGGGGACCGGTGATATCTATAAGTGTTATATTTTGATCGCAACATAAACTTGTGGCGCTGGGGAAGAGGGGAGAGAGATATCTACATTCCAGCTTTCTCTTGCTTCCTTGCTCTCCTGCGCAATGTGTGATGCAATCAAGGAACCAACCGATTTCCAGGGTCTTCACATGTGGATACTGAGCCCCATAGTCCGGAGGGGGGGCCCTGAGGCTAGCGCTGCAAGCTCGGGCAGGGGTTCTGCCGTAACTGAACTAGACTCTTACTGTTCATTAGCTTTTGCCTCTACTCCTCCTTATCCTCCTTATCAACTCCACTCATCCCTCCTTTTCGTACGAAGATGGCAGGAACAGCCCGGACAGACTCGAGTCAGTATCTCGAGAGCCAGTCATTCCCGAGGACCTTCAGTCGTGGCAGGAATGCCGGTATCTGACTGGCTACTCGGGATAAACTAACAATAGCAGATGCATCGCATGATATCCCTCTGTGCCCCCTAATCGATTATTACTGTACTACTTAGGTAATCTGGGGTTCGGTGCTGTATCGTGCCGGGGCTGCAACGGTACTGCACTGCGACGCAGCCGGCGGGGCTAGATGGATGCCACTGATTCGACGATGGCATTGATCACCAACGTGGCTATTTTGGTACGGCTGGGTAGATGCACATTCACAGGGTTGGCGGGAGTATGACAGCGCAAGTTGTGGACAGTCCAAGGAAATCCCGCATCGCAATAAGGAGTAGACATACATACATACGCCACACGTGGAGGAGGGACATTGTGCCAAGGTTGTCACTGTTGTTTTATACACTTGGGCACTCACCGGCATTTAGAAGGGGAAATAACTCAGTTTTAAAATATACGGATATGTAAACTCTTATTCGAATAAGGTATTTTATTCCTTGGAAGGCTTATCGCCGTGTGAGTTTTAGATACCTAAGGTTCAAAGAAAGCAGTCCTGCTAGGCACGCAGTTTTATGCCACGCCTTAACACTACCATGAACGCCCCACTACCGAAGCGTAGTTATATTCATCCATCCCTCGCTCTTTGTCGTACGCGAAGTTGACAAGTCTTACATAGGGTACCGTAGGATAGCCATAGCTGAATCATCCAATGATATGCATTGTCTTATATACAATACCTAAACTGTCGCCAGTTTTAACATGTCTATGTACGCATTTATACCAGCCCTTGGAAGAGCGTTCGGATCCGAGTACTATACTCTATTTGACATCCAGGCTTTATCCCATTGCAGCGAAGTGCGGCACTGAACCCTCCTCCGCTCGTAGAGGCGGATCTCGAAGGCGCGTCACCGCAACCGGTCCAGCAAGACTTAACTGCTGGTCAATTTCCCTATATTCAATCACGCTTTGTGCATGCGCTCGGCTCTCCTCGGTCAACCCTTCGATGACTCGAGTCGGTCGTGCGAGGGGATTATCGTTGTGTGTCTCTGTTTCGACATACTGCTCCCCCCGTTTGTTTGTCTGCGTTTTAGGGGCCCGACGTTGTCTCCGCAGGTGGTAGTCAACAAGTGGCTTCAGTGGCATTGTATACCAGTTCGGGTATATATACCTCAGCCGTTTCTGCCTCTCTTGACCCAAATATGAGAAGAGGAGGGTCCTGACGAAATCCTCTGTATCCATGAGCCGTTCCTCCACTTCTCTGATAGAACGGCTATAGTTGGAATTATCCGGCCGGCAGAAGGTAACTGCGCCAGGTATGTAGAAGCTTGTGAGCACGTTGGGGCACATGTGCTCCCACTGTCCGGCTAGTCTGAGCCTCCTTGCAAGGTGCGGGTTGGGTACGTTTTGGATAAGTTGGGCCTTTATACGGCTTTGCGTTAGCTGATCGGCATCGGGCTGTAAGCGGTCGAGGGCGTCGGCTAAGGCTAGACGTCGATCTTGCTGACGCGGGTCTTCATGGTGTTCCGCAGTAAGAAGATAACGTGGGTCAAAATCGAGGCCAGTCATCATCTTGATCACTATCGCCTTTGCTTGATTTGCTAGAGCCTTTCCCTTCCTTTCCAGGTGTTGATACCGTTTATCAATTGAGAGTACTCTGGCGACCGTGTCATAACTCTGGAAAGCTTTCTGGTCCCCGTGACTGGCGTCTATGATCTTGATAGCAGCATCGAGACGGGTAACCAAGGATCCTGTAGATTCAATATTGTCTAACACCTTCGAGCATACCCTAGCCGAGGTATGCAGCTCAAGCTCGATCTTCGTGGTGCTCACAAGGTACTGGAGGCGTTCGATAGATCTCGCATAAGCATCGCCAACGACATCGGAGGCGCTGTGTAATGGCAAGCCGCATATATGAATCAGCTTGGAGAGACTGTCGACTATTTTGAGAGACATAGCCGCCGTCGACTGCCGGAGGGTGCGATCGATCAGGATGATGAATCTCTGCAGATGTTTAATGATACCTTTCACCATCTGGCGTGCCGTAGAGTGGTCGACGGCGGCCAAGCAAGCAGTGAACAAGTGGTGAAGTGTCTGGATAGGGATCCAGCTCCCATTGCGCACGCACGCAATAAATATCATACTCGCAGCAGACACGTTCCCGTGGTGTAGCCATCCCCGTATAATACTATCGAAAACTTCGCTGCCCCTGTGAGCTCGTTCAACAAAAGCATTCTTGCGACTAGCGCAGTGCGCCGAAGCCCATGTTAGCCAATCCTCGGAGTAGACCTTGTCTTTAGGGATAATGCAGAAATGTAGACCAGTGTCTCTGACGCCTCTCATTCGCGCAATAACATCACGGAGACCTCCCATATCACCTTTTCCGCGATAGTGATTTAAGAGGCAGATCATCGTCTGCTGGGTCGCAGGCCAAGCCGTCTGGTGGATATACGAGTCAATAACGACTTGGGCAAGGTCAGGCCGCAGGATACGATTGAAGCCAGCAATGAGGGCGTTGTAAGTGTGAATGGTGGGTGGGTAACTCGAAGTTAATAGGTTGTAACATATCCTGCCTACGGCCTCGGTGGAGCTGGATGCCTGGTTGAAGATGCGTCGGAGGGAGTCGCTCAGAAGCGATCGTGTACTTCGGGCTCTTTCAGGATTCGACGTCGGGTGCTCGTAGCTAGGATAATAGTTCCCTGTCCGAACCTCCTCGAGGTCCCTTAAAACGTCCTCCTCCACCTGAGTGAGCTGTCTACTGGCTCCGTCACCGTCGCGGCCCGAGCCACTGTAGTGTGCCCGATTTTGGCCGAGTAAACCATCGACCAACCGCAAGACGGTATCCGTCGTCATTTCCAATTGTTTCGCCGACTTAGGTTCTCGAAGAAGACATTCCGGGTCATTCTCTTCCGCGGCGATTGTGGCTTCAACTTTTACCCAATGAAGCTGGTCCTGCATCCATGACGAACGACCAGATGGGCTTCGGGTAATGTCGCACAAGGAAGCCAACTCTTGTAAGAGAGAACTGGTGCATTTCTCGTTCCTTCTTCTAGGGACTGGGCGCTTATTTCGCCTGTTAGATACAGAGTCTGTGGCCCGACCGTTCTCCTCAGGTCGTTGGCTCGGAGTGCCTTCTTGAATAGCTACGGTGCTGAGTGCGGCCTTCGCCTTCTCGAGCTTATCATCAAGCTCTTTCCTCTTCGCATCCTTCCGGTGGGCGTCGATGATGGTTGCCGTGCCAAGTATAGTCGTATAGCATGCAGTAAAGACATCGGCGGGACTAACTCTTCGCCGCGGCGCGGCAGTCGTGGAGCGGCGTACCAGGGTATTTGCTGCATATGAGCAGAGTCTACAGTGGCAGGACGACTGCACCTGAGTAGCCCGCGACCACATTGCATGCGTGCCTACGTCTGGCTATAGGCATGTCGATTGGATCAAAAGATACGCTCAATTGGCCATCGTTGGCGCACGCCGTCCAGGGCCGGAGCTTAGTGAAGCAAAGGGTGGGCTTAGAAAGACATTAGGTCAATTGATTGATTCGGGCAGTGAGTGAATGGCACGCTTCGGGCTCCATGACGTTCCAGGTCAAGCAAGCAATGGTCCGAGCTTTACCGCCCCCACTTTCGTCTTCCCGGCTTGCCCCACGTCCAAAAGCTGCTTAGCCACTTTTACTGACTGTATCATGATGTAGACGCCGATATGTTCGATGCATGTGGGGTTATTATGTATCCATCCTGTCCTGATATTCGAGGCCTATGATGTGCTAGAAAGCTTCATGAGAACTCTTCGATATGTTCGCGCTGGTTCTTACTGCTGAGTTGAACGGGTAGGTGATCTAGAGCTGTTTTACGTACCTGGGACCTGCCGTTGACATGGATTGCTAGGGTCACCAACCTTCGGCCCCGGGATACTGCTGAGACCCCCTTCTGGTATACCTTCACGGTCCAATGTACGTCATGCCGGGAGACTCATGGAAACCCGATCAGCGTGAGCAGATTTGTATGAGACGAACCCAAGCATCCACTACCACAGCGTGTCATAGACTAATAAATTTTCAGGAAACCAACGAATTAAGCGGGAGTAGAGGCGAGGCGAACTTTGTATGGAAATGCAAGAACTGCAAGGTTAGTCAAAGGGCTTCGAGTAACATGACTCGTTACCTTCGTTAATACGGATGCCAGCGAGAGTCGTCTGCTTCCATCAAAAACACACCCAAGCCATATGAACGGACAGAACCACCGAAAGGACAAACCATCATCGAGTTCGACTGCAGAGGCCTGGAGTTTACAAACTTCTCTCCAGAGGTGAGTTATTGTGAAGCTATGAATTTGGACGGGCTGACAGCTAATTACGCCGTCACAACTCAGGGGGAGTGGTTGGCAGACGGCGTCGACTCTGCTACCAAGTTTCAAGAAATCGACCTAACGGAGGGAGAGTGGTTCGACTATGATGAGAAGGCTGGTGAAGAGGTCAGCATCAAGGACCTGAAGTGGGAAATCAAGCGTTCTTGAAATCAGCCTAGCTGCCTTCTCAATAGATGATGGTAGTAATTGGTTCCAGAGTTCGTTTAATAAGCGATACGTTCAATCTTGGGATCTTTGGACTCATATCCCTGTATTTCGCGGATGTCTTCTCTAGTCATCGGCGCTTAGAGCCCCTGACATGTACGTTGATACCCACCTCTTCGCTGAACCTTTGGGCAGAATGTGTGTGCCGTATTGGGCGGTAATCTGTGACGAAATCCTCGCACTTCTGATTATTTTCAAACCTCCATCCGGGTGTACGAAGTCTTCTGTTGTTATATCCAAGACTGTCAGTCAAGAGCACATGTATTTGAGATGTCGAATAGCGGGACAATTGTTTGAGCTGCAACTGCTATTGAGTGACCCCGCTCTAGTCTAACTGTCTGCAATACGAAGTACTGTACCTACATGTACCTGAAGCTCTAAAACGCCAAGGCCGCCCCAAGCTCTCTCTGCCTTGTCTTGCCCGTAGCCGCAAAAATCCCAGCCTCGTTAATCACATACACAGAGCTTGCTACCTTCGCGTATAGAAGACGCGACAACACACCCAGAGCAGAGCAGAGTCAACACATACGATCTGCCCATCATGAGTGTAAGCCTCTCACCCAGCTTCCCTGTTGAGGGAAAGAGAGGAAAAGGAAAACAAAAGGAAATCCGCTAACGACAGCATCGCAGTTCGTGCCCATCAACCCGCGGCCCAGTACGTCCCCCCAGATCCCAACCGAACCCAACCCATCCGCCAAAATTTTTTTTTGTTAGGAAGAAAGAGAAAAGAGACAGGATATCGCTGACTCGCCTCGCCGTTCACAGTGCTGCAGGACCTCGTCAACAAGGACATCGTGGTGCGGCTTAAGTGGGGCGAGACCGAGTACAAGGGCCGGCTGGTCAGCATCGACAGCTACATGAACATCCAGCTCACCAACGCCCAAGAGTTCATCGACCAGAAGTTCACGAGTGACCTGGGACAGATCCTGATCCGGTACGTCCTTACTCTTATTATTCTTGTTCCCTCCCCTTTTTTGCCCCGTCGCGTCTCCGGCCGGAGCCCTCAGAACCCAGAGGAAGTAGAGAGCGGGCTTGCTTGCTTGCTTGCTCGCTTGCTTGACATATATACTGGAAGAACGAGAGGGAGGGTTGGTGGGGTCTTACTTCGGTGGTCTGCTGTTTTATGCTTTACGTGTGAGCGAACGACTGACTGACTTGGACATGTCTCCAGATGCAACAACGTATTATGGATCAAGGGCGCGAATCAAGGAGATAATGGCGACGTTGCTATGAAAGACTAGTTACCCGGGCAGCTACCCCCGTTGTGGGCAATCGGATTTGGATGACAATACCCTGAGCAAGCGATGCGGGGGAGGAAGATATAGCGCAGCGCAGGGAGAAGGAGGCATAGGCGGGAGAGGGTGGATTCAGCTCTGAGTGGGAAAAGGCGTCCCGGTCGTGATATTCTTTCGGCAGAAATTCATACGCACCAGCAGCAGCAAAAATAGACGGGTCGATTTTGGATGGCTCCGAGCCAACAGACTGCTGCAGATATCTAGCGAGCAAATACACACGAAACAAATCAATTGCTTTTCCCATCCCCATATCTTCTTTGTCCCCATCCCGTGTTCGTTGCCCTGCCCTCACCTGTGCCGGACGTCAGATCACATCAGGCAGGCTACTTTCCTGCTGCTACACATATCCGAAGCGCCCACCTTAACCCTCTGCGACGGGCCGATCCACATGTACGCCTCGACCATCCACTCGTACCAGACCTTGCTGTCGTCCGTCTGCCGCCACATGCTGACCTCGAGCTCCGTGTCAGGCGGGACGTAGAGGGGTTGCTGCGTAGCAAGCAGAGTCAGCCAGCCAGTCAGTCAGTCAATCCTTCCCTAACGAGCATGTCACGCGCGCGCACACCACCCCCACCCAGACGGCTAGAAACGGTGACGTCCTCAAGAACTAGAGAAGAAAAAAGACCCTCACCTTGAGCGGGAAGAAGATGGGGAACCAGGAGATCATGTCCCTGCTCTTGCGGCCGATGTTGTCCGGCAGCGTGCTGAGCTCGACCCTCCTCTCGCCGGCGGCGGACTCGTACAGCACCGACTCGAAGTAGCCGGCGAGGCCGTGGACGACGCCGCGCGTGCGGCAGACGAAGGTGAGGCGGCAGTGGCGGGCGTTGTGGTCGTTGGCGCCGACGCCGCCGGCCATGCTGCCGCCGCCGCCGCCCGCGACGCCGCCCTGGCGGCGCGCCTCGACGGCGGCGACGGCGGCGGGCGGCAGCGGGTGCGCGAACTCCCAGGCGCGCTGGAAGCGGCCGCGGTCGGGCACGCGCTGGGCCACGAAGTCGACGGCGTACAGCTGCACGACCCAGGGCGTGTCGAAGGCCCTGGAGGCGGGGTCGGTCTCGGCGCGCTGCCGCACGTCGGCGAAGATGCGCGGCGTCGCGATCGGCGACAGGTGCGCCGTGTACGACCGCGGCACCGAGATGCCGTGCCCGGGGGCCAGCACGTGCTGGATCCCGTCGAGGCACTCGGGCGAGAGCTCGTTGTCGCCGAACGAGCCCAGGAGCTCCGACACGAGGATGTCGACCTTGCCGTAGACGGGGTCTTCGCCGGGCGGCCCCGGGACCAGCGGCCCCTTCCACGCGCGCATGTCCGTCTTGACGACGGTCACGCGGCCGCCCCACTCCTTCTGGTTCTGCCGCAGCAGGTACACGTACGCGTTGGGGTTCTTCTCGACGGCCCAGACCCGCACCGGCACGCCCGTCTTCTCGCTCGCTTGTAGGGCGCGCGTGACTAGCGGGCCGCGGCCGGAACCGGCGACGGCGATGACGACCCCCTCCGGGCTCGAGGTGGGCTTTTTCTCTTCGGACCAGTCCTTGAGGGCCTCGGTGATAGCCTGTTCGTATTGCCAGTACTTGACGGGGTCGCCTTCGAATACCTCGTACGTCACCGACTCCAAATTATCCGAAAGGGGCTGTAGGGGCGACTGCAGCCAATCTTGGAAGTTTGTCAGGGTCGTCTGCTCTAGGTAGCTGAGAGGCTCCTGCTGTCTCTCGAGGTGCCTGAGGTAGGCGGCATGAGCGTTGTGCTCCAGGGTCTTCTGCTTGTTTTCCCTAAGGGATTGAGCGGCCGCTTCCGCCAGAGTTGGAAAGTCTGCTGCAGAGGGAGGATTTAAAGCCTCGCTAGCATCCGCAGCTGCCTCTAACTCTGGCCCGACGTCGCAGAGGAGGAAGTACGGAGCGTGCTTCAGTCGCATGTATTTAGCGATTAGATCTTGGTGATGTCGGCTCAAGGAAGGATGCCCGGTCTTGTTGGTTTGGAACACGCCGGGACCAAACGTGAGGTACTGAAGAGGCTCGGAAAACCACCTTGTCTGAAGTTCCGCCTCCGGCAGCATCCGAGGAATTCGTAGAGCTCAGTGTCTAGTTAGCACTGGAAAAGGCGGAGGAAAAAAAATGAGGAAGGGGTGGATAATCCTCTAGGGAAGGAATTGCAAAATGACTCTGCTCACCGACATAAAGTCTTTGGTCGTATTCGCATATCGAACGTATGGTATGCCATGAATCCCAAGAGCTGAAGAGGTCGATCTCTTGCTCCGCTTGTGGCTGCTCCTCACTAATCTCCGAAGCAGATAGTACGGGTACCTGTTCTTCGAGGCCAGGTTCACGATACATGGGGATATGAATGATCAGGTTGACCCGAGTTCCCAGGAGGAAGGCCTCCTGTATAGCTCTCGCATATTGGGCAATGCCTTGGCCATGACCAACCTTGACGGAGTCGTCTCGGGGTCCAGGGATAATGATGCTCCTTACGCCACAGAAGTTGGCATAGGAGACTTCCAGGTTCAGAACCTGCCGAGATATACTGGCGACGACGTGATTTGAAGAGCACAGATCAATCCATGGGCTAGAGTATGCGACTAGGCCGCTGGTGTATGATGTTGGGAATAGCGACGTATCATCCGTTGTTAGCGGAGGCACAATAGGGTCGGGGCGCAAGCCCGGCGCCTCATCTTCCTTCAGAGCGGCCAGGCTCCTAGTAAGAAGGTCCACGATGCGGTCATGGAAATGTTGGTTCGTGATTGGCGTTGTGACAAAACTGAACTGGTATCATCTCAGGATAAGGAGCATCTACGTAGTTGCAAGGGGGTGTGTTGTTAACTTACTCCGCTGTTCAAGACTTGACCATATTGCAAGTCAGTGAGCGTCTCGGTCCGCGTCGAGTCATGTTGTCCAATGTAAAACGCCGGCCGGATTTCATTATAGCCCGCCGACTCACCCTCAGTGTACGGTTGGGACATTGCGGCGGTTGGATGCTCTGGGGCTATTCTTCCTCACGAATTGGGTGCACGTCTAGTTTTGGTTAAGAGGGGGGGTTGATGTAGAAGTTTTGTAATGGGAAACGGGCCACTAGTCGCTCGTCCCCGATATAGAAAGAAATCAAGTATATGTCCCTAAGTCTACCTGGTCTCGATCAATATGCCATTATTATATTCCGAAATGCTGAGGAGTGCGTCGATATCCTTCCTTCCGGTGTTGGCGCAACGAGGATTTCAAAAAAGCCGAAAACCGCCAGTCCCCCGGCTATTGGCTGCAAATGGCAGCATCGGGTGTAGCACTAACAAAAGCAACCAGAGAAGCAGCGCCGCCATGGGTTGTTTCTGATTTTTCATTCCCTAGCCACATTTATTTATATTCTCGATCCAGAGTTACCAAGCTAATCACAGTCTATAAGTCGGTACGATATCAGGTGCTGAGGAACTTTATCAAGGTGAGCCGTTGGAGATGGATGTGATAACGTTGAGAGGCAGGACCTATGCCCTATCGACATGTAGGTACTTACCCTGCTGTACCCTACTTGGCCAGTTCGCAATTGATACCTACCACTTCGTAGCACTAACAAAATCCAGGGAAAGCTCATCAGGGCTTGCAAGCATTGTCCACTGTTTGTAAAGGATAACAAAAGCAGTGTTGGAATCATGTGACTTCGCAACTGGAGTAGAAACTGGTCAACATCTACGAAGTTCCGTAGAACCAAGCCACAATTATAATGTACTGTACCCCGCCATACTTGAATCCATGTGGGGCTCCAGCTCGTTCAGTACCAGACTTAGATTTGTTTAGCTGCCACACGCCCGCCGGACCCCCTTGGAACGGCACGTCACAGAGGTAGTAGTAGTCGTTATCCTTCCGAGCAGAGCTGAGGGCAGGTCCTATATCTCGTCAAGATGAATCGGCGAATGGTTAGTACATCTCTACCGAACCAACCATCATCACCAGGTAGGGATATGCACAAGCTTACAACCCAGCTTCCAGCTCAGCAGAGAAGAGGAAGCTGCGACGGGCGGCGATGAGGTCGAGGTGCGCCGCGAGGACCAGGACAAGATCAACAAGTTCAGCCGACTGCACCAGCGCGAACTGAAACTCGAGGAGGAGCTGAAGGCGAAGAATGTGCGACTAGTCTATCTATGCCTTTTCCCGTCATCTAGCTACAGGCGCGACGAACCTCGACGGAGATGGCTGACAATACCGAATGCTAGAAAGAGAAGGAGGAGCTCGACGATGTCACGATGGAGCTAGAGCTGGCGGACGAGGATGATAAAGTCCCGTGAGCCTACCTACATGCCCGATTAGGTGGCCCCTCAGGTTACGGCTAAAGCTAATCGGCTTTCCGCTGTGCAGATATAAGATCGGCGACGCATTCTTCCACCTCCCATTACCGCAGGCCCAAGAGATGCTCGCTTCATCGACCGCGCAGATCGAGGAGGAAGTTTCGGCATTGGAGGAGAAGATCGGCACGACGAAGGAAGAAATGACACAGCTAAAAGTCGAGTTGTATGCACGGTTCGGGCGCAGCATAAACCTCGAAACATGAAAAAAACAAAAAGTACACAAATCGGCGCTGCATCCCGATTTGTATGTCGACAGGATACATAGTTGTGACTCTAATCCCGTTCACAGTTCACCATTGCCGGAAGTCTTCCGTAGCCGTCGCTAAAGTTACTTGGCGACGCCGGGCCGATGTTGGTGGGGCAGTCAAAGAGCTCCCGGCCGGGTCCATCCGCGCATCCCGGAATGGAAAGCTCAGGGGAGAGGCCATTTGGCTGCCCACGCTCTTTCGTGAAAACTATTCAACATGGCTCCGTCATTTTACCATAATATGCGTCATTCCAGTCTACCGAGTCCAAGTGACGGCCTGGGCGGAACACCTTCATAGGTACTTGCCCCAACTACCGCATCCATACGGCAGGTGATGTAATTAGCTCCTGATAAGCTTCGGTCTCATTTGCTGCTATTATAGCCACAGCACGGATGAGATTCGTATACTTCTCCATTTCCGTATCGTTATCCATCCATCTACGGATACTCCACCTAACCCAATCAAGCTTCCCTGACAAACTGTTGCTCCTTCTCATGAATAAGGTTTTTTCTCTAGGTTTTACGAGTTTGAAATTTTCTCGGTGCTTGAGTCATGGTTAATTAGAACTGCCCACGGGTCGAAATCGTTACGATTGAATTATGCTTCCCTTCTCCTTGCCTGAGCTCAATCACACTCGCTCGGTAGTTAGACGGCACGCCAATTCCTATTATGCTTCTAGCAGGCTTATCTGCAAACCTTCCGGTCGTTCGGGGTCTCACTGTTCAAGATGCCTCCCTCTCCCCGATCACGTCTCCTCCAGACCTTAGGGGCCGCGTCGTCCCCGAACAGCGAGGACTCGATGCGGGTAGCCTGGCAGATGACGTTATAGACGGGATAGGAAGGCTCCTGTCGGACCTTCCAGTCGGCTCGGCAGTCCAGCATCGACTCGGTCTCAGCGGCGACGACCTGGCCGCTCTGCCGACCCAGGTGCTGAATATCCCGGGTTATGCCAACTGGACCGACGAAGGCTGGAGCGTGCGGATCCACGGAAACGTTTACAAGCAGCCAAACACCTCCCCGGAGCGCCTGGACGACTTGGCTGATGATTTCCTTATCGGCGTCGACATTGCTGACCTCCCTGAGGAGCAGGTGAGAATCCCAGGGACTTATTACAACGGTTTATTTGATTTCAGAGGGTTCGTGTAGCAGGCTATAGTCTTTGTAGGCAGTGTTAGAAAACTCCGCGAGCTCCCGAGACGGTCCAGGGAGAGCACTACTGATCACATACGGTGGTGCAGCAAGTTCAAGCCAGAAACGTTACAGCCTCCATTTACGTTGTCCAACAAGCCGGCCAAAGCGTTACTATCAACTTCGAGAATGATGTTGCTGTTCAACCAAACGCAGGTACCAGTATTATCAATGCTGTAAGTCATCAGCTCACGAACTTAACGTCGCGCACTAACGTCGTCCAGGGAGGGGGACAGCAGTCGATCACAATGCCTTACGAGACAACTGCCCAGGGAGATTTCGACGCCTTCGTCATTCTCCAGAACACCACCGGGCCCGACGGTGGATATCTGCTCCCTGGCAACGAGACCGCGTCAATCCAAGCCCTGAACGCGTATGCCGAGGGGACGGATTCCGGAAATGCAACAGCTTACTTAGTCCCACGGGAGGGTTTCACAATCATCTCGGATATTGACGATATCCTGCGTGTGACGAGGATCTACCTGCCAAACGAGGGCATCCTCAACACGTTCGCGCGTCCATTTAGGCCGTGGGAGAACATGCCCGAGATCTACGCTCTATGGTCCGCCACGATCCCGGACGTCCATTTCCACTACCTGACGACGACCCCAGAGCAGGCCTCCAGGAACTACATGGAGTTCATCTACAAGACCTACCCCCTTGGGTCCTTCGACACCCGTCCGCTCAATTTCTCCGACATCAAGGCTACCACGGCCATTCGCAAGTTCCTGTTAGACAAGGTATTCGCGACATTCCCCGAGCGGAGGTTCGTGCTCGTGGGCGATGTCTCGAACGCGGATATAATGAAGGCCTACCCGCAACTCGCAAGACAATATCCGGGACAGGTCCAGTGCATCTTCCTGCGTAACACGACAGCCACGGACGACGGCGATCTGCTGCTGTACGACACGTCCGGCTTCGAGGGCCTTGACCAGAAGCAGTACATGTTTTTCGTGCACCCGGATGATTTGAAGGGCTCGGACATCATCGGCGGCAACTGCCATAACCCTGCTGTCATGCAGAATGTCACCTTCGACGACCAGGGCCTCCTGCTTGGCGCCGCTGGCTCAGTCCGCCGGGATATCTTCATGGCAGCGACCGTCTCGCTTGGCACAGTAGTCCTTATGTTCGCCTGATGATATGAATCCCGAGGGTGGTCCAGGAGAAGCTGTTATTGAGGGTAATGCATCGACCAAATCTGCTTTCATGAGACACCGACGCCAGCGTGAAGATGACAAGCTAGGAATGTATGCATAGAGCCCCCACTTTCAAGTGTCAAAGAGCGCCGTGACGAGAAGGTTAGGGGCATTAACAAGCATCACAGTTCCGCCATTAAATGTGATTATTGGAATGGCAAGGTACAGCCGAGAGGCCTACATGGCCCCCATAGCCCGACTTATAATGGATTATGTCCTTTTACCCTACGTGTGCGGTTACTCCTAATGAGCCTATTGACGGACACGGGTACTTGTATGCATTACATCCAGCAGAAAAAGATATCTCAGTCGTAATCGCCCTGGCTTTATTGACGTACTTCGTATTCCTCGCCAGCGCAAAGATTCCATGCTATCCATCTGCCCCTATCCGCCCTCGAATGGCATAACCGGTGGCCCTGAACCCCAGCCCCCCTGCAATATTGGCCGACCTGACTCGCTATACCAGTTAGTCTGACATTATTCAGTTCCGGTGCACCAGTACTAGCTCTGACATATCGAGAGTGCCAATGGTCGGCGCCGACGCTATAGGCGTATAGTATGGGATTCCCTATTGAGACAGACACATCTTATACCAAGTCAGACGCGAGACTGTTTAAGGGGCGGGCTCTGGCCATAACAGCGAAGCCACCGTTGACAATCTAGGTATATTCTATTGTCATTACCTTTATAACTTACGCAACTTACTCTTTGGAAGAGACCGCACGATCTGGGGTCTTTTTATTATTTCGTCTAAATGACAACATATGCGTATTGGCTGGATACGTAGCGTTTAACTCTTCGAGGTCAAGGTAAAGCCTGGCCGAGCTATCGTCCATGTAGAAGGCTACCGACGCCCACTCCCGCATGATCAGGGCCAAGCGGGAGTACAAGCGGACTCAGTCCGAGCAGGCTTCGACCAAAACGCCTTCCACTCCCACCGGTGGCTCCTCAGCTCGGTCCGATGCCGCTATGATATCTGCCACGACCCCGACCGGCGGCTCCAGCTCCGATCGTCCCCGTGTTCCCACCCCGGATGGCTGGGCTTGAGGTGAGGCCGATCCGATGTCGCGTGTTGACCCATCCCGTATATTTTATCCCCGTCGGACTTAAATTCTTTCGGTGATCAGTGCACTACTCCGGGAACCCTTAATTCCTCCCCTCCCCTTTTCTTTCTTATTTCTCTAGTAACCTCATTATCATTTATTTATCTGTCACCAGCACTGCTTTCAGCCTCAGCCCCCTCGACGCCAAGCTCCTCATCAACGGCCGCCGTTCCTTCGGAGGCCCCGGAAAGGAGCTCCTCGTATCCGAAGGTCCACACCTCGGCCGCTAACACGGCACACGAGGCTGCCGGCACTGCCATAGAGAATTCCACTTTCAGAGACGGTCAGGGCTCTAGACACTGTGAATCGCTGCACCTGTGCCGAATCCGGTGGCCTGCCAAGCTTTTCCCAATTGGATGGTGGTGAGCACTGCCAGCTCTCGTAGGTAGCCTAACTCGCCGTTTCCGTGGGCGATTGGCTCTGTCGAGAGTGTCTGGTTCCAGTCGACGAAAATGAATATCGATACCGTGGGGGCCAAGCGTTTACGTACCATAATGATGGCCCCTGACTCATCGGAAAAGGTATTACGGAGGAGAATTCGCCGGCCATGTTAACGTTCCGTTAGTCCGTGGCTCCCCCTCCCGAGAAGAGGTGAGGTTCTCTTTGGTCCTAAAAGAGCGGACGGGCTCGGGTTCTGTGTTGGCGAGGGTGAGCAGGCTCCACCTATGATCATCCGGATGATTCGATCCCTAGCAGTCGTTCAGAATGCCCGTTCGACGGGAAAGCCGGTTTTCAAGGACCGCCTTGCCTAAGATGTTGCGCGATGGTTCCCATCCCGTGCTCTACGGACCACTCTAGCAGCCGTTCCTTGTGCCCGAGCCCACGAACCATGTTGCAATGCTCTAGCTTGGGTGTCAGTGTGATACATCAAATACATGACGTGGCATCGCGTACCGCGGTATACCCGTATTCCGTTCATAGCTATCCCCGTTTTGATGTTGCCGCCCACGGCCCAGAATAGGCCCAGGTACATTAACCGTACGCGTGAGTGCGAGTCACCTACCCCCTTACTTCCAAACCCCGAGGAAGGCGCGGACAAAACTGAAGCGACGGTGTTCGCCTCGAACCCCGTTATATAGAGAATATGGCTTGTCCCAGTAGCCCTGTATCTATTCCGATTACCTGCTTTCAGATATTCAGCTTGATGGAGTCGCCAGATCGGAGTCATAGTGTACCGGGAACCGATCTCACCTGAGTAATGTGGTCCCTTCCCCTTTCTATTCAGGACCTTCCTTCTCATAATAATATGTTCGGTTTCTCACAACCAAAGCCACGCCCTCTCTTAGAGGTGCTTAGCTAGGTATGCAAGTAGAACAGAGCGTGGGGTATTCGTGAAGGCATGCGGGAGGCCCACCAAATATGGGGGTGGCGAATGCAATATGGGCTCTGTTCAAGAAAGACCGTACTGTGTGTCAAGTATACCTATATATTCGAACGGAAACTATATTGTCGATAACATCGGATTACGGTCGGAGGTTACGGTCGATCGCCAGCTTTGTTGAGCCCCTTTATGTCAAAGTAGGAAAGGAACCCGTAGGGCTCGATAGCCGGAATTGTTCCCTCCCCGGCGCCAGGGTCGCAGTAGCACTGCACGGCGCCTGATCCGCCCCCTTCCGCTTGCTAGCCCGGGGAAAAGCACCCGCAAAGCGACACAGTTCACTTAAAACCTCTTGTTATCGCCACGTCAAAGCTCCGAGGCGTGCATTAGTGCAGGTAGAACGTGGGGAAGACATTCCATGTCAATCTAGGTGGCTCTTGTTGCTGTTACTGTCCCGATGTTGCAACGTCAACGTCCCGCGTTGTCCCATCGGCGCTGCTCCACTGGCAGCCTTTTTGACACACCCCGGATTTCCAGGCCCCGCAGTGCTCGGGCGCGTCGATGCGGAATCATGCGAGATCAAGGAATCTCGCAGTACGGGAGTTTGGCGTGCAGGCCTGTTCAAGGCCAGCCAGCCTGTCCAGCTCGCCAGAGGCAGGCCATACGTCAGTTGCGGGGCATAGTACTTCTGAAGATCAAGGTCGTCGGTGAAGGAGATCGTTCTAAAACAGACAGCTCGCGGTGACCTTTGAGGAGGCTCGCACATCAACGAGTCTTCCCGGAGGTGTTTTCCCGCATCCACAGCCCACGACGTGTTAAGGCGGGCTCGAAGTGGTAAGAAGCGATCGAGATGCCCATATTCCGTGTACGTCTCCCCTGGCGGTCTAGGCTAGGTTATAATGGAGCAACTATACTTCCGTAGCAGCAACACAGTTGCGGCGGGCGTTAGAGTGAGAGTTTCCGTTTTCGACCAGCCGCATGCGAATCGTCCGAGATGATTGGTCATCGAGAAAATCGCCTTGGCAGTGGTCGAGGCCGTGAAACTGACACACTGTCGAGGTGTGTTCTAAGGTTTATTCCGGCAAAACCAGGCCGGAACTTACGACAATGCCGAGTATTCTAAAGGTGCAACTCGCCGTGGCATGCAGTTTGCAGCTTGCCACTGTCCCTATACTCCTCTGCACAGTGACTCATACCAAAAGAACCTGCACATCCGTGCAGACGTGGGTCTTCGATGCGGACTACATGCACGAAACCTATTTCGATGTCTTAACGTCGTACAGCATCCCTAAGATGCGGCTGATTCTGTCACTGAGAAATTCGTGTGATTTCAAGACCCTTAGACATGACAATGAGCAGTCAGTTAATCGACGTTTGACGATGGCTATTTCCGTGACATCTCCTAGGAAACGTGTATCCGAGACCGCGAGCTTTCCTATGCATGTAATATTTGGTAAAGGGTCACCAGAGCCCCTTGTGGAATTTGAGTGTATAGATGTTCTTAGACATCTTTGAGATTTCCAGAAAAGCGTTGCGCTACACTCATTGGGATGTGGCGCCATCGGCTGGGAGAGAGCATTGCAATATGAATCGACGGAGCAGTCGAGCTCCCCTAAACCAATTCTCGGGTTTTCGTCGCTGCGCAGTTGCTCTGATAGGAATCCTGGGGCAGGGTTCATCGGATTCGGATCCTTACTATTGGTGAGTTAGTGTGCGATCGATGAATGTAAAGCATGAATATGTGTCTGTCACGGGCCACAATGCGCGTCCAGCAACGATAGCGGTATGTGGTGCATACCGGTGCAGGGCACGTTGCTCAGGGTGTCCTAGATTTGCCGCCCTGGATCGGAGCTGCATTTGATGCCTGCAAAAGGTGGGAGGTTACTGCTCGGCGCTAGGTACGTGTTTCACAAGAAAACGGTGGCGTGTGAAGGGAACGTGGCTTGTCTGTCTGAAGTGTGCCGCGTAAGCAGGCCAGCCTCCAGACCTGTAAATCGTACTGATGGGGTTGTCGGCCTTTGGGATGGACTGCAGATATGAAGGGTTCCAATAAAGGAGTTGTATGTTCAGCATCAGTCCCAAGATTGAATGCCGGTAGGACTGGTGCGAATATCTGATAATGGTCTCCACTTGCGCACCAACAGGTCTACTTCGGGAATCAAACCGTAACGTGACATCCTCTGATCCCAAGAGAAGGGAACGAGCCGAAGTTAGCCCCATCATGGTTGAAGGCCAGTCTACCGAGGTGGGCTGACATGGGAGGACGTTAATTGGGCATCTCTTGCGTTGGGTCCAACTATTGGCGGGCGGCTCTCTTGTTGTTGGTTATACAGCAGCTTGAATATGCATATAAAGATTGTGCTACTAACATGGCCTGAGGGCAAACTGGGCACGAACACCTGGAATAAAACCGACATCGAGGTTTCTAGGATGTATGCTGTTACAACAGTTCAAATTGGGCAGCCGTCGAAAATGAGTAGGCGCCATTTTGTGTCAAGGGCCTCCGTGTAGAACTGACGACTATAGTAGCGCATTGTGATTGCTAGACATCGAATGGGTGAGAGTCGGGTGCCAAAGTTAGGTATGGTAAATAAGGAACTAGAAGACTAAAAATCGGGTGTTGTTTAGGGGGTAGGCTGTAGATGCTACTACTCTTCCGACCCTAGGACATTCACAGCATGAAGAGGGTTCCCAACCCTGAGACGAAAGAGAATTCGTATGTCACATCCGTGGTGCGTCCTCAAGATATTAGACTTGAGAGAGTATCGCGAGTCGTGAAATTCCAAGGGCGTTCACATTCCTCGACAGTCAAGTTGAAACGCCCCCCAAGAAGCATAAGCCTTCTTACCACAACGGCTGAGGTTCGAGATGAACATCTGCCTACATCGGACAGGGGCAACTCGATCGGTCATTGATTAATACTCTCAGGCTCGAAACCACGAGGATGCTATTGACTTGTAAGTTCCTTCAGGGGGGCAGGCGGGGAATAACTCGAAGCCTGGGAGGATTAGTCCTTGGCTCTGATACCGAACGATGAAGACCTCATCCAGGTTGGTGATAGGGCACGGGTGTAATGATCCGACGTCCCATCGGATGTCTGCAGAAAACATCGCTTGTTGTCAAATACTGGTTGGGCAGGAAGGGGAGAAGCCCGTGACAAGTACTCCGAGGATTACCTCTGGAAGGTAGGGATGCACAAGCTGGTACGTTTAATAGCATACAATATATTTATTGTAGTTCTAGGTGGGGTGACGATGGTAAGAGGGTGCGCCACACCACGCTACGGTTTTATATAGCAGTACTTGGCGAAGGTGTTGTGTAACAATGCTCCTGGGAGGCAGGTGGTTGACACCAAATTCGCGCACTTTCAATTGACGGTCCAACGACTCCTTGAATAATAACTCATTAGTTTCGGAGAGACAAACATATACGGAAAGCTTCAGGCTGTTGCTAATTATTCCCTTTGCGTAAATACCATTTTTCCAAAATTTTATATGTTATGTTTTCATATAAAGGTCGTCCGTAAAGTCTCTAAATCATTTGGGACGCCGCGAATTTTTTGTGTCAACCACCTGGGAGGTGATGCGGAGGATCGACGTTTGGGGTGAGAAAGCCGCCATCTCCGTCATGGGTACCCCCTTGCTGCGTGGGGTTACGGGACTTACGGCCCCACAAGGCCTAAACCGTCCTATCATTCGAGGCCGGTGTGCCTTAACCGTTTCCCTATTTAAAGCTGCTTTTCACCGTTGTTCTTACTTGCATGTGGCTATGTTATCTCTATTTTAAGCCGCATTTGCGGGCGTATGCGTATCATCATTATCCCTTCGCTCTGTGTTGCCCAGACTTGGGGGTGTGTCTGTATCCTACCTATTTTTCCGTGTATGACTTCCCGATGATGCTGGGATGCCTGGCAATTCTATCTTCCTCGTCTGGATGGCCAGAGGCGGCGAGAGTCCGCGGAGTCCCTGGCTTCAGCCAAGCAAGCAATCGCCCTTCTTTCCCAGAGCTTCGGTAATGAGATGGCAAGGTGTTGACCCCACACCGATGCGGCCGATTACCGTCGCTTTACTATGTTACACCAAGCTGATGGATGCAAGTGATCTCTTAAGGATAGACTCCGAGTGGCAAGTGGATGACCTCCTACAGCCTGTCCAGCCTGTCAAGGTGCCGTCGCTAAGCTGCCAGACATGTTCTTCTAGAAAGCAAGCTCATTTACCCAAGAAGTCACACCAACTTCTGTCAGAACTCAGATTTGGCCCCAATGCGCTGATGACACCAGGGGAACCAACATGAATTTCCTGCCAATGAGCGCCCGATTCTCCTTTTCTTCCTGCTGTATAGCCGTCACATTGTGTGCCAATAGGAACACTCCCCTCCGCCAGCAATACCAGATCACAGATGTCTTCTCGTCAAAGCTTCCAGAGCGAGGCCGGCGCTGCAATCCAACGTTTAGAGCCTGATCAGCACAGTGCATGGCTCTGGAAGCCTCAATATCCGTCGGCTTTACGCCATCGGGAGGGCGGGCTACCCGGATTTTCTACGGCCGAAGTTCGTGGAGACTGGGGTACTTAGTCTGCATAGACCCCTGTCATAACAGGTCTCCAGTTATGCGAGACCGGGGTCAAGCGAAGCGCCTGAACCGGCAAAACGAGCAGCATTCCATGCATATCGAACCATACATAGTAGCAACGCAGGAGTCGTCCACATGTGGTCCCTTGCGGCCGACAAACAAGCTCAAGAGAGCCAACGCGGATATCTGACTGGAAGCTCCCATGAAGGAATATAAAATGCCTGCGCTGCCTGTTCTGTTCCCGGCGCAGATCTCCTTTCCTCTTTTCATTCGCTATTCCCCTGGAAGCCCTTCTAACAGCAACGCGGATTCATCATCCTTGCGAGTGAGGCTTGCACCATCCTCTCTCTTACTGGTGTTGAAGGTTTGAGCTTCACACCCCCAAGCCGCTTGACTGCCAGCGGGCAGCGCTTTGTTTGGTGTTACACATCTCATTGAATTCTCGTGCCCATTTTGCCTGATCGATTTATTTCAAGACCTACCGCCCCAAGTCGCTGTTGAGGGCATTGGCCTGTAACTCATCATGAGTGGCAGTGGAGGCTTCTACAAGTACCGTTGCAAGTACTTTTACACCTACAATTGCAACAATTGGGTTTACATCAACCACACCCCATGTGCCAATTGCTGCGTAAGTGATCAGAATAGCAGTTATGACTACTAAGCCAGGGCTGTTAGGGTGTGTTTCTGATATCAGGCTATATAGGCGGAGGGAAGGGATGTGGACCAACCCGCCACTGAGACGACTTCTTGGGGCTTCTCGAGGGACATATATGTCCCTAGAATCGAGGATGGAGTTGTTTCATACACAATCATGGAGATTGTCAATTCGAATGGTGCGGGCAATTACTGGACCGTTAGATACAAGGCAAAACAGACCAGCGCACCTATGGTAGTTCCGACGACGAACGTCACGCCAGGGACACCCACGGTGGCCGCCAATCGCTGAGGGTGAAGATTGAGAGTTAATCTCAGTTATATCGGAGTATAAGGGAGAATGAACATAATGGAAAGTCGGGGCATATATCTGACGGTGCAGTATCATTCAGGCTATTTCCCCAAAAATTCTTGGGCAAGCAACAAGAGCCCAGCAACACGACGCTTCAGATGGAGAGACGGTCATATAGATTTCGCGTTTGCATTGAAGAGTGGACGCCGGGATCATGGGCTTGCAAAAGGGCTCGTAGCAAAGTTGGATTCTACAGGAAAACGAATGGGCAATGACGCTCACGAAGGATGGAGAAGCCAATGAGCGAGATTTCCGCGGCCTCTCAGTGACGCGCGGGTTTTGACGACATGGGCATTACATTGCAGAACAGATGCACTTTTTGGTGCAGTCCAGAGCGGGCCCCTTCGACATAGGGCACGAAAATGGATAGGATGGCAGACTGAAAGAAACGTGGAAGGAGGTTCTGTGTATATTTCTGTCACTATGCCAGAACGAGAAAATTCTCTTGTTCATTTCCCCGTGAAGGCACATGGGATCTGACTGATATGTTCAACATATGACTACCGGCATTACTTGGCAACTGGCTGACTGAGCTGCCGCAACCAGGCGGCCAGTCTGCTTCAAGGTGTGTTGTCCGTAAATCGCTGGGACCGGCGTGGCTTTCCAGATACCTGGTTGCGGTCATGCCATAGACGAACCAGAAAGGTCTCAGTTGTTTTCTGCGGTGAGAAGGCGCGGCCGCCGTTACCATGGACCGTCGCGCAGCTCTGCAGAGTCCTACGGTACCAGTGCATCATACGGGATCCATTCTCGCCCGGGGGGACAAAGACATTTACGAGAGGGGCAACAACCGTTGTCGATATGGGGGCCGCCTTAGCAGCTACCGGCGATTAATTCAACCTCTCGGGATTCCCGTAAGCGGGATAATCAACCGCTAAGTGCTTTCCCCATATAGCGCTATGCGTGACTCGGCGACGACTTCCAAACAAGGCCCCGAAGCATTAGACATTCGGCCGCAGAGTCACGTACGGTTCGGTTGGATTACTGTAATGTTTTTAGAATATCGTGGGGCTTAAACACCCCGCGTGACTAGAGAGGGTCAGGGCATCTCCCCTGTGATAGAACATGAATTGCCCTTTGTGGAAGCCGGACGTAGGGATTACGACTCACGCTGGAGGATTAGTGGGCTCGGTGAAACTCCGCGCATACCCACTGGTGGCGCCATAACCGGGGCAGTCCTGATCTCGACTGCGAGATCGAGTATCTCGCAGGGCTTGAGTGGATCGGTAGATAGCTACGTGTGAAGATGGACGCGCTGGGGGGCTGTGTGATAGAACGCATAACTCGCTAGCTAGCAGGCGTTATTCCCGCCTAATAGAGATGCAATTCTAGGCTTGAGCGTCTTCTGAACAGGGTACTCCACCTCGTGGAGTCAGGAGCGCCACGGAACGAACATTTACCGTTCTTAGTCATGTTGTTCTATTTTCAGATGTAGGTTACTGTAACACATAAGAATGAGTTGTGTTACACCATACTTAGACTAGTTGCAGTGATGATTTAATGAAACAGATGATGGAAGATGCGGTGTAGTTCTTTTAAATAGAGACTACCCATCAGCAGCATTCGAGGCATCTGATAACTCTGGATGGGCATCGGCAGCAGGTTCACGACTATGAACAACCGTTGGTGGACTCAACTACATGCAGGTGACAAGCCACGTGCCAAGCGCTGGCACTTAAAAAACCGTTGGCGATTGCCGGCCGGTACCCACGCGGGAGGTCCCACTTAGACAGGTACTGAATACTGGCTATCAGGCCGAGTATTTATATCCCTGTCGTGTACCGACTACCGGCAGCCTAGGACGCTTTCCCATACTAAATTTAGGTATAGGCTAGGTTTTAAAATGGTTAGATAAGTGGGGAGTACCTGGTGTGCATATCAAACTTTCGCTTAACACGTAGTACCAGGCCGAAGTTTAACATCGGGGCCACACCAACACTAGTTTCTATGCTAATTGGCTGTACAATAAACAAGGGGTACCTCCTGTAAGTTTCTCCACTCGACCGAACATTTTCCTTGTAAAATTAAAAGAAGCCCATAGAATGGATATAGGAAAATACATCATCAATTCATCGTCACTTCAACAACAATGGCAGCTTGACGCCCTCGAGATATATAGGCTTGGATGGCCACCTAACAGACCTGATCTTAATCCCATCGAAAACGTATGGGCTTTTGGATGAAGTCTTATTTGGAGATACATTACGATTTGCAAACATTAAGCGATGACTAGTCATACTGGGCTATAACGGATGCGTCCCCGAAGATTTTCTGTTGCAAGTATCGCTGTTACAAAAGGATCGAATAAAACGCTGTTATGACAGTGGTGGGAACAGTAGAAGAATTAAACAATACTACTTTGCATACAACTTCTGTGGGAATTAACATTCTAGCCAATTCCAGTATTTCGTGGGCCTGGTGGAGAACTAACAGAACTTTGCGGATGCAAGATGCCGCCCCGTTGCCCACACACATCGTTAGCGTTACCATCTGACTGCTTCCCGCCGTTTGACCGTTGTATTAGGGGGAGTAGTGATATATCATTGGCTTTATAAAAATATGTTGGATTTGTATGAGAAGCGCTAGGTCCTGAATAGGTTAGATGAGAGGGGTGTGCCTGGCTAAGCTGTTAAACTCACCCCCATGATATAGTACCCACCAGGCAACCACCACTTCTAATGATTTCTCAGGGGGGAAGGTAAGCCGGTAGGATTACTACGGCATTCAATATTTACAGAAAGAGAACTGGGTAACATATTCCCCCTCTGTAACCCACATACATGTCCATCACCGCCTCAGGCAGACTCCGTGATCCGTCTAGTCAATACCGTATCTGGGCACCACCACATACGCCCAGCTTTCACCACTAGGTATACGCAAAGCTATATTGCACCGGCCCCTGGCTTTGCTCTCCGCGGCCTATGGCCTGTGACGGTGAGTGGCCGTCACCGCTTAAGTGCAGGAATGCAACTCCGGGTGAGGGCGTGATCTCGCGTGACTCCTGCATGCAGCCGTCTTCGTGTTATGACCATCACGCCACAACCTCCTCGGTTCGGTACTCGCCATTACGCACAGTGCATGGGAGGCCCTGCTGTAGCCAAATAGACAAAGAACGTACGGGCAATAACCGGGCTCGAAATGTCCGCTGTTGGAGGTTTTGCGCGTGACCTAGCTGCGAGTCGGAGATGAGAAATACTGACTGATACCCCCTGTGGCTTCTATAGGGGACCGGAGGAGATGTATAGAAGAACTCCACCGGCTAGTGGTCGTCGGAGCCCGTCTTCGATAAACTCCGTCTTTCGCACTTTATTGCTAAGTCGGTATGCAAAGAACCCCGTCGTCCTATTAGCAAGGCAACACTCGGCCCTAGTACCCGGCAAGGCTTCAACTCCCACGCCAGCTGCCTACGCAGCCATATGTTTTATAGCTACCCGCAAGCCGCCCTCCGAAGACATGAAGGTTGCCTGCTACTGCGCATGTCGTGACACCCACAAAACCACTCCCGACTGCAGAAACCGTAACGGACGCAGTCCGCCAGGGGCGGGAGCCAGTGCTAGGGGCGTCAAAACGCCCGGGTTCATGGCTTAGTTGCCAAGGGTTGGTATGAGGAGTCGCACAGCATGTGTAGGCATGCCGCGTGCAATTGGTGCGCCAATCGATCTGCTATCATCTATCCGTCATCGACCATCAGGGACTTCGACCAGCATAACCAAGTTCAAGTCCGTCCTCTCTGGAACGTAGTCGTTGTGAGCGGTGAAACAGTATACCTCGCGATCTCCAGCGTCGCTAGCAAAATACGTAAATGAACAAATAACTTGTTAACGGGAGCGCGGCTCAATAAACGGCACCGATAGGGTATTGTTCGACATAGTGTGTCTGTACGAATAATCCGTGAAGGGCTTTAGATGTCGACTGAGAAGGATCTGGGGGGACTGCAGCGAGAAGATCTAACTAGCATGAGAAGACCTAGCTGTGACATCGATGTCCTTCTCCGGGATGCTGTCGAATCATTAAGGTTAGATGCTATTCGTAGGCATGAAAATACCCAACCAACGCGCCAGGATCACAGGTGTTCATCAAATAAAAGGTTGGTTTAAAATCCGAGGCCTTCTCCTAGTCTGTCTATTAGTGGCGAGCGGTGCGGCCGTAAATGTCAACACCTGGATCCATCCTCCCTCAGGCCCTGTCCACAACCGGCCGTTCCCCCTCCCCCTATATCCGGGTTTGCAGTTCATGCTCTGCTGTCATTTGGGCCCTCTCAGCAGAGTTTCCAATTTCTACGTGGCGTGCTTCAGTTCAGTGTGAAGGGAGGCACCGCCAGGACATGGTTTCTGTGCGTCTACTATATGCCTTACCCCCACACATATTGTTCCATACAGTGAGAGTGGTGTCCAAATTCAGGCCCGATCATCACTTCTACCACTTCCTCTGGCCCTTGGACGACTTGACCCAGTATTTTCCAATCGTGCTGGCCATTATGACTCGTGCTGATGTCCATGGCTTCCACATCCACATTTCGGAGGACATGCTGATGGGGAGTATAAGCCTAGAGGAGGAGGACGGGGTTGGAGGGTTCGTCAAATGAAAGAAAAGGGGAAAAAGGGGAACGCCAGAGATCCCAGGCCACACTATTTTCTACACCAGCTGCGTTGCGCTGTCACCGAGGGCATCGAAGAGTTTTACGGAGATCTTCGACGTTTCTCAGGGCCTCATTAACTAATCTTCAAGACGCCATCGGACCACTCCATCCTACGGGCCATTTCTTTTAGCCAACCAGCCACCATCCGCGCCTCCCTCAAAACGCAGTCCTCCCCGTCTTGACGGTCCTCAGCACGCCCTCGTCGGCGAGCCTCTCGAGCATGTCCCAGAGCACGAAGTCGCAGCCGCGCCTGGCGACGACGCTGACGGTGACGGGCACCATCTCCTCGACGAGGGTGACGTTGCTCTGGTAGGGGACCTGGCCGATGGGGACGGTCATGTCGACGCAGCCGTAGATGGGGCAGAGGCTGGCGCCGTTGATGCCGGCGCCGGGGGGCGTCTCGGCGAGGAAGGCGGTGTCGCCGGCCTCGGCCCCGGCCTCGACGAGCTCGCGCTCGCGGTAGCTCGGCAGCCCGCCCGTCCCGATGTCCCAGAGCATGATGCTCTCGCTGCAGGCCTCGGGCGTCGCGCGCAGCACCTCGGCCTCGAACCACTCGACGGCGCGCCGCTTGGTGGCGAGCGCCGCGCCGTACGCCTCGCGCGTGCGCTCGCTGCTGTTGTAGTACCGCCACGCGAGCCGGCGCGCCGGGTCGATGGGCGGGAACCGCCCGCCGTGCCGCTCCGCCCACGCCGCGATCAGCGGCGCCGCCACCTCCTCGTACTGCGTCACGCGGTTGAGCAGGCCCGTGGCGTTGCCGAGCTCGTCGTACTTGGGAACCGAGTCGTCGGCCGCCGCCACCACGGCCGTGAGGTTCGTGTTCTCGACCGTCATGCCGAAGACCCGCGCCATGTCGCGGATGAAGGCCTGCAGCACCTCTTCGGCGGCCGGGTTGCGCAGCGGCAGGTAGTCCGTCAGGTAGAGGATGCGCTTGGGGAAGCCCGAGGACGTCGGCACGTCGAGCGCCGAGAGGCCCGTGACGGCCGGGTCCTCGTGCAGCTCGGGCGCGTACCAGTGCTTCGCGAAGTGCACCCAGGCGTGCACGTCGCGCGCGAAGACGCCGGCCGTGTCGGTGGCGGCGCCGAGGGGCATCACCCTCTTGAGGGTCATGAGGCCCTGGCTGGGCCTGTTGCCGTAGGTGCCGGAGACGGCGGCGGGGCGCCTCATCGAGGAGCCCGTGTCGGAGCCGATGGCGAAGTCGAGCCAGTCGTAGGCGGCGATGGAGCAGCCGCCTCCCGAGGAGGACGCCGAGCACGTCAGCCAGCCGTCGCCCCGCGGGTTAAACGGGTACAGAGCGTCCTGCCAGCCCCAGGGGTCGGCGCCCGAGGCGAACTGCGCCAGCTTGTACTTGCCAACGAGGACCCCGCCCAGGTCGACGATGCGCTGGATCGACGGCGCCGTCTCGTTGGCGGGCTCCGCGATCTCCGCCCACGCCTGGCTGCCGCCGGACGTGATGAGGCCCTTCATGTCGAAGAGGTCCTTGATGGCGACCCTGTAGCCGGCGAAGGGCCGGGGGTCGTCCCAGTAGTATATGCGCGACGGCACGGGGATCATGGGGTCCCAGAACCGGGGCTGGAAGATCTCGACTGGGCTGAAGCTGCCCTGCCCGTCGCCGGACGGGTAAGTCCCGTAGATGAAGTTGCGGTAGGAGTCGCGGTAGAGGCGGTAGACCGCGCCCAGCGAGATGCTGCTCTCGGAGATGGAGACAGCGTAGGGGCCAGGCGGGAGATCGATCCCCTCGTCCAGCCCGGCGATGTAGTTCACCGCAACCTCAGAAGGGACTGCGGGGGGATTTACAGCGTCAGCTGAGCTTCAACCGCGGCGCCAACCCGCGTCTGCCGCGAAAAAGGAAAAAGCCACTCACATCCGCGCCTCTCGAGGCTCACGTCCAAGAACAGGTGCTTGGGCGAGAGGCTCATGAGGTAGTCGAGGGCACTGTCGTCCAATCTCGCGGGACCGGGACCCGTGGTGGTGGCGTTACTCGCGATAAGGACGCCCTCGAGGAAGTCCTCGGTGAAGACGTCGTCACCCTCGAGGTATCTCGCGACGACGGCCTCGAGGTAGGCGCCCGTGATGGCGGTCTCCGCGTCGGCGTAAATGACGGTCAAGGGCACCAGGGAGCTCGCCGCGCTGGCCGAGGTGGAGCAGTCCCCCTTCAGCACGGCCTTGGGGTGGCGGGCGTTGGCGAGGTAGGTCAGGTTCCCCAGGCCGAAGGCCACGTCGCCGTAAGTCGTCGTCTGGACGTGTCGCCAGGGCGCGCGTTTAGTGGTGGCAGTGGTAGGAGGGAGTGCCAGGGCCAGCGAAGCGCAGAGCAGGAGCTCGGTCCATGAGTGGCGGAGGAGCCTCATCTTGAGTTACAGTAGTGCCTGCGTCCCACTCTCGCTAGCAGGCAAACCGATGCCGACTTGGACCTGACGAATCCGTCGTGCGGCTAGGAGGACGGCGGGCAGTCCATATTATAAATATAATCTGAAAGATTGGAATATATAGGAAGGATGATATGCATCACCGACGTCGCTTGCGTGTAGTCATATCCGTATCTAACGGTTCCGTCGCCGGCCTGCCTGCCTTATCATCGCAGGATGAGGCCAGAGTTCGCCCTGATTGGGCCAGCAGAGGTGCCGTAGCATCCCCGACTTGGATGTAGCATAGCTCTAGAGGCTCGGCAACTGGAGACCGATTATCACCCCCTCTCTAGCGAGTGCCCGGGATTCTTCACATTAAGCCGATATGCGGTGATATCGGCGGGGAGCGGTGTAATAAGAGGGGCTTAGAGAAAGAGAATGTCGATCCGCGCGGTTAGGACACGGTCGGCTAAGGAGCCGAGGTGATCTCACATCAGCCCCCCGCCCCCCCGGACAGACAAGTACGTAATCCAGTGGTGTATAGCGGGATCCCATTACAGATGCAAGGCATCATCGAGGGTATCTGAAGATAGGACCCAGGTTGATTTATTAGCTTGGCACGTACTACTGAGAGGCATTCTTCATTTCGATTCCCGAGTGGGTTATCGCGTGGATGTTTAGGGTCGGCGGGCCTAGCAGATAATATAATAATCCGCAAAAGGGAACCCATTTGCAACTCTCCAATAATGCAGCTAGAGTAAGGCGTATGAAAGGGGTCCCGTGATACTGAAGGTGCTGAGTCGATAATTATGTGAATCGGCAATAAGGTGAATTTAAGCCAAATAAGAGAAGAAAATACCAGATTTACTATTGCTGTGGTTGAGGCTAACTGACCGTGCGACGCACAAGGATAGCCATGCTGTATAGCTAGCTCCGTTATTAGCATTGTCTATTATGGATTCGCCGACGAGTTTGAGGTACGGGGGGTTGTTGTTGTTGTATTATTTAACGCCGGGGGAGCAGCCGCGTAACGGCTGCTCCGAAGCCTCCCTTAGGGCATACGGACGTGCTAGGTTAGGCATAACTATCTCTATTTAACTTGACAATACAATAAAACCCATGTAGCAACTCATATCCGGAAACGTAGTATTTAAATGGCAACCAAGTTATTTCCTCCCTACGGCCCAGTAAGGGTAATACATAGACCATTTCGAAAATTGAATTCATAAGCTTTATAAGCCAGTTATCGAGGCTTCAAGGCTAGGTTCGCGTACTTAAAACAAACATTTATAGGCACGCGCGGTTACGTATTAACGTGTTTATCAAAGGAACCTTCCCAATTCCGAATTCCTTTAATTTCCTCCCGTTACAGGGTGCTCGGTCCCTTACGAACCGGCATCTGGTAACGGATTCCCTCGCAGTAATGGTCATTTTCAGGGCCGACGAACTCCTTCAGTACGGAACCAATCAGCTGATCAGCTCCGTATTGCGGAAGTTCGTTGCTCCGTCGTAGGCCACGGCTGCGTCCTTACTTGAATACAGGGTAGTTGCTGCCGGATTTCCTCCTCCCTTTTCACCTCCTCCCTTTTCATCCCTTCCTTAATATTAACCCAAAACCCGATATAGGGAAAAAGAGCGTAGTAAAGGTAAATAAAAGTAAGCACGCGTTATCGTGTGCAGATAATGTTAAAGAACGCCGTAGCGTTCAGGAACTTCTGGAAGGAAACTGGGTCTTTCATTAAGCTCGAAAAGGTAGCGCACTTGGTCGTCCCGTATGGCCGGGGCGTCTCGTGGGGGCCAATGTAGCCAGAGGTCGAAGCTAGCCTGCGCTTTGCAACAACGAATCAGGTGCTCGGGATCCTTCTCCCGCCCACATGAGCAGTGCAGCCTTGCGAGGTACGGGTTATGCAGCTACCTAGGTAGCCATAGACGAGTTGTTCTTGGCGAGCTGCTACTACTACCATATGTAAGCTGACAAGAGTAAGCCAGCGGATGGATAACCAGCACTTCGACAGGGCCAACCAAGCGTGAGAGAAAGCATGGTAGGGGCCACAGATCCGTGATATCTCCATTCTCACCATGGCTCGGCTTAAAATGGTAATTACAACGTCGTTATATTTCCAGCATTACGCGGCGACAACTCTGATAGGGTCGTACGTAGCCGTCTATCTTATAGCTAGCTATCCACTTCGTCTACAGCCCTCTCACATCTTCGGCCCCCAAAAATCGATACTCCCGAGCAACCTTAGCACAGATACCCACATCCACATGAAGTGCCTATTACATGGTGTGGCGTGGCTTGGTTTGGCTAACGCAGCGAGACGACGTCGAAGGCTAAGTTGCTTTGCCGTTCCTGGTCGTTAAGGCGACTGAGACAAATAGACATGTTGTCTCGACCTTCAAGGCCTCCGGCTCGAGTCCTGACTTCCCAGAGCGGATGACACCGCGCGGCAACCTCCTTTGGGAGGGGCAGGTCTATGCGAGCTCAAATCTAAAGGGCCACTCACGAACTTCTCCGGTCTCATTGGAAATCTATCGCCCGGCCTTCATCGCGTCGCGTCGTCTCTTCTTCTCGGCAACCGCCTTGAGGGCCTGTTTAACATCAGGCTGGCCCTCCCACGAGTCAATGTCGTAATAGGCGGGGGCGAGTTCCTGCGTGCATCAAGTCAGCTACCTATTCCTACTGTTCATGGAAAAGGGGGTTTGACACCACTTACCAGGAGCCACTCGGGTCTGATGCCGGTGACTGTCCGGATGTACTGTTTTGTCGTCAAGACGAACTCGTTGTAGACGACCCAGTCGTAGTCTGTTTGGAGCACCGTGCTCGGGTGTAGCATGACAGCCTGGTTGTTGTCCTTCATGGTCCGGTATACCTTATTATTCTCCTTCTTAGCTACTTGCATGAAGAAGCCGGCCACAAGAGCACGACAGATGTTCGTATAGTAGTTCTTGTCATGGAAATCAGTGCTAAGGAGCTCGATCTCATACGTCTCCATGATACGCTTCAACTGCGTACGGACGTTATCTGCGCTCGACAGATGACGATAAGATAGATAGTGTTCGTGACACCACTTCTTGGGGTCGTCGCCTCGGTTCATGACGCCTTTGAAAGCATGGTACACGTTTAATAGGGTGAGGTGATCGCCATCCGGATGTTTGAAAAGGTCCTTCATCTCGTCCGCTTCCCGGCGCTTGTTGGCAGGACGGATAAAGACCTGAGGGACGGAAAGGAGGGACGTGATCGACAGGATCTCGTTGGAGCACAGGAATTCTGGGCTGTGTATCAACATGACCGCCAGAGTCGGGTCCAACGGGAACTCGGAGGCGAGTGAACCCAGGTGTGTCAGCTCTCCCTCGTCATCCAGACAGGCTAGGTAGTTCAGCTCCTCGAGGGCGCGCATCATGGTCTCGGGTGCGGGGGGGTCCATGAGATCGAAATGGACCAAATCCTGCACGCCAAGCTTCTTAAGCTCCAAGACGGTATTAGAAAGATTAGACCGGAGGATTTCCGGGTACGTCTGGGGGATAAGTTCGTTCTTAAAAGCATCCTCCGTATAAAGCCTGAAGCACTTTCCGGGCTTCGTTCGACCGGCTCGACCGGCTCGCTGCTGTGCGGATGCTCTCGAGATGGCGGAGACCAGCAAAGACTCGACTCTGATGCGAGGATTGTAGATCTTCTGCTTGCTGAAGCCTGGATCAACCACGTAGACAATACCGTCGATAGTCAAACTGGTCTCGGCAATATTCGTCGAGATAATGCACTTGCGACCCGGTCTGCCACCTTTCTTTAAGGGGGGCGGGGCAGGCTCGAAAATCCTCTGCTGCTGATGAGGAGGTAAGGTTCCGTACAGGGGATAAACCTTCATCGGCCCGCAGTCGGTTTCCCTGATCATCTCGTCGACCTCGAGCGAGATCTTACGGCAGGTGTCCTCAATCTCCTCCTCTCCCGTGAGGAACAGAAGGATATCACCCTCATCTTCCGTAGCATGGATTTGCAGGACGGTGCGTATCGCGGCTTCGACGTAGTCCTTCTCGGGCTCAGGGGTGTAATAGATTTCGACGGGGTGCGTTCTACCCGGAACAGCCAGGAGGGGAGCATCGTAGAAGTATCGCTGGAACTTCTGTGCATCGAGAGTAGCAGACATGACAATGATCTTGAGATCCGGCCTTCGCTTGGCGATCTGCTTGAGCAGCGCCATCAGGATATCGGTGGCAAGAGTACGCTCGTGAGCCTCATCCAGAATGATGCAGCTGTATCGGGACATTTCGTGGTCATGCATAGCCTCCCTAAGCAGCATACCATCTGTCATGTATTTCAGGATGGTCCGAGGGCCCGTCTTGTCCTCGAAACGGATACTATAACCGACTTCCTCGCCCAGGTTGACGTCAAGCTCATCGGCCACACGTTGAGCTACGGACATGGCAGCGACTCGGCGAGGTTGGGTACAGGCAACGAGCTTCTTGTTGAGGTGGGGGAGTTCGTCGTATAGAACATATTGTGGAATCTGTGTTGTCTTTCCCGAACCCGTTTCACCGACGAGTACGAGAATTTGCGTCTTGTGGTACAAGTCAAGGAATTCTTGCCTTTGATTATGAACGGGAAGTTTGCGCCTCGAGTCGAGGATGGCGAAATATTGCTGGGAGTGCGGCTCTCCGGTGAAAGGATTGCTGTCCCCATTCTCGGCATAGAACGCCTGCTTTGCGGTTGTCTGGCGACGGGTGAAGTCGTGAAGAGGTGATCCCTCGGAATGGCGGCTGCCATTGCTGTGTCCATCCTTCTTGTCCTTATACTCATCCATGTGCGCCAAATACGGGTTGTACTTAGATTCCCCATTCTCGCCGTCTTCCGACTTGATGCGCTTCGGGGGCCCATCCATCTCCGGAGAGCTCATGCGCTTCCTGTAGCCTTTGCCCGCCTTGTCGCTGTTGGACGCCATCGTGTATTGGAATAGCTCGCGGTGCGCCCCGGGTTTGGATGATAGGAACAAGACACGGTTGGGGTGAACGGCTGAGGTTGTGGTGTTGCGACAGACGCCGAGGGAGGAAAGAATTAGTGGAAGTGAATGAATGAATCGGAAGAGGCCTTCCAAGCAAGCTGTATTCAATCGACAATAATATGCCCCGGAACGCTTTTCCTTGGTGAAAATGATTGGCCCCGCTGGGAAATAGATCGGACAGGGGCGACTTACTTAACTAGACTAAGACTGATAAGCCGATAACGATAAGATCCTGACCACTTTATCTGCCCCTGCGGCAACTCATATCACCATCTACCGTAGACTTACTTATAAAGCATCACGTAACAGAGACATTGCAAGTACTGCTAATTGCTTAAATATTTTGGTAAGGGCTTCCTAATAAAAACGCCACGCATGGACCGCCCCTCCCTCTATCAACAACGCCTCTTGACCTGCAAGACCAAACCTCCAGCCCCATTCGTTTCCGTGTGGAAGCCTCACGGCGTCCCTCAAACCAAACGGCGACTCCCTTTCCCCCATGCAATAATGAAGTGAGTTCTATAGATCACCCTCCAAGTTGACTCCATCCACCTTGTCATAGCGCCTTCGGACTAGCTGAGGAGGGTTGGAAAAGACTACAAGGCCAACGTGGATCAATGTATAAGTCCACGTAATATCGAACCGAACCGGATGCCACCTACCACCTTAAGCACATTTCTGACTGCCCTGACCAAATGCCCCCAAATGCACATAGGTTTGTCATAACCATCGAAGAACGAGTTCTCTATCTGGCGTCATTCGTGGAGTACGTAAAACTAGAGTAGCTTTTTTTTTTGGTGCAAACTGCGGATAGGCGGGCTCTCATTCAATGATCCATGTAACGCTCTCGGGGTATCAAAAATATAAGGCACAGCTTAGATACCGCAAGCATTCGGGGGGAAACGAGTCGTTGACGTGAAAGAGGACAGGACGGCGATTAAGATCCGGGCAGCAATGCGCTGGGCATATCTGCGGGCCTGTCAAGCTTCACTCCGTCGAAAACTTGTCGATTAAAGAGGCAATGACGGTAGGATGACCTTCTGTATATCCCCGAAGTTTACAAATGGATGGTGACCGCAGCTTTCCACGGATCTGCCATGGTGGCGTGCACCATCCTCCGTCACGTTTAGTATGGAATGTTGGCTCGATGCGGCCAGTGGCGTCGGAAATTGTCGCTCGCTCGTGAGTGGGAAATTTAGCTAGCGTCTATCACCGTGAGACTGTGCTCAAAGCTAGAACTGTCAAACATGGATGAGTCTCCAAGTGTCCACTTAAACGTTAAGTCGACCGAGTCTCCAGACGTCTCAAAGCAAGGCGCCCCTTCGGAAAAGCATGCAATCGCGGAGTATATCTTAGAACGGCTCTATGTTCTCAGTCGCAGCAGGTTCAGCCACGTCGTCATGCCATATCCCATCCCTTATTTATGCGAGCCGCACACTATTCCCGCAGAATCGCTGCATACCAACTGCCCGAGCCTAGTTAGCATAACGAGATCATGCCGATAATTCACGTGCTTCCCATACCGTTGGGGACGTTTTTCACAATCCATGCGTAATTCGCGTAACTCCATTTCCATAACATTCCCGCTCTCCCAAAATCCTTCGTTCAAGAGAATAGGCTTCTTGTGAAACTCTTTCTATCAGCACGAGCCACTCGCTTTAATCGCATTCATGATGATATTCTCAACGAGCTCCATAGACTCCTCTGAGACTTCTGGTATCTCTCTTGTAGGAGCCGGAGACGGTTCGGTAATCACCGGGTTGGCGGAGGTATGTTGTGCGGAGAAGTCTGGTACGGCCTGTATATGACCTGGTTGGGTGGATGCTGGCAAAGGCTGTTGTCGCTGTTAGGCACTGTCTGCGGATATTTCTGCCAGAAAGGTCCGCTTACATTGCTGGGCTGGACCCCTTGATCCAGCGGGCGCCTTGAAAGTCCGGTTCCGTAATCGATGAGCGAGTTGGGGGCTGACGCTTGGGCGGGGATAACAGTAGAGCCGAACGGGTTAGAACTCGGTGGAGGCGGCGTGTTCAGGTACGTCCGGGAAGTAGAAACAGGTGTGCCAGTGGGTGGCGTGCCTGTAGGTGACATCGAATAGTTCCCGAAAGTAGTGGGAATTGCTGTCGGCGTGGTTGCAGTCGTACCTGGAGGGTTTGGTGATGGGGTGCTCCCGGCTGATGTCTGCTGCATCTTCCGGAGCGTTTCCCACGGTCGCGGTGGAGGAACATATGTCCGTTTTGGAATTTTTGCTGATCGTGAAGTCCCATCCTCCTTAATTTGCTGCTTCTGGTCAGTAGTTGGGGTTGGTGTACTAGTCACTGGTTGCTCAGCCGCTGCGGGAGGCGGAGCCGAAGTTCCTGTCATCGTGACTGAAGGTGGAGGTACCCGGTTCGTAGACTGCGTCGAATTTTGGTGCCGCTCCCGATAGGCTTTCATCTCTGCATCAATAATCATCTGCCTCTTTACCATCTCCTGCCGTACATGAGCCTGCAGTGCAGGGTGTAGGTTGGATCCATACACTTGACCAAGATCCCAGGAGTTCAAAGAAGCCACCGGTGGAGGGTGTTGTTCCATTTTGACCGGGGGTCGTGATGGTGTGCCCGGGGGCGGCTTTGGCGGGTATCCCTGATGATTACGTTGGGTATTGGCGGGTAGAGGTGATACGGTGGCCGGCTGTGGTGTATGAGACGGGGGAACTGGCCAAGGTGCATTGTATGTTTGGTTATTCAGGTTGTCATGTTGCGGGTTTCCAAAGCCAGGTGATGGGGTCGGGGTGTTGTTTGTCAATTGGTCTTTACTGAACGAATAACGCGGGGTCGACGGCGCTCCCAGGATGGTATTGCTCATTCCTATTGACGGCCTCTTTATGCCGAATAGAGCATCCGGAGTCCTCATCAGATGAGCTCGAAGATTGCCCTCGTAACCGTTCGTGAAGCCGCCCCACGGCGCATATGGTGTCCGATACTTCGTCGAATCCCTGGGAAAGGTACGGGTTAATAATGCCAATGAATGGCTGATGGGGGAATCATACCTATTGTGATGCACTTGGAAAAAGGCATACTTCTGCAGAACACACGGGCGTGAGGGTTTGCTCGCACTTCCGAAGTTGGCCGCCTGAGGTTGAACCGCCTGAGAATGGGCCGTAGTGCCCTGACTGGACGCGGACGAAGAAGGCCTGATGGCAGACGAAGTCATAGGCGTGGTGAATGACTTTGTAGACGCAGACGAGCTCGATCTGGCTCGAGCTTGAGCTTGGAAGAGCTGGCCATTCTGCGGAGACGGTGATGGACCGAGTCCAGGTGGCTGTGTAAAGCCGTGGCTGAATGGCGATTTATTGTTCGTCTCGAATCGACTGGAACCCAACGAGAATGACGAGGTCCTGAATCGTTGGTCTGTACCATACGGCAGGGACGCACCCCTATGCAAGTTAAGCGACTGGCTGTTCCTTGTATGCCCACTTTGTGGTGCTGAAGCTCGTGAAGCTTGTGGAGTTTGCGACGGCTTAGCTTGTGATGGCTTAGTTTGCAAGGGCTTGGCCTGGGGAGGCTTGGCTTGCGAATACTCGACATGCCTGAATTGAGTTTGAGAGTCAGGAAGGGCTTGCGACGGTTGGGCTGCTGGAGCCTGGAGCCTGGCTGGCTCAGGCTTCGCAGGTGCAGGGTTTGCCGGAGGGGTTTGGGGTGTGAAGGCGGTCGTCGTGTAAGTAGGCTTCGGAATAAACTGCTGGGGGGTGAATAGCGAGGGCTGTGCCGTGGACTGTGGTAAGGGTTGTTGGAACGTAGTTTGCGAGGGCTTCGGCACGAACTGCTGGGCGGTGTATGGTGAGGGTCTTGGCATGAACTGCTGAGACGTATACGGAGAATGTACAAACGAAGGAGTGATGGGGTTCTTAGGCTTGTACTCGTACGGCTTCTCCGTCCTGGGTGGGCGGGGACCCGTCGGTATGTTGGCAGCAAATGTTGCCCGGTACGGCTTGCGAGGTTGAGGAGCGGGGAATGGGCGAGGAATTGTGTCAAGGAAATTGCTCCGGGGATTGTGCCTAGGTTTCCCAGGGTCCTCCGTGTACTGAGCCCGGGCCTCCGTTGACTTGCGTCCGAGGTAAAACCAGATCTGGTTTTCTTTCGAGAAGTCCACCTTGGCCTGGTCTTTGTTAGTGCACTTGTAGGAGTTGAATTCAGCCCAAGTGAACCCGTCAACGAAGGGTGAGTCAGCCCGCGGAAGCTCCTCCGTCTGTCTCTTAGTAGCATTAATGTGCTCCTTCGCCTTGCGTGAGGTGGGCATTGGGATGGCGTTAGGCGACGCCTTCGGTAGATGCAGGTCGGCCGGATCGGGCAGCAGGAGCCACTTCCATTCAACCTCAACTCGGTCCCTAATGAACGTTAGCATTGGTGGCGCTGTGTTACTGATGGTCTTGTAGGCTTCGCACCCATTAGGAATGATGTCGACAAGGAATGTCTCCTCATCCGCTCGGTTCTCCACGACAACACCAGCAAAAATCTCGCCACGATAGTACTGCAGCTGGCAAATGTCCCCTTTCTTGAGGGCAGCAGCAGCTTGGCGAGTCTTCTGGCAGTCATCCAAAGCATTGCCGTCTCGTTTCTTTTCTCGTTTCGTCCTGTGAAAACGACAGCTGAATTCGAAGGCCTGCTCTTTATATTCAGTGCCGTCCTCGCCAAATATAGGAACCTCGCCCTCTTCGACCAGCACTCCGGCTGCCGCTGCACACGTGGCGTGATAGGATCTGGCGCACTTTTTCTGAGAGCATTGGAAGCAAGCGCCCTTCTTGGATCGGCAGTACAGGCACTTGAGGTCCAAACGTGCTTTACTGATGTTCGCCACGTTCGCAACAACCTCTTTGTCGTCAACCGTTTCGATCCACGTTTCAGGACCATACAGTGCACAAATGCGATGAGCCTTGCGGCCATCGTCGGTAGGTAACATCTCTGTGCCGGGTATATCGTGTGGGCAGAGGCAGCAAGGAGGTTCGATGTAAGTCTTGACGCGGAGCCGTATCTTCTTGACCTTTCGTGCTCCCTTCCGTTCTTCCTTTTCGGCCGTGGCACGCTTGCGTTTCCGCCCAGTCTGCTTCAACCTGACCACGTTGGTGGTTGCTATGCCGCCGTCGAGTTCATCGTCCTCGTCTTCTTCCTCTTCCTCTTCTTCCTCATCGTCGCTCTCTTCGTATTCGGTCTCCTCGCCACGCAGTTTGCGCTCTATTTCATAGACGTCCACCCAAACACTATCCTGTGCCTGGGCGCATTCACATTTCTTCGCAATTTTGCCCATGGGTAGCCAGGAATCTAGGGCGAAATTGACAGCTTCGGCGCAGTTGTAACCTAGGTTGTAGCCAGAATGGTAACCATACGGGTAAGTGACGACAAACTCCCCAGGATACGAAACGCACTTGTTGACCTTGATGTTGAAGTATTGCTGTAGATGGTTTGGTGAGATCAAGAAGGCTTTGTGGCGAAGGAATTGGTCACAGGCTTTTGCATCCGTGGGCCAGATGCTCCTCATGGCTGCCTCGAACCGACGGGCATCGCCCTGTGAGATGCTGTACCATTGCTTGGGAGCACCGAAATGGAGGTAGTTGATACTATACAGATCAACATCTTCGAGATGCCATGCGAAGGTAGCCTTCCACATTCCGAGATAGAGGTAGGCGGTATTGACACCAGGTACCTTGGTGCCAAGTACGTCGAGGAGGTTTGGAAGTTTGTTGAGGTTCCAGGTTTCGGTGCTTTCATCGAAGAGGGTTCCGGGAAGGTCAGCGCCGTACAAGGGAGGCGCATAGGTGAGCGTCTTCCAATATGTGCGCTCTAGCTCTTCACATCTCTCCGGCGTGTAGTCCGATATATCCATTTTATAATCGAAATCCTTGAACGCCTCCTCGTCGATTCTGGCCGACGCTTCACGCCGCGCATATTTCCTTCGGGCAGACGTAGACTGTGTCTTCTCTTTGGAGGACAGCCTAACTCCGCCCATCCGACCAACCTTTGGCGTGTCGTCTTCATCTTCGTCAATAGGTGCACCTATCTCTTGCTCGACCGACTCGACGATGTTTTCGGTCAGCGTCGGCGAGACAGGTGTCATCGGCCGTTCTTCGGAATCCGCCGCATTATCCTTGGCAGAGCCTCTCTTGCCTCTACCACGACCACCTCGTCCGCGTCTCCTAGAGCTTGACGACGACCGGGTCGTAGTCGACGCAACGGCGGCCCTGGTTCGGGGGGCAGCTTTCGGCTTCTCCTGCTGGGCACGTCTCTCACCTCGCCTAGCAGGGGGCTGATGCTCGCTCTGGTCACAGAGCTGGCGCCATTGAGGCAAGTTGTACGATCGCTGGTGAAGGATGTTGACTTGTCTATAGGTACCATTGGAACCCATGATCTCTTGCTTGATTGGTTGTCTGACGGTAACCTGCTTGACCAGATCATCCAGAGGAGGGAGCTTGTCTTTCCACTCTTGAGGAGGAATGATCTTAATGATACCGGATTGCATACCATAGGAATCGACCTTTTCCATCTGTGGTCATCTATGTTAGCCGTAGTGTAAACGTGACGAGGGTGGAATTGCGCTGAGATAAACATGGAGAAATGGTAATAGGCGACGGGCGAAAGCGACATACGAATTTCTTGAAGTCCTTGAATTGGTGCATGGTCGGCTTAAAGACGGGGACAGTTCCCGACCAATGATCGGGAACTACATCGCCGATATCTTCCTCCTCCTCTCCTTTGGGAGTAGTAACCGGGGAAGTGGTTGGCGGTTGAGTGAAGTCGGCAGTGCGATCCTCCAAGTCGCTGAGGTCCGAGTCGTCGCTGCCATCGAGTTTCATCGCATTATTGCTATCGGGGGGAGAGTGAAGGCCGATGGGCTTCTGTGCACCATTGCCACTGTGCTTCTCATCCGTTACGATTCCGTCGTCTTTCATAGTTACGTCAGCTGGGTCAATATGGCCGGATGATCCACCTGCTATCTCGCTATGAGGGCCGTGAACCACTTGCGGCTGCGACTGCGGCTGCTGGTGATGATCGGGCGGCGCCATTACGGCGGTCGCATCAGTCGACATAGTGCCGGTGGGCTACATGCGATCAATCGTTAATTGGCTCTCGACTTTTATTTAATCTTCTCCAGCGACCACCGCAGGGCGAAAGAGAAAAGGGGACAAGGGTCGAAGCTGTAAACTTTGTTAGATTAGAATTGATAACGGCTGCAAAATAAAACTCGTGTACGACGGTAGATGTGTCGTTGGATGGGCCTATTATTGTTAAAGTTGGCTGGGTCAGTCTCGGAGGTGTCGTGCATCAGTCAAGTCAGGCAGTGGATTGAGTGGAGGGAGGTACTGGCGAGTTTGTAACGGGGGAGCTTGGAAGCTTGGGGGTTTTGGGACTTGGGGGTTTGGAGTATGGGTGGCGGCGGCAGGGCGGTAGGTGCATACGCCGGGGGCTCAGGTGCGTCTGTGCAGGCCGTAACTGTACACGGTACAAGTACCTCTAGGCCCAAGGTAGCGCTGGTAGTCAGAACCTTGGATCCCTTGTTTAGCGGATCCCGGTTATTTTGTGGGGAGGATCTGGGCTTGGATGGTTCGATGGGCAGATTGATAACAGTGGAAGTCCCCGTCTGCATAAGTGCCCAGGCGGTAATGACCTGTGGCAGGAGGGAGCCGACCCTACCACGCAATATGCGAGCGATGAAATCTCTCTGCGTGAAAGGGCTCGATGGGAGAAATGAATAAGTAGGCGTACGTGAAATCGCCAAGAGAGTGTTTTTTAATCAAATCATGTGGCTGGCTGGGTTTCATGCGACAGATCGGTTCATTTCAACTTACTTCCAGCTGAGAGATTCGTAGTGTCGATGTGCGATGTTGGTTGTCGAATTCTTGAGGTAGGTAGCTGAGATGCTTTGGAATTGGATGGTTAGCCGAAACAAATTAAAATGTCTGAGAGGAGACAGAGATCTAGCTTTTCTTATCGGTCGGTGCTCTACTGCAACAACTCCGATGCTATGCAGCAGTGTTCGTCGAATGATGACCTCTTGGAAAACTTAAAATAGGTATGCAGCCTATGCGCTAGTCCTGATGTGGACATGGACTCGGCCGTCTCCGCTGTAATCTTCTCCGCTTTAAGGTCCATCCATTGGTACAAGCCTGAAATCCCGTTCACCTTGGAGTGCAGAACAGACTACAGTCAAGTGATTATTCCAGGCAATCAATAGATTTGGGATACAGAAATTGCAAGCCAAATTATTACTCGAGTTTAGTTTATATGAAAATACGTATGCATTTGTAGTAGTATGGGTACAATCTCGGTATAATGGATCCTGTCTATCATCGAGTCGTTTTCACGATCCATTCTTGGCATATTCGATGGTGATTGACCGGGAACCACCCCCCCTGTCACAGGTCGTCTTTTCGATGCGTGCAGGACGGGAACTTCAGCCTCAATCTTGGCACCTTCCGTCTATAAAAGTAGTGGAACACCAATCCCCGTCGTCTCTACCTCCCCGTGGAGTGATACTCGAACACTGCTCCATATATCTCCGTAGGGAGGTGTGAACATCATGCCTATATAATTGGGAAGCTGCTCGTGGCATAATCATTCCTTGTGTGCGATAGCCAGTGTCTGTCATGGATAATTGTGCTGAGTGTTGCTTTAAGAGCGTCGTGGGATTCGGGGACGCGGCTATTGGTGTGGAGGGGAGGTTGGTGGTAATGCTGGAACCTTGGTGTAACTGGATCCGCCTGATTGGGCGGCGTCATGTCTTTGTACATTTCCGGCTGCACGTTGCTTGACGCTAGTAGTTGTTGTACCTGGAGCTAAACGAGATGCTCCTTCTCGAATGGGAATCCTAAATTCATCCGGGCATTCGGTATTACTGAGTCGTGAGCACGATGTCTATAATAAATAGGGGGTTTTGATTCCGAGGCCTTTGCTAACAGGCGGTGACATGGACCGGTACCTGCATGGAGAATCAGCGTCCGAAGGTAACGATGGCTTCCGGATAAGTATTTACCGGTATCGTTTCTCTGCCTGTGGGGATGGCAGACGTTGATGTCCATTACATGATACAGCAGATTGTAGTAGGAGAGCTCATGGTGCAGTCTGGAAAAGGGGAGCAAGTATGCTTGCTCTTCGGCTGTTACTTCCTCGAGGCTTTCTAGAACTTGTTCACCGCAGCTCCAGCTCGTCTACCTAACATGAAAATACGACAAATAGCGAAAGGTCAGCGAGCGCCTCTAAGAGAATGACGAGGCTCGTTCGTCTTCTGCCTTGACCATTGTTTGATGTGATTGGCTTAACGAGATATATGATTCCGGAGGTAAGATTTATTAAGCAGAGAAATCAGATAAGGATGACTACTTCGAAGCTGAAACTTAATATCTCCTGAATATGAGATGAAATACAGAGACAACGCGCGATGCATTTGTTGCTTGACCTGCATACAAGAGTTCAGATGCCCTCATTCCAAGTGCTTCAATGTCATGACAGCATCCTGTTCGAAAACGGACCCTTTATTTGAAGCCTATTGCGAGAGCTGACCAGCTTCTGCAACAATTGTTGAAAAGGACGGCCTGGAAACGCAAGCATACTACTTGTTATGCTTCTCAGGGAATCCGGGCGTGTCTGCATCTTTGATAATGGATCCCATATGAAACAAGAACAATCCCAGGTGTAGAGGTACCATGGGGGTTTGCGGGCTGGCTCAACGGAAAAGCGAATAAGTAGGTAGCTTCTAGTAAACCACAGCGTGGCCGGACCAGGTACCAACCAATGCGTCAATCATTCGAAAGGGAGATGGCGGCAACTCCCATAGATGAACATGTGACCAACAGGTGTCTCAATAACACTAAAGAGCGCCACATGCGCTATAAGCTTATCTAATCTCCCAGTAAAATGATACGCGTTTCATCTCCCATCATTATCCGGAACTACAACGAGGTAGGGACGAGACTCCATCCACCCGAACTCCGCGAGACAGTGGCTCACCCTTCATCTTGGGAATAAAGCCCTTCCTTGCGTATCCACTCGGCCACTCGGTCGCTCACGAGGGTCCTCAGCGTCTCCCAATCCTGCCCAGCGACAGCATCTCTGACCTTGGTGCTGCTGATAACCGGGTCGCCGGCCCCGCGGCCGTCCACCATCTCCACCCTCTCCGCCCACTCAGTCCTCCCGCCGATCTCGGCCAGCCCGCCGCCGCTCCGGAGCCCGTCCAGATACTTCCGCTGCTCCTCGGCGTCGCCCCAGCCGGCATCCGGGCGCATCCTGACCCTGAGGCGCGACCGCGCAAAGAATCGGTCCAGCGCGGCGGCCATCGAGCCGTCCGCGTCGTAGTATCTGGGGTTGAATATGCGGATCAGCGTGTCGAAGCCTGTCAGGTAGACCTGCTCCGCCGGTATCTCCGGGTTCTGCGCGCTGCTCGCGTAGAAGTCGCTCGCGGCGACCGCCTTGGCTTTCGAGTGGAAGTACGGCTCTGTGGTCACTGCAACGTCGATCCCGATGGTCCCGAGGTCTCCGCGTGAGCTCATCACGGACAGCAGATCTTGCGCGAAGACGTACATCATCGCAAGACGTTGCGGAAACGCCGCCGGCTTCGGCGCCTTGTCTGCATTGCTGGTCGCGAGCAGTAATAATAGCCGAGAGTTTGCAGAGTAACGCTTATCAGCCACTGCGGATATGGCCATGCGCTGGTGCCCCAGTGTAGGCGGGTTGAACGATGAATCGAGGATCAGGAGAAATCGCGGCTGCGACGGTGCTGGTAGAGGTGCAAGCTCGTTCACGGGCGGTAATGAGCATAGTACCCGAAATGTTGCTTTAGAGAGGTGAAAACTCTTGAGCGCTTCTGTGAAGAATGAGATTAGGTTTTCAGGAAGGGCATAGGCGATATGAGATTTACAGCCGGACATGGCCATCGTCAACCGAATCAGCTAGTTCTTGAACTTGCGAGTCCCCCGCATGTAAGGGGAGTTGCAGGTAATTCGAGCTTCAGTTTGCACTTTCTTAACGTCCTGAATTGGGTTTCAGTCAAGTAAATTACCAAGATAGGGATCGTAAGCATAGACTCGTGCAGTTTGTTGTTCCCTACCAGATACATGTATGACTTCAGCGAGCAGACCACCCAGGTACCAAGGAGGACGATGGGTAAACGCCAAGAGGCACGGAGCCTCGCTTCCAGGATGGGGACCCCACTTACACCGCCCCGTATAGATGGGTCTCGAGCTTCCGGCAGGCAAGTGCACGAGGTACGAATCCGTGAATGCTTGCACCGAATCTTTCCGTACGGTACTATCAGTTAAGGAAAAGTCGAAAAATAGAAATTAGAATTTACCGCTTTAACGCTACCTTTAATACCTGACCCTCTGCCCGTTCTATTACCCTTGGATACATCATGGCCCCACCTATATCCGACGGACGGCGAAGTGACAGCATCCCCGTCAATTTTCAGTAACAGCTAACTGATGCGTTACCTTAAAAGAGAAGTGGGAGTGGTTTTAGGCATTCTTATTGGTGATATTAGTTGGAGTTCGGGCCATGAGATGCAAGAAATTGTTCGAGGTGCTTGCTGTCGCTTCGTCGTCCGTCGGATAGAGGAAAATACCTTGGGGTATGGCACTGCCGCTTTAGCCAGTGACCGAAATCTTTTCTAGTTTTGGTGCTACTCTGCCTCTCGGTTAGGATATAGTTATTTGCAAAGAAGGCCATTACCATATTTATAGCGTCTACACGGGAAGCTTGCAGATTGATCAAAAATCCGAGCATCACATTCTAACGTGATATCCACGACGAAACTGCCAGTTGCTTGATGTCAGACACAGAGCAAAAAGATGTCCTCTGAATAGTATATATGAACACGTGTTGGTGTTGCTAAAGGTAGAAGTATGCATTGACGCCACAGTATGCCGGGAACAAACGGGAGGGGATTCGTGCTGGTATTACGAGCCCGGCATTTACCATGCTATTGCCGTTCCGCATAAGAGACTTATCTCTTCTAGTAATTCGCGATAATGAGCCGTGATATTACTGATGACCTACTGTTAGTCTTATTTCAAGGTAGCCACGGGTCCCTGCGTATTCATGGTTCCTGTGTCACTCACTGATATGCACCATTAGGTGAATTCGACGAATTTATTCCCGGCTCTCGATTTCCTCCCTCGGCATTCATGATGGGTTGACCAACGTACACCCGGAATGCGTATCGTATAACTCCCCGCGGTTAAAGTCGAGGTGAATTCTCAGTGATTAGCGTATTTCTGGTTCCCTCATGAAGTCGGGTACGCTGAGCCCGCCGTCTCCAGGGACGTGTTTTTTTGCATTCGCTTTACGGCGCCGGACTTCTGCGTCATGCTTCAATGCGGCATCATTATCATGATCGTGGATATTCATGCTGGCCATTCTATCTTGGTAGTCATCGATAGCTTCCACAATATCGTCGACCGGGTTATTGACGGCGGTGTCGGCACTGTCGTCCAGCGCATAGACCTTGACTCCACGGATGTGAGTATCCTTTCCGTTTTGGTGGTTCTCAAGGACAATAATGCGGACAAACCAACAACAGAGCGAATTACCATCTGGGCCTCCGCCTGCTCCCGCAATGGGGACGTCGATCCAACCCTTGGGCACACTCAGCTCCATTGTGGTGAAGGGAATAGTCTGGTTTGGGCCGAAACCTGCAGCGATCTGGATCTTCGTTGGTGTATAACTTTCATCGAGCTCATAGTCCAGATAAAGTCGCAGGGCACGAATCTCAACGCGCTTGATGAAATGGATGTTCAGACGGTGAGGTTGAGGACCATCAGATCTATGCCCTAGTCAGTATGATCAATTATGTTAGGGGATCTAGAGTCTGAGGTACCCACTGCCAAAATTGGTTCACGTCGTCGTCACGAAGCTCCTTAACGCCACATCCAGGTTTGTAGCTGCTCACTGTGAAGCTAGCAAGGTTGCTGATCTCCTTCAAGCCGATTGCAGAGGCATCAAAAGGAGTCTCTTCCCCTTCGTGAGCATCGTCCTCATTCTCAGCGCCTTCATCACCGTTAGCGGCATCAGCGTCGTCCTCCGCTTCATTCTCGCCCTCCTCAACTTCAAAGTCGTCATCGTCATCATCGTCGGTCCTATCAGCTGATTCCGAATAGTCAGACTCGTATGAAAGAGGAGCATCGAATGGATTATCTTCTCGTATGTAAATCTCATCTTGCTCTCGAAGCCGCCTGCGCCCCCTGTTCCTTTCAACAGGGGAACCGGTGCGATAGGTAGCAGGGTATCTTCTGAATGATGCCATGTCTTCGTGTATGGAAATCTGGCAGTGATTGAGAGTAATTCGGCAGGAGCAAGGAATATAGCGGATTGAACAATGCACCTGAGATGATGACTGGGAAGACTGACAAAAGCTCAGACTGACCTTGAGGCGTCCTGAGGTTCCACCGATGAGTCGGTCGTGTGCGTGAATCAAAAGCATTGAGCAGCTCCCAAGGACTTGCACCTGCAGTCCTAAGATTTGATGCCTGGCCAGGCGTAACTGCATCTTGAGCTGCGTGACCCGGCCTCAGCAGACGTCGTCGAAATTCTTCTTGTTGTTGGCGTAGCAGAGCACTGTTTGGGAAATCCCCGCTAGACTCACGACCACCAGGTTGTCGCTCCATCCTGAGTAACAAGGAGATGAATGTTGGAACAGGGTATCATTAAGATTACTACTTTGCCATATGTTTCTTGTCGTCAATTTTTACAGCAGGCTGCACCCAGCTCGAATGTCAATCATGAACAATTCAAACTCAACGAATTCGACGTCACGCCAACCAGGATACAAACATACACAGGTATGTACATATCTAAGGTTGCCTATCAAACGGGGTTTTGGTCACATCCTTAGCGTCTCCTCTCTATCCGATAAATCAATTAACCGCTCTATCATATTATACTATCCGGTACAGCGCTGCGGCTCTAATTGGAAATTGTACGGGAACTATCTGAATATCTCTTAGTCCGAGCATTAGACATGAGGTGTCCAATGCCTATCTCCCTTTATCCCTCGGTCTCAACCTCATGTTATTATCTACAGGCGTCACGAATTCACCTGCCTACTAGTAGGTAGTTGTTCAAGGCACTGTGCTTCTTCCTTGAAATTCTTTTTAAATATAGAACTGGCAGCACAACCTCCTTCAGCTACCAAGCTTGGTTCAGCTATAAGAAGGCTGCCCGCATTGGCCTTTCTTTTCTCTTTGGTGTAAAAGATTTGAACAATCCTAGGAGCAGCAATGACCTGTTTGTCTGAGTTTGAGTCTGAGTGGTACTAACATCACATTTTCGGTAATGTCTTCGAATCGTCATGTCGGTCTTCTAAGAGTTCTTTCGAGCATATTCGACCTATCAATTCTTCTAAATAATTACCTAAGTCAAATTTTAGCAACTAGTCTCATCAGAGCAAACACACTACCTCGGCGATGAATATGATTGGGCGGGCAGTGACCCCTCAACTCATTCTACCCTTGAACGCCAACAATCTCATCACTGCTAGGAGGGGCTGGAGGGGTACCATTTCATTTTCTCCTAGCTCAACCTCGAAGCAATCTTCATTTTTCTTTGCCGCGTCCACCCGCCGCCACATAACGTCACCTCCGAGATCATCGGGCGAGACCCCTCCTTGCCCGTCTTTTGTCTCACCTTCTTCACCTGCCAACTCGAGTAACAAGCCGTCATTTCGCTGCCAACCTTCGAGCTGGTCCCACACATCCCAATGTGGGGCTTTTGCTTTACTGCCACCTCTATATCCTAACGCTAGGTACTTTTCGTCAACTTCCAAAACATCCTGTTCAGCCATCATACCATCTTCCATCATGGCGGACAGAGATATCCTTCCTTCCACGGTAGTCCCCTCGCACTATGACCTCTCTATTAGGTCCTTGCAGTTCAAGGACTGGTCCTACCAGGGCAACGTGGCGTAAGACCCAAGCCCCTACCCCTATTTTATGAATAGATATTTACGTGGAATAGGATCGATATATCAATTACCCAGCCTACTAAGGAAATCGCACTCAATGCTATTGAGCTTAAGCTGCTCACAGCTAAGGTGACTGTTGGACACACAAAAGCCACACAGACCGTGGAGACCACGTCGTTCAGCTATGATGAGAAGAAGCAGCGTGCAACCATCATGTTCCCCGAGGAAATCCCGGCCTCACGGACGGCCAAGTTGAGCATAACCTTTCAGGGCACTATCAACAACGACATGGCTGGCTTTTACCGGAGCAAGTACAAGCCGGCCGCGCCGGCCGCAGCTTCTGTTCCTCGGGATGAGACGTTCCATTACATGTTCAGTACTCAGTTCGAGGCTTGTGACGCTCGCCGTGCATTCCCCTGCTTTGATGAGCCCCGTCTCAAGGCGACCTTCGACTTCGAAATTGAGATTCCCGAAGACCAGGTTGCCTTGTCCAACATGCCGGTGAAGAGCACCTCGAAGACTAGTGACGGGCTCCGACTCGTATCATTCGAGCGAACACCAGTGATGAGCACCTATCTCCTTGCATGGGCAGTCGGCGACTTTGAGTATGTCGAGGCGTTTACGGAACGCCGCTATAATGGAAAGCAACTACCAGTGCGGGTATATACTACCCGCGGGCTCAAGGAGCAGGGCCGCTGGGCTCTGGAGCATGCCCCCAAGACCATCGACTTATTCTCTGAGAGTTTTGGTATCGACTATCCGCTGCCCAAGTCTGATCTCCTCGCTGTTCACGAGTTCACACACGGAGCCATGGAAAACTGGGGCCTGGTGACCTATCGGACGACGGCTGTTCTTTTTGATGAGAAGACCTCCGATGCGAGATACAAAAATCGTGTAGCATACGTTGTTGCCCACGAGTTAGCGCACCAGTGGTTCGGCGACCTCGTCACCATGGACTGGTGGGATGAGCTGTGGCTGAACGAGTCCTTCGCCACATGGGCTGGTTGGCACGCCGTCAACACCTTCCACCCTGATTGGCAGGTTTGGGCACAGTTTGTGAACGAGGGAATGGAGACGGCCTTCAAACTCGATGGTATGCGAGCGTCTCACCCCATTCACGTTCCCGTGAAAGATGCGCTGGATGTGAACCAGGTCTTCGACAGTATCAGTTATCTCAAAGGATGCTCGACGTTGCGAATGCTTGTAAACCACCTCGGTGAGGAAATTTTCCTCAAAGGGGTGGGCAAATATCTCAAGAAGCATGCTTACGGCAACGCAAAGACGGAATCTCTATGGCAAGCCTTGACCGAAGCTTCCGGTACTGACGTCAACGCTTTGATGAGCAACTGGATTGAGAAAATCGGTCATCCGGTGCTGACCGTAGCTGAGGAGCCCGGGCAGATTTCCATTAAGCAGTCTCGCTACCTGTCAACCGGTGACGTCAAGCCAGAAGAGGATGACACCGTTTGGTGGGTACCGCTCGCCTTGCAGGGCCAGGCTGGCAAGCAGGAGGTCCAGCGCTTAGCTCTCACCGAAAAGGATACTACAATCCGCGATATTGATGACGAGTTCTACAAGTTGAACAGCAATGCTACCGGCTTTTACAGAACGAACTATCCTCCGGCCCGTCTAGCTAAGCTTGGCACTCAGCTTGACCGACTAAGCAATGAGGACAAAATCTCCACCATTGGATCGGCTGCGGATCTGGCGTTCTCGGGTATTGGTTCAACTCCAGCCCTGCTCTCCTTCATCGAAAGGTTTGGAGGAGAGACCAACCACTTAGTTTGGGCTCAGGTAAGCATCTAGATAACCCCTTTCATAGTCCATCTAGAGCCTTACGTCCGACGCTGGCCCGCATTATCGGTTGCAAGCTCTCCATGCTGGTTTCGGTGCTCTCCTGCAGCCCACAAACCTTTCTGAACCAAACAATGACTGACAGTCGATTCAAATAGGTCTTGGACTCCTTCGGCTTGGTGAAGTCCATCTTTAGTGACGACGAAGTGATCAAGGGCGGCTTGGAGAAGTTTGCCTTGAAGCTCATTGGCGACGCCGTAGAGAAGGTTGGCTGGGATTTCCCTGAAAACGAGGATTACCTTACCGGTATGCTGCGCAAACGATTGCTTCTGAACGCCGTCGCCAATGGCCACCCTGCGTAAGTCGCCCTCCACCCAGTCTAGCATCCGTTGCCGCCTGGTTGCATTAGGCTATCGTGCCTACCTAACCGTATCCAAACCCGGTCACTAACCCTGTTCGTCAACAGAGTTCTCGAGAAGGCCAACTCGCTGTTCGAAGCCTGGACTAACGGGTCTCCGCTACACCCCAATCTCAGAACCGTCGTCTACCGTGCTGCTATCAAGTCCAATCCAGCCAAAGCAGTGGAAGCGCTTAGGAAAGAGTGGTATACAACCTCCTCTATCGATGGGAGGGACGTCTGCCTGTCCTCTCTGGGTCACGTTCGCGACCCCGAGCTGATCACCAAGAGCTTGCTGCCCTTCCTCTTCGATTCTTCTTCCCAGTCTGTGCCTACCGGAGACATGCACACCCTCGGTATTCCTCTAGCATCAAACCTGGTTGCCCGTCCACTCCTGTGGCAGTACCTGCAGGATAATTGGGCCAAGGCTACGTCGAAGATGGCCAATCCCGTCGTCCTCGACCGCTTTGTCAAGATCTCGCTGAACAAGTTCACTGACGCGAAGTACGTCGATGAGATCGAGGCTTTCTTCGCAGACAAGGATACGGCTAGCTTTGACCGAACCCTTGAGACGGTCAAAGACGCGATTCGTGGACGGGCCGCTTACCGCGCGAGAGACGCGAAGGTGATTAAGGAGTGGCTATCTGCTAACGGTTATCTAGCCTAGATCCGGATAGGGTAGTTGTGGACAATCGCGTAAAGCAACGCCAGAAAGAAGCCCGGGCAGTGATATCTTGTAGATAATTTATGTAAATATCCACTCGCAGTGGTCTAGATATCTTACTGATTCAAGCCGATGGCCCGTGCCAGCCATACAATAACGCTCCCCTCTTCGCCGCTGACAGTACCATGACGGACTTTTGACGCCCTGTGATCAGCGCATCCCACGCTACATCTAGTCTCGCTCCGTCCTTATCAAGTCCTCCACTCTCCGTCAACTATGGCCATCCCGGCCAGGGAGAATCCGACGTCCAGGAAATCCAAACCAAACTGAAAACCTCTTTTGTTCATCAAGGCGCGACGGCACGGCGCTTCACCCGGTACAACCCGGGGGCGCATACGCCACAGCCGGGCCCGCAGTCCTCGGCCGTGTCAGTGTCGCGCACCGGCGCCCTCGAAGCCACGTCGGCCGCCGCATCGCCGCCGAGGCCTCTCAACAAGGCAACGAAGCCCTCGCCGAGGCCGTCGGCGAGGCCGCCGAGTCTGCCCCTCAGGGGGGCGCGGGCGACGAGGTCGTGGGAGACCTGCGGCTCGTGAGCGGAGCGGTGCTGCTGCTTCTGCGTGCTGCTGGTTGTAGGGTCTATGCGAGTGGGGCGGCGGAGAGGATTAGAGCACTCACGCACGCATGCATGCGGTTGGAAATGGGATAAGCCCTGGGGGGGAAGGGGGATGATGGGGATGCTGATGGCAGCGACGTACCTCGATTGCGGTGGGCTTCGCGAGACCCGAGGAACAGCGCTTCTCCCCGTCGCTGGACGGCGCGCATCCCGCGGCGCAGCCGGGGAGGCAGTCTGCGTCCGAGTTGCAGATCGTGCCGGTGTCGCATTGCGCTGCCTTCCAAGCTAGGCTGCCCACCTCGCCGACTGGGAGGTCGCTGCTCTTGTTGTTGTTGTCCTTGCCAGTATCCTTATCGGTATCCTTACTATTGTTGTCCTTACCGGTGTCCTTGCTGCTGCCGCCTTTACCCCAGCCGCCGATGCTGGACCAGCTGCCACCCTTCCGGCGCTCGTGGGCGAGAAGGGGGACGGGGGAGGCGTCGAGCTCGCGGGCGCCGGGCCGCTGCCGCTGCGTTGCTCGTTAGGTACAATCCATGCTAATGGGGAGGGAAGGCGGAGTACGGCATGTATCTAACTGGGATGGGGGTTAGGAGTATTCGTACGTAACTCGATCGCAGTGGGCTTTTTGGCTTCGGTGGGCGCGGGCGCGGCGCACGTGGTGCCAGCTAGAGCCGCGGTGAGGATGATGGCGAAGATTGATGCCTTCGTTCTGGCGGGGATGCGTGTCTGGGAGTTTGCTTCTTGTTGCTTAGTTGGTGGGTTGGTTCGTTGGTCTGACGTAGGGAAAGTAGTTCTTACTCATGGGCAACGCCATCGACCCGGGACTCTGGGTAAGTTCCTTTCTCTCTTGGTACGGGTTCGAGAAAAGGTGTGCTGACTCCTATTCTTGTTACTTATATAGATTTGCCGGGGCGATGTCCAAAGGTTCGTACAGAAGAGAATGGCGATGATTGTGATGAAATCTATTCCCCTATTCACCGAAGTACAAGCCAATGAATGTTTACGGCGCCACGCAATTAGGGCCCGAGTATTTGCGCGGGAATCATAGTGGTCTAGTTGCTACATGGCCGTCTCTGGCATAATAATCATTGGAAACAACCGGTGATTCATCCATACATCTACGCAGGCTGTTCTGGCTTCTGGCTGTATACTGCATATCATAGGCATTGTACCTAGCACCGAGTCTTACCGATTCCTGATTCGTAGAAAAACATACTTACTAAATTCAGACGGAGAGATGCTGTCTATCAATGATTCCACGGTTAAAGCCTCACAACATGGATCCTCCTGGGAACGGCGTCACGGTTCATATACCTGGACACGTCCGCAACTCTGAATAGGTGTAGTAGGCACCATGATGAGCAAAGACAGCAGCAAGTATCGTTCGATTCATAGACAGGGTATCACACGTCAAAGCGTCAGCTCCTCGACCTCCATACCGCAACTCGTACAAGTCTTGACGGTAGCGCCGTCCTCGTTCTCGACGGCGCGCCCCCACTCGTGGACGTGACGTCCATTATTCGCGACGGCGTCGCCGAACTTCGCCTTCCCTCCACCCCCGCCTCCACCAGCACCACTAGCACCTCCGAACCGGCCCTGCTGCCGCCGGTACGCGTCGGTGCGCGTGCGCTTCTTGAGGTCGAGCAGCTTCTCGCGGAACTTGGCCTCCTTGCGCTGCTTCTTGTCGGCCTCGCGGCGCTCGAACTCGGCGTCGAGCGCCTCGGCCGACCCCCACTTCTTGTCGCCGAAGGCGTACTCCTCGACCTGCCACCGCAGGAACAGCATCATGTCGTGCCAGTGCGACTTGTGCGGGTTGGGGCGCGAGAGGTGGGGGAGGAGCTCCTCGTCACGTAGCTCGGCTGTGGCGTTTGGTTGTTAGCACTCGGCGTGTGTGGCAATAAGAGGTGAAATAACCCGGCTAGCCGTGGGAAGGGAAGAGAAAGCGTATTAAGCGTGCGAAGTGGGTTTCGGCTTACGATCCGTCAGGAGGTAGTCCTCCTTGCACTCCGTCTTGGTCAGCAGGCTGTACTTCTCGGGCATCTTCTCCTTGCAGGCGCTGCAGACGGCGCAGTGGAACACCTCCTCCCACACGAAGTCGATCTCGAGGCTTCCGCACTCGCGGCACTTCTTGCGCTGCCCCTCGTCCTTGAGCACGCTGAGTCCCGGCTCGAACGGCCCCGCCTTCTGCCGCTGCAGCTTCCGGAGCAGCTGAAGCCGCTCCCATTCCTGGGCCGTCATGCCCTTGGGCTTCTCCTCGGGGCCCCCCTCCTGCTGTCCGCCGGCACCAGTACCGCCGCTCTTCCCGGGACCGCCGGACATGGCCTTGTTCCAAGGGTCGTCCTCGGCGCTCAGGAAGCCGCCCTTGGTGTCCGTCATCTTGCCGAAGTCGTAGTCGACGAACTTGGTGAACTTCCGGGCGGGCCGTATGGCGCCCTCCTCCGTATTCCTCCCGCTGTTGTTGGCGTCGGCTTGTTGCTGCCGCGCGGCGGGCGAGACGCCGTTAGCGCGCCCGTCGCGGAGCGTCGCCGGCGTGTCTGCTATGCGGGTTGTGGTGATGGTAGAGCGGCCGGGGCGCGCATCGTCGGATATGGCATCGCGCGTCCTCTTCCGGGAGCCCGGGACCACGTCGATGTCCGGGGTCGCGATGAAGCCCGACGGCGTGCGCGAGACGGCGGGCGCATTGCCGGCAGCGCGGGCTGCGGCCTCGTGTTGTTCGCGGAGGGCTTTGGCGCGGAGGCGGTTCTCTTCCTTTTTGATGCGGGCTGTCAGCTCGATCGCTTAATTAATTACGTTCAGCTGGATACCGGCGGTCTGCGAAAAACAACGGGTTTTGGATCGGATCATCGGTTGCGCGGGGGGCGAGAGATCGAGGCTGGAGCTAAGGGACTCACTATGCGGCGTGTGACTTCCGGGGTCAGCGGGGAGGCGGCTGCCTTGGAGGAACGCGTGACTCGCCGAGGTGTTGAGGGAGGATCCATTCTCTTGTCTCAGAATAAGGAAGTCCAAGTTGTGAGGCACCTAAACCGACATGGAAATATGTGAGAGGTTCGAGGTTGAGGATAGTTTGGAAAAGTTCCGGAAACGGAAGATTCCAAAAATTGCCCATGTCGCCGTTTGGACTGCCATTTGCTGTCGCGCACCGCTGCCTCAAGAGACTTGATTGATAAGTACACAATTCTTAGGCTACTTATCTGACATTTTTGGCTGCTCAGACCCGCCAATTTCAGCAGGCCCCGGTAGCTTCGCCCTGGTTAATAAATAAGCCTGGCTTCTCGTCGGACGAATTTGGGGCTCTTTCTAAGTTGGAGGAATTCCATCCTGCTAGTGGAGCCACTTGGTCTATTTTATGGCGTCCCAGCATGCTAACTGTCAAGGTAACAACAGGAAGATAAGCCAAGTCTATTAAATAAAATAAAAAAATGGAGAGAGAGACAGAGCAGTGTTAGGTAGAGTTTACTTGCAGAATACTTAGAAAGGGATTACTCTCGTGATAGCCGGCAACGGCCCGGTAAATGCATCCCAGCCGCCCCGCTTTCATACTTATTACCCCGCCAAGTGCAAGCCCCCTACCCCCTTTCATTCCCTAAGCGCTTTCCTTTCACGCATTATCATTTCAACCGCACGTTTCCTTTGCAACGCTTTAAATCTACCTACTTTTATTGAAACTAGAACAGCAGTCATACGTACAGCTGGTGTCTGAAACACCGAAGCAAGCCGGTGGGTTGGCGTCGCCACAGCGAGGAATCCGCTCGCATTGGGAGGATGTTGAGGAGACCCAAAAACCGTTCCCTCATCGCTAGTCTGTCGGCTGTGTCCTTGGGCATCAATTAAAGGGGAGGAAAGCCAAGTACTCTTGAAGGTATCAATGGATGGATACCGTCAGGATCTAAACCCCCATGTCTTCTATTTTTGCTGGTTAGCAGAGATAGGTGTACATCCCAAATCTCTTCGGAGATGTGCTTGCCATTTGATTTCTTCAAGTTAATTCCCGATGAGATGCCCTGTTCGAGGCACGAGAGGCTGAGGATATAGAGGAGGTGAGTATGTTGAGTAAGGGCTATTGGAAACGCCTATTTGATGCTTGTTGCTTTTTCTTAATTAAAGAGGGAGAACAAAGATCGATTCTACCGAAGAGATCAGAACGAACCTAGGGAATCCGACTTTACTCAACTTCGATCACATTACAGTTGCATCTCGTATGGCCTAAACCTCCTAGAACAAAAGAAGAGCCGTTAAATTTTGGTATAGAATATTCTTCTCTGTATCTCAAACTCCCCCAACGTAAGGTATGATCGATTCAGTGAATGCGGTGTCTTGAGTGGCCGAGGGGATCTTAGTGACGCACAATCACTAGGGTACCGAGCTAACTCTAGTTCTGGTGGCCCCAATGAGAGTGGGCGTTGAGCGACGAGTTGTAGTTGGGCGAGCCCGCGGTCAGCCTCCTGTTGTCTCCAGCCTCGTCCACGACATTTCGAGAGCCGCGCTGTTGCTCGTAGCGCTGAAGCAGCCTCAGCGGGAGCCCACAGGCTGCACCCACGATGTTCCTCACTGTGTTTTCATCGTTCCATCCCGAATTGAGCCAGTCTCGGATCTCATATTCAAAGCTCTGTTCCAGGTCCGGCGGAAAGTCAGTCTTGAGAAACTCCTCGAAGTCCTGGAGAGAGAAATAGCCGGAGTTAAGAATGTCTCGTGGCTGTGACACGGTGGTGAGTTCGCTGTCGAGGTGGTAGTCTGAAGGTGCATTAGCAATTAGAATGAAATTGGCAAGGTATTGCTAAATGCCTACACGGAGATGGCCTGTTCTCTGGGGATTCGTTTGGAAAGAGAATTTGGTAGATGGCAACCCATTTCTCCTCTTCAGTCGTACCCAATTTAGCTCTCCGCTTCGACTTCAGCCTTTCCAGCTGTTCAGCAGTCATGATGCCGACCGGCTGTCTGTCTGGCATAACAACGCAGGCCCGGTGAGACCTCTGGTGTTTCTGAAGATCGGAAGCGGACTTGAAGGGCGAAAGGCACCGGTTGCAAGTATGGGAAGGCGGAGCATGTTTGCGATATAGGTGTTCCCTAGGAAGATGTTAATATGAGTGCGATTTCGGCAGAACACGCGGTAGGTCGACTCTTACTTCAGTCTATGAATACTGGGGAAACCCGGCCCAACACAGGTCCTTTGGCCCTGAAATTTTCTCGGCGCATGCTTGAAGTATGGGCAAGCAAGACTTTTGTGGCTTTCCAGAGAGGTAGTTGTCGCCTGGGCATAGGAATTAGAATTGCTTGCGACTGCGGATTCCGCGTCCTGTTCGTCCCTATATGTAACTGTTAGCGTGGACACTCCTTTAACTGCGGCAGACTATGTCATAGGACAACTCTCCCCGTATAGGAGCTGCCGGTCACTTACCTCTCTCTAGCAACATGGCCATCTGCTCCTCCTGCCTCTTCAACTCCACTTGCCGGAAAGCCCACAGTGCCTAGCTCATCTGTGATAAACTGCTCCAACGGGAAGGTTAGTAACACGGCAAAACCATCATGACACTACAAAACCCCTCCTCTTGCCCGCCTGCCATAGCTCCCGGTCAATCATACAAGTGTGCTTGTCCGGAGATAATCAACAACTTGTAGACGCCACCTCGCTCTACTACGTTACCCTCGGTAGTTCGTTTATTGGGTAGCTGCTTATTTGTTAGTAAACAGAAATGTAGTGGTGTGAAGCATGCATCATATACCGCTGGTATGCGTGATGGCGCGATATTAGCGACGTTGAGTCCATCGGCATTGCCTGAATTGTCTATCACGCTCAAGGGTAGTAATCCAAAATGCGGTCGATAAATTTCCGTGTTCCTGGATACCGGCGATCCGATTCATTACAATAAAGGTTACCGGGTAAATGAATGTGCCGTCAATTCGGAGAGAAGTGCGATGGAACTTCCATGTCGTATTGTGACGGAACGGAGAGAAAGGAAAGCATGCGATCGCTACTGACGAAGCAGAAATCTCAGGGCAAGAGCCAGCTTCAAACTAGCCGGGAGAGGCATCCACGATTAGTTAACTTTATTATAGGATTTAGCACCTCTCCTAGACAAACATGAAGGTTCAAGTACTAACTTCTAAACCGAAACGTCACGAGAAATATGGTCAGCGTGGGCCGTCCCACGTCTCTTGACTTAATGTGCGTCTGCCACTTTGAGTTGCTGCCACTCAACTCGGGCACGTGCACATGGGGGGGGGGGGGGGGGGG
>QJOB01000114.1:190142-204287 GCA_004155035.1 Monosporascus sp. 5C6A
CCCCGCCGCCGCCCCCCCCCCCCCCCCCCCCCCCCCCCCCCCCCCCCCGCCCCCCCCCCCCCCCCCCCCCCCCCCCCCCCCCCCCCCCCCCCGGCTTGGAATAGTTCTGAATAACAGTTAGCGAACATGCCCGGTTCTAGAATGGGTTCAGCAGTCCTTGGGATACGAACCATGAACGTTAAATTGTTCCTTCATCCTTGGCTCCTGAGCTTGAGGGTTCGCAAAACCTCAAGCGTACTCTCGCCGAAGGTTGCTGGCTGTCGATGTGTCTGCGAAGAGCCGTATCCATCGAGCAAACGCACAATGACGGTGCGGTTCCTCCCAGACAAAGACCTCAGGTTGTCGGACCATGATAGTCAAGATGGAAAGTTCGAACATGGTGCACGGACGCGAATTAAGCCGTGCTCGCCATAGTCCATCCTTCCGCATCTTGTACGGGGTAGGCGAACGAGTCGTCAATACCTAGCAGGTATTGCCAGGTTTTCAGACCCTAGGAGCCATGGCGATTTTCCTTAGCATTTGACATGCAAGGATTCGAGCACACATTGATTGCGTCTCGAGTGATTGGATATTGACCGAGGCGGCAAGTGGCTTTGATCCGGTATGGAATGCCCAAGTGGTGGTCTGGGTTTCCGAACGAACTAAAGCACTTACGCCCGCAATGCTGCCATCTTCCCCCAGGTGGGGATCAAAATATGTACCGGTCTCCTCGCTCCAACTACGAAAATCAGATTCGAAAGGGTCCGGATATCTAGCAGGGTCCGCCGCATAATCTGCAGGACCCGGCCAGTCGGACCCGGATAAAACTGGGCCTTCCATCAGTGTTTCGCTTTGTGGACAGGGGAGGTGGCAGCTAGTGGCGGCTGGTAGCAGCCGGTGGCAGCAATTGGCAGAGAGCAAATTGCGTGACCTTGTTTCCAGTCACTACAAGGTGAGAAATAAATGATTCAATGATTTAGAGTACAAAGGCTGTCGGGGTCGGAATGAGGAGGAAAATGGAGCAATTTATACAGCAGGTATTCGCCAGCAGCCACCTCAATTAGATAAGCTTCAACTGGCACATACGAAACGCGCATTTGCGCACTTCAAAACTCTCTGGGCAAGGTCCTACGCGCGACCCCCATTGGCCATTTGGCGGGTTGGACTGCAATGCACATCAGAAGAAACCACGGCCCAGCAAGCCTCCTTTCTGCACAAAGTGTCGAAGATCATATGCGTTGCTCTCAAAGTTGAATCACCCAGAATGCGCGTTTGCGCATGACAAGTCACTGCCCTGAAAGCGCAGGATGAGCGGAGTTACTTGGGGATCCGAATTGGGGAGTAGAAGACGATGTCTTAAGAACGCCTACTGCTTGACAGGATGCTGATGAACCTAATTCTGAATTATGCGATCCGCCCCAAAGAGCTTGGCATTAGGGGTCAGTGTAAGGCTGCGAGATACGTACCTACAGCACGTTATGATTACTTGAATTTGTCAGCTAGCCAGGTGTGCTATAGGCTATAACCTATAGCCTATAGCACACTATCAAAGGAGAGGCCGCCTTCTGATCGGAGTAATATGTTCCGTGCTAGGCGACATAAAAGCAGTACGCGTGCTACACAGTTCCAGAGTCAAGAGAAGACTTGTCGCCGTATACAGGACTATAACCAGATTCTGGACGCTTAGGGGCCATACAAAGTAATGCAACCGCCACAGCGAATGCCTATAACCCGGAGCCATCAATTCATGTCATTAGGTGATACACATACAATAATCCCTACACATCCCGTCAGGATATTCCCCATGAGTAACAGCCGCTAGATACTCCCATCCAAAGCGTAGGCTAGATAGCATGTAGAGCGCATCTCGTGGTCTACTCGTCCTTGACACCACCGCGGCCGGCACGCTCGGCAGCCTCGACCGCCTTCTTATCGCTCTGCACGGGTCCGGTCATGCCGCTCATGAGGCCGGCCGGCTGCTTGAAGGGGCGCTTGAGGTCGCCGCTGGCCGGCCGGCCGAGCAGGTGGATCTTGACCAGGTTGGCCTCGAAAGCCGTCTTGAGGGGGATGATGGACTGGATCAGCAGCGGGTTGGTATATTTCATGTAGAGATGCATAAATCCCATCATGGCAACACCCATGAGCTGCCCGCGGAACAGTTCCTTGAGCTTGGCCGAGTCGTAGACGTGCACCGTCGTGGTCACGAGCTTGCCCTCCTCCGAGGATCCCATCGGCGCCGGCTCGACGTATTTGAGCGTGGTCAAGTCTGAAACAGGGGATTAGTGTTAGTGTCGCATTCCTCTCGGTAGTCTGCTAGAGCGTAAATGTGGGAATGAAAACAGGCTGCCACATACCCTTCTTCTTGTTGATCTGGATCTGGACATAGACGTAGATGGCAGCGATGATCAAGTTGCTAGCGACGTAAAGCGCACGAACGCCGTTGAGAACATCGGGGTTATCGAAGGGAATGCGCTTCGACACCTGCATCATTCCAAGAATGATGATGATGTTGACGCTGTCGCGTGCATGTCAGCATAAGTTGCATCCTCTTGGGCAAGGGCCGTGAAATTCGCAGACGTACACCTGGGGGCTAAGTCCGGCCATTTTGACGATGCGATGCTTTTACGGAACGTAACTGGGTTTTGTACTTCGAAGAAACCGCAAAGAAAGTTTACGGGGGATATTGTAGACGAAAGCCCGGGACGATGGCAGGAGGGAAGGAAGAAGCCACCTTTGTGTTGTGTGGATAGCACTTTTTACATAAGGTCGGGCAAGATAAGAGGCGATTGGAAACGAATGGTAAAAGTGGGGAGCTGCACCCTTATTTGCGGGACCTTTAGCAGGGCTACGGTACCTGGACACTGGAGGTGCTGAGGCGCTAAATGTGAGGTACCTAACGTTAGGGATTTTTCGGTTTTGAGACCAGATTACGAGAGACGCCGATTCGGACTTCTAGTTGTTCCGGGACCTACTCTGCCACCGATGGGACGGGTGACCTGACCCTGCATGCCTTGCCGCCACGCATTGCGCCTCAACTTTTTGTTTGTCAAGCGATCAACGCATCAACCACAACATCGCAAACATCTCCGACAAGCAGTTCGTATTGTAATTCGACATAGATGACAGGACAGTGTCCGAGAAACGGACTGACTTGAGCGAACATGTGTAGATAATTGTTCCCCTACAAATGTTTGCAAGCAAGCTCCCCATCACCGACTCTTATACTCTAAAGTCCGGCTATTCTCCGTATAACCTCTGAAACTACATCACTTCTCGCTTGCGCCTAGAGGCTGCAGGTTTGCCAAAGTAAGTGCTTGGTCCATGCCAACAACTAATAATCTTCTATACCGGTATGTAAGTTCAGAAAGCGTAGTTCTGGTGTGTCCTTGCTTGTAATTAACCACCACTTTGTCTTGCTTTTACATCCGTCAGTGCAGGCGTAGTTGAGCAATTGCCGGTGTTACTTGTGCCATTATAGTTCGTACCTAGGTACTTAAGATAGCTGAAACCCGCCCATCGAACTGGCTCCAACGCGCATGGATCGCTTATGCCGGCATATGCTTTGCTTCTTTGGCCATCCTCCGAGACACGTTCGTAGGGAAGCAAAGGGGAGTAAGAAGAAGAAGAGGAAGGGTGGAACTCAGGGGAAGTCAAGACAGGAAAATCATCCGGCAATACCCGGCACCGCTTACGACATACCCCTGAGCAGCAAGTTCTCACCCATACCAGACGGGCACCCACGCACAACAGCAACGCCGACCAAGACACCGGACGCTATGGCATGTCATATAGCGTCGACTTCTCCCCGAGTCTATGTTTATCCGAGATCCATATCCCAGGTCAGCTTTCCGGTGGTCGACCACAACTGCAGAGGCTGCACTCCCAATTCACTGGAGCCCTGCTACTACATAGCAATGGCACCGGGCTGTGCAACCCCTGAAGACATCGAGGCGCAACTCGCCCCAGCTGGCTCCGGGCTCGTCATTCTCGCAAGGCTCCCGGATTACAGGACCGTGCCCCTGAGCAGCTTCCGGGATGCGTCGGACATTCGGCGCCACTCACTCCAACTCGAGATATGCGAAGCTTCCGTAGCTCAGAATGCATCTTCTCAGCGAGGGGAGCGGTTTGGGCACGCCATGTACGGTGCGGGTTGTAACGCACACCCATGAGGAACTGGTGCGTGGAGGGAAGTTACATGGTAGAGGCTAAAGAAATAGAACACGGCAAGATCAATGGAGATATCACTTTCCCCGGCGGCTATGGCAATACGACTCTCAAAACACCCGGCTTGGATAGATTCGTCCAAGATAGGCGGGGCCTGACTTTAGGTGTAACTACCGGTAGGTACTTATTTATAGGAAAAGAAACCAGATTGCATCCTCCATCCGTTGTCCCTCTCCACCTATCATTCGTCCTCTTGCAATTCAACCTGAAATTCCGGCGTCCTCTTTCCATACTTTAAGGTCTTGGCCAGTGTGCCGTTCTCGCAACAAGCCTTCTCATAGATCCCCTTCCAGAGCTTGACGTCCCAGCCGAGGCGCACCTGTTCGTCCCGTGCCTCGTCCGCCAGCGGCTTCTTCTGAAAGAAGACGTGCTTAAGGCGCGCGAGTCTCGTGTCCTTGTCGTAGCAGGACGTCCCGCCGCAGTTCTCCAGCTTCCACCGGTTCCAGGACTGATCGAGGTCGACGACGGCGACGGCGTCCCCTCCGGCCTCCGCAGCCTCCGCCGCCCTCTGCGCCTTCTCCTCGGCGATGCCCTTCTTCCGCAGCCCGATCAGCACGCCCTCCTCGACGTCCATGAGCACCGTCGACCACGCGTTGAGCAGCTCCACGGCGCTCTGCACCCAGAACAGCAGCTCCGCGGTCTCGCGGGCGCGGCCCCGGGCGTCGCGCACGCGCACCTTCTCGAGGTGGCGGCCGCGCAGGGTCGCGAACCGGGACGGGAGCCACCCGAGCGCCCTGCGCATCGCCGCGTGCTTCCGGTCCAGCTCGCACACGTCGTGCTCGAGCTTCCTGATGGCGCTGGCCCCGTGCCCGTGTTCCTTCCTGTGCCGCTCCTTCTGCCGCTCCTTCCACAGCTCGGCGCCCTGCCCCCCGGACGCCGCCACCAGCGCCCCGATGACGCGGGCCTCGGCCGCCCGCGCCGCCGGCAGCGTGAGCCGGCAGATGCGCTCGACCCCGTGCTCGATGGGCCGGAACAGCGCCTGGTGCTGCCTGATGAGCTCCGCCATGAGGCCCTCGACCGTGCGCGCCAGCGCCTCCGCCCTGCGGTCATCGTAGTTCGAGAGCTCGTCCAGCGACAGCGTCGACACGCGGCGAGGTCCTCCCACGGCTGTATTGCTACCGCCGCTGCCGTTATCGGTGCTGTTGAGCAGAGGCTCCAGCTTCTCGAGCTCGCTCTCCGGGAAGCCGCTGCCTGCCGCGACGCCCCTGCGCAGGAACTCTTGCACCACGAGCGTGCGGTTGCCGAGGAAGTGCGCGAACTCGGCCGACGCGTTGCGCAGCGCGGCGCCGCGCACGTGGACGTCGCGCGCCATGCGCTCGTACTTCTTCTCGTCGACGCCGCCGTCCCCCTTCGCCCTCGTCTTCTCGACCTTGCTCCACATCTCGGCGATCAGCACCGTGTCGGCGTCGACCTCGTCGAAGCCGAAGGCGCCGTGGTACTCCTCGTCGGTGTGCGCGAGCAGCACCTCGCGGTAGCCCTGCCAGAAGGGCTCAGCCTCGCGAGTGAGGTTGAGGCCCAGGGGCGCGCCGAGCTGCCACGTATGCGTGCGCTCCACCACTTTCTGCTGCCACGTTTGCTTCTGCTGCGTCTGGGTCTGGGTCTGGGTCTGGGTCTGCTGCGGCGGTGGTGGCAGCGAAGAAGACTGCTCAGGCGCCATGGTGTCTGGCGGTGGCGGCGCTGGTGGGATCCCGGACGCCCAATAGATGCCCACCGCCAGCGCCGCCACGAACAGCGCGTACGGCCACCCGCTAAGCAGCAGCCGCGCGGCCAGCGGGCGCCGCGGCCGTAGGTGCGCCTGGTAGTACGGCGACGGCGGTGGTTCGCCGTAGTCGTGGCCTCTCCTTCCTCCCGTCATTCCTCGCGCTGTCGTGGTGGTGGATGGTGTGTGATCTGCACACGCGCCGCACATTGGGCTGCTGCTGCTGTGTTTATATAGGCCTGCGAGTGTTCAGGGGTTGAAATTGGGTCTATTGTAACTTTTTCCCGTTCCCTGGAAATGGGAAAATGAAGCAACAACCGAATTTGTATGTCCGGGGTTGTAGAAACTCAGACTGATGCGCCCATGGGAAGCATTGGGAGTGAGAGACGCCTGTCCTCGTTCCGACATGTTGAAATGCGAAATCGCCTCGATGAATGAGATGGGCTGCAGCAGTTGCTTGCGGCATAGCCGGATATGTTCCTTTGTCTTTGCCTTTTTATCCCTGCGAGTCTTGGTGCGTCACCATGGGAGCTCGTTCTGGTTTCAGGACATGACAGAACAAAGGGGTTCCGAACTTAATCGACTTTCAGTGATGTTTCTTCGAGAACTTCCGCTATGTGACACCTGTAATGATTCGGTGGCCATCCTGAGACAGAATGGATTGCTTGTTGGGCTTTCGTAACAGAACCGAGTCAAACTCTCATGTTAAAAAGCCCGCAGTAGATGCCACGTACTCGCAGACCGAGGTGCGCGTCCCGGTATAATCCCCCCAGCCTTCCAACTTAGCCATCTATATACCTATGTAGACCTGGAGATCCCCGTTCTGTCAGTTTGTAGCCTCTTTTTCAATAGAAGCCTAGGGGAACTCCGCCAGTATATGGACAATCTCCCTATCTCAGGCAACGTTAATAATATCATGCACCGAGTCCACCCCTTGCAGTGAAAAAGGGGAGCGCGAATAGTACCCCTGCTAGGATCATGCAGCCTGCGGTAAGCGTCGCCCGGGGCTTGACGGGAAAACCGAACCGAAACCTTATCTGAGGACCGAGGAAACGGATAAGAACCGTCTCCCCATGGACCCTTACCTACCGCATTTTCAGCTACCTTCATACCTAGTAATCGTTCTAAGGGGTGCCAGCACACATCCCGCTCGCTGCGTGAGAGCTGATTCTCGGCATCGGCAGTCGGGGCCGCTAACAGCAAACCCGATGTAAGCGGCGTTCTGCAGACGAGACGGTGACTTGGACCCACTGTTTACCCCTAATGCTAGGTATGTCTAGTTCCTGAAGTTCCTCCGCGCCCGAGATTAATAATAGGGAAACGGCAGATTGAATGCTGTTCACCCCTTTATTATCGTTGAAGGAACTGGTCGCGCAGCAAAAGTCCAGAAGTCCTGAGGTACACTTGTCGTCATAAGTAACCTCGGCATGGCCGCCATCCAAACGCGAGCCCACCCATGCCGAGGTTGATAGGCTGGCTGAGCCCTAGCGACTAGCGGAGTCCACGGATCCCGAGCCAGTATCATGCAAGAACCAGCCGCGAATTGTCTACTAATAACGTGTTGTTATTAAGGTCTTCTAGAATCAGAGCCTAGGTAGCTCGTAGTCGCCCTGCTGGATGCCCAGTGGATAACGGGCAACAGTCAGTGACTTTGCCGTGCGATCCACACGGGAGGTCATTCGATCCGATCTTGCCTCGGATTAGCATGGGAGAAAGTCCAACTGGGTCTAGCTGTGCGGCTGAGACGAGAGGTCCGGATTCCATGCGTCAACATGATAAGTCAAGGTCATTGACGGGGTAAAGCGCCGTCCCATTCTTTTTTCTGTTGCGCTGGACCCGCCATGGCGCTCTTGGGACGTAGTGAGTCAAGGGTCCACGTCATATCTGCCCTGGCCGAAGATATGCGTGCCACACCATTAAGTCCGGAAAATTATATATATATATATATGTCGCTGTGTTTTGCATGCTGCGAATCCCCTAAAAGTTTTGTAAGGGGCCTCCTGGGAAGCATCATTATAAGATAGAGTAAAGATGGCCGCAAAGGAATCAAAGGAGATAACGCCAATCCCTGAGCCTCGAGCTCTGCCAATCCTTGGCCACATTCATCAACTCGATCAATCATTCCCACTGGGCTCGTTCAACTCGCTCGCTGACCAGTATGGTATGTGCTTCCCCTCTGAGACGACGTGTCTTGGGCGAGGGTAGCCGCTAATGGTGCATTTTCAGGCGAAATCTTCCAGCTACATTTTCCGGGAGGAAGAACTATCGTCATCGCTTCTAGTCATGCTCTCGTAAATGAGCTTTGTGACGAGAAACGATTTGTTAAAAACCCGTCGGGTGCGCTAGAGGTATCGTTCTCGAGCAGAGTCCTGGATGGTGAACTTCGGAAGAGAGGTACTCATACGATGATATAGGAAGTGAGGAATGGTGTCCGTGACGGGCTCTTCACCGTGAGCCTGGCTAAACCTTGACTTGGGTTGATGTTATCCTGACGACTTTTCTAGGCCAGGCCCGACGAGCCTAACTGGGGCATCGCACACCGGATCTTGATGCCTGCCTTTGGTCCCGTGTCCATCCGGAATATGTTCGATGATATGCACGATATTGCGACACAACTCTGCATGAAGTGGGCGAGGTACGGTCCGCATCATCCCATTGCAGTAACAGACGACTTCACGCGGCTCGCCCTGGATACCATCGCTCTCTGCTCCATGGGGTATCGCTTTAATTCGTACTATACAACCGAGATGCACCCGTTCATCGAAGCTATGGGGGAGTTCTTAACGGAGTCAGGACGTAGGATCACGCGGCCTCCGATCCCCTCTTGGTTTTACCGAAACGAGGATGCCAAATACTTCGAGGATATCAAAGTGATGCAAAAGACCGCCCAGGGCGTCTTGAAGGCCCGAAAGGAGGCAAACGAACGAGGGGAAAATGGCCGAAAGGACCTTCTTCAGGCAATGCTCGAGGGCGTTGACCCGAAAACAGGACAACACATGACTGACGATAGTATCATCGATAACCTCATTACCTTCTTGATCGCCGGCCACGAAACCACCTCTGGCATGCTGTCTTTCGCCTTCTACCAACTTCTCAAGCACCCGGAGGCTTACCGGAAGGCTCAGGAGGAAGTCGACTCAGTTGTGGGAAAGAACAAGATCACGGTCGAACACATAACGAAACTACCGTACATCGCTGCTGTGGGTGCCCCTTTTCCATATCTGTCAATGCCACTCCGTCACTGGTCGTATGACTATGCTTGATCCATCCGCCTTTATTATAAAACCTGACTTGACTCCTAGATACTACGCGAAGTCTTGAGAGTCAACGCCCCTATCAGCATGTTTGGCGTGAGATCTCGTGAAGACACACTCCTAGCCGGGAAATATCCTGTACCGAAGGTGCGAGCCGTCTACCCTATTCTGCCCCCTGTTCAACTCACCCTAACCCTAAAAAAAAGGACACTACTTGCTTCCTCTTCCTTTCACGGTCACATATAGACCCAGCAGTGTATGGATCGGATGCGAACGAATTCAAACCAGAGCGTTGCTTGGACGAAAACTTTAACCGACTTCCCAAGAATGCATGGAAGCCGTTCGGCAATGGTTCGAGGGCTTGCATAGGGAGACCTTTCGCCTGGCAAGAGGCGATTCTCATCATGGCGATGCTACTCCAAAACTTCAACTTCGTCTTGGACGACCCCAATTATAACCTCAGACTCAAGCAGACCTTGACCATAAAGCCGCACAATTTCCAGATGAGGGCTATCCTCCGAGACGGTCTCACCGCAACCCAGTTGGAGCACCGCTTGGCTGGTGAACACGCGCCCAAAGAAGCACAGAAGGGCGCTTCGGCAGCCGGTGTCTGCGTAGACGGATCCTTGAAGAAGATGACTATCTTGTACGGCTCCAACAGCGGCACTTGTGAATCTCTAGCGCAAAGGCTTGCTAGCGACGCTCCCAACCACGGCTTCGTCGCTGAGACGGTAGACTGCTTGGATGTAGCGAACGGAAAGCTACCGCGTGACCAGCCGGTCATCATTTTAACCGCTTCCTACGAAGGCCAACCGCCGGACAACGCGGGCCACTTCGTGTCTTGGTTGGAGAACATCAAAGACGATACGACATTGAGCGGAGTGCGGTATGCTGTCTTCGGCTGTGGTCATCATGACTGGGTGCAGACATTCTTCCGGATTCCCAAGCTAGTTGACGCAAAGCTTGAACAGGCAGGGGCTGAACGAATGGTCCAGATCGGGCTTGCAGATGCTGCAGACTCGGATATGTTTTCCAATTTCGAGAACTGGGAGGACGAAATACTCTGGCCGGCCCTCAAGAAGCAGTACGACATTGAGGACAAGCAGGGAAGCACACAGAGTGGCACCGTCGACGCCGTAGTGACTAGCCCAAGGACCAACGGCGTCCGCCAGGATGTGCAGGAAGCTCTAGTAGGCGAGACACGGGTACTGACAGCGGAAGGGGAGCCCGCCAAGAAACACATCGAACTGAGTCTCCCAAGCGACACAACTTATACGGCGGGCGACTACCTTGCCGTTCTACCTTTCAATCCCAAGGAAAGCATCGGGAGAGCCATGCGACGTTTCCGCCTCCCGTGGGATGCGTACATCACCGTTAAGACTGATAGCAAATTGGTTGTCCCTACTAACACCCCGATTTCGGCTTATGAGGTCTTCTCTGCTTACGTTGAGCTGTCCCAACCGGCTACGAAGAGGGTAAGTGCTCACGAGTTCCTATCGGGCTGGAGCTCGATCCGTGCGAGACTTGCTTAGCTGACGAGTAACGTAGAATATTTTGACGCTGGCCGAGGCGGCCGAGGAGACAACGGAACGCGACGCTCTCAAAACGCTTGCAACCTCTGAAGAAGGATCACGGGCGTCCGTGCTAGATCTCCTGGAGAAGTACCCATCGATTGAATTGCCCCTGGGGTCGTTCATCGCAATGCTTCCCCCGATGCGCGTCCGTCAATAGTAGGCACCCCTTTGAAACCGGTTTCGTAGAACATTAGCTAACGCCATTGCAGCTCTATTTCTTCATCTCCTCTCTGGGACCCTACCCGAGTGACCCTGACTTTCTCGGTGCTCAACACCCCCTCAGCCACCGGCTCGGGCAAGCACGTGGGCGTCGCGTCCAACTACCTCAACTCGCTGGAGCGCGGCGACAAGGTCCATGTCTCGGTCCGCTCGTCGCACGCGGCCTTTCACCTGCCGCGGGAGCCAGAGTCCGTGCCCATCATCTGCGTCGCGGCGGGCACGGGCCTCGCGCCGTTCCGGGGCTTCATCCAGGAGCGCGCGGCCATGTGCGCCGCGGGCCGCAAGCTGGCGCCGGCGCTGCTGTTCTTCGGCTGCCGCGAGCCCGGGCGCGACGACCTCTACGCCGACGAGCTGGCCGAGTGGGAGGCCGCCGGCGCCGTCACCGTCGTCCGCGCCTACAGCCGGCGGCCGGAGCTCTCGGGCGGCGCGCGCCACGTGCAGGACGCCATCGCGCTCCGCGAGCGCGAGTTCCAGGACCTCTGGGCCCGCGGCGCCAAGCTGTACATCTGCGGCTCCCGCGCCGTCGGCCGCGGCGTCCGCGACGTCTGCGTCCGCATGCGCGTCGAGGAGGAGAGGCGGAACGGCCGCGAGGTCTCCCGGGAGGAGGCCGAGAAGTGGTGGGAGGAGTTGAGGAATACGCGCTACGCCACCGACGTCTTCGATTGAGCGAAGTGCGCGGCCGCGCGTGGGCGGTTTCGTCGGTCTGCCCCCTTGAGCGGCTTTCTGGTGTACGTGCGTGCATATGTGCAGTTATATGGTATGTGAATGGACGGATACGCCTCTCAATAGATACTTAATATGGAGTCATGGTGGTAAACTATGATGCGTAGCTTGACCCCCTTTGTCGTAGAGCATCAGCCGATATACTGCGGAATGTTCATAGGTGAAGGTGGTTGTTACTTTGGGGATATTAACAGACAATCGATGTGCCAGGTGGGACTGCTATATGGTCAGGCTCTGGCCATAAGCTGAGCCAACCTTGACTACCTAGCTATCTCCTATTGTTATTATCATACTGTCTAATCTCTGCTCCATTGGCCTTGCGCTATCTCATCCGCTTAAGCCGGAAAATTCGAATTCGCTTCCCAGATATCCATCCCCGATGCCATATCAAATCGGGTTTGGTCATCCATACCAACCCAGGGTGTCTCCCTAGCTCCAGTCTGTCTCCATATTTGTTTGTTCGGTATTACCTGCCCGAGCGGGTCTCGTGCTGGTTCGACTCTCGATTGCTTAAAGTTAATTATCATAACTTGGCCCGTCTGAGAATGGAACAGTACGTTCGCCGGCCGCACATCTCCATAAGCCACACTTACCTGGTATATTACGTGGAGACATTTCTTTACCTTGTTTGTATTAACTAATAAGTCGATTTCGCTGCTTTACGCAAGGAACATTATATATACGATGTAAACCCGGTAATCGTAATAATATAAGTCGGACCCCCCCCTCACGCTCCACCCCCCCAACGCGCCACCCATTTTTGAAGCCATTAACAACATAACTCTTCAATATAAATAACAATATCTTAACAACCCTTTATTTAATTAACTCCATACTAACCGCCACTTATAATGATGCATTCCGGATCATCTTTATTATCTTCTTCGTTTTCGGAAGGCTTATCTTCCTGTTAATTTCGTTAAGTTGTAATAAAACGTCGCTTTAAAACGGTCCGTAACCTTACCTTTACCTTTTTAACCGATATTATCCTTACGAAGTTTTTATTTAGCTCGGGCTGCATTGTTTTACGTTTTTTAAGCTTTGCTTTATCGATAACAGCGGTTAACTAACTGTTCTGGATTTCGGTAACGTTTAATTTGTTATTTTTTTTATTAAGGGCCTTGCCGATTTTGCGAAACAAAAGCTGCGCGGTAGGCCTTCCGAAAACTGGATCGATTTTTACCAGGGCTTTTTCGATAACCTTTATATCCCTAAATAATTTAGGCGTTTTGACATTTAAACCAGTTATTTGCGTATTGAAATCAGGACGTACGGAAATAGAATTTAATCTGGGCTTAAGTATTTCCGTTATTTGGGCCCCGGTCCTGATGTACCTATTATTTAACGCCTTCGCCCTATTAATAAGGCGCAAACCTGTAGTTTCCCAGCTTTTCATGATATATTTTGAAACTATCATAACTTCCTGCCAAGCGTGTAAAAGCGCTTAAAGGAAGTCCGTTTTATCTGTAGTTTCGGAAACCCGTCCAAAGCAGCGCTTCCGGAACCAGTAACGGAACTTCCGTTTCAAGGTAGAAAAAATACCCACATCAAAAGGTTAGAAAACGTGGGAAACGTGGGCAGGCAAAAAAACGATGTAGATCTTATTCTGAAGGCACATCCATATGAAGTTTTCGGTGGTATGGCTGTTATAGCCGTCGATCACCAACAGTTTCCATTCTTTAGGGTCTGCCGGCTTAATATAAGGAATAAAGACCTTACGTAATTACTTCAGGCTAATTTCGGTACTGGTCCAGCCGTTGTCAGAAATGGTAAAGTACCAGTTTTCGTATATTTCATTATCGAAATCAGGAAACCATTATTATTGTACGTCGCTGCCGTTAAAAATCACAAGTAATAAAAGGGCTCGCCCGTTAGCGGTAACACAAGCGATTATAATAACTTATTGCCGTTTGGAAGCGTTCTTTAAGAACACGAACTTCCTGAAAGCTTTACCGAGAACGAAAGCGTTTTCCCTTATGCCCTTTATTATACCGATCTTGTCGGCGTTGTATCTGTTACGTTATTTGATAACCTTAACAGCGGGTAGTTCGAAGCGGTCGAATAATACGTTGGTGGAGGTTAGCGAAGCCCCATTTAGGCGTTTATAATTAATGGTCTTGCCCTTAAGGGTTTTAATATTAGGATGACGCCGCAGAAAACGGGCTATCTATCCTTTTCCTAGGTATTAAGGGCTGCCGTTGTTGATTAGGAGCCGTTGGGCGTAGAGGCGAAATCGGGAATGCGGCGGCGTATAGCTTAAATGGCTTTGCATAATAACCCAATGGGCTAAACCTTCCTCCTGGACTCGTGATAGCTTCTGCTGAGCCTTATTAACCTTTTCCCGCGTAGGTACACCATTAATGCGGCGTGTAATATATCGCCTGTCGACCTGGTAGCCCTTGGAGGCTGAACGCAGGGATCTCCCACGCGTTATCTCCTCAATCGCCTGCGCCGCACGGAATTGAGCTGAGAG
>QJOB01000115.1:0-202418 GCA_004155035.1 Monosporascus sp. 5C6A
TTGTGAGCAACGGCTAGTCTAGGGATCGAACCCAGCACTGAGGCGTCACCCACCGTCATGCGATCATTATGTTACGGCTGCACCATACCGTTACGCCAGGGGCAAAAGATTGGCGGAATGATCGCAATTGTGGCAATCATTCTGGTGCTTACAGCTACATATTGTTACGAGAGCGCTGCTCTCGTCTCAAGGATCTACCTTTAAGGCCTAGCGCGGGAGTATGCCACGGCTAAATCTCGGCTAAAGAAACTTGGCCCCTTGAGTGATCTAGGTAATCTAGGTAATCTGGAGCAGATTACATAGATTACATAGATCCATAACATACTTACTAACGTAACGGTGGATATATAAAGAACCAGTTTCTTATATAAATAACCTTTAAATAGTTTCGCTTTTTAGCTATCAATTTAAGCTTTTAACTAGAGGTAACTGTACCGTTTTTTAATTAAGGGAAAAGTACCTTAATTTTTTTAACGAATATATTAAATTATTCTTCGCCATATTATTACCTGCAAATTAAGACCTTTTTCGGATATTGCTTATACTTCCAGATAGATGTATAACAAGTTCATTACATTTTGATAGTTCCTTAATTAATAGTCGACGAATAATTTAAGGCCTAATTAAGCATGAGTTTTCCTAAACTTAATAAAAAAGATATTACAGAACGACGTCTAGAAGATAGACAGTACACTCGATCCCTGTTACTAGCCAGTGAAGGATTAATAACTAAAATTAACAACCTACCCCTTATTAAAGAAATGCTTTAACTTATCGATAACATAGCGTCTTTTACGACTCGAACTTAAACCGGCTTTTCTTCCTTTTAATAACAACCTGTCTCCGTCCCTAAAGAAACTATTAAGATACAAGGCGATTTAAAGGAAGAAAAGGATTATAAAAAGGAGGAACTTATAATTAAAAAGCCAGAACCTAAAGGTAAAGAAAAAGAACGGATAACAGACGAAAAACTGGATTTTTTAACGACAGAAATCCAGGCTTTAAAAAAGGAAAATGCCAGGCTTGCCCGAAAAAAAAAAGAGAATGTCCGACTAGCTCGAAAGGAAAAAAAGAAGGCCTCCGTACCACCCTTGTTTGCCCCCGACCCCTATTGCGAAACCACCATTCCACCTCCTGGATACCATAAAATACCAAAGGTCAAGGGCTATAAACCTGCCGCTTTTAAACCTTATAACGGATTTACAGATATAAAAGAATTCCTGATCCAGGCCCGGATTTATCTTAAGTTCTACCAGAACTTTCTGGTAAAGGACTACCAGAAGGTACTGGCCATTTCTTAAGCATTCGCAAGAAAAGTTTTTTTATAATTTAAGCCAATCCTAAAAGATTACCTGAAAAATTACCCTAGAAGCTTATCGGACGTTACAAATCACATCTTCGGCGATTATAAGCATTTTAAAGATAAAATGCAAGCTTTGTTCGGAAATACCGATAAAAAACAGTATACGATAAAACAACTGCATTTGTTACGACAGACCAAGTTAGCAGCAGAATATACGACCAAGTTTAATTGCTTAACCGCTATTTCGTAACTACCAGCAAACGCATTATTTTACCCATATTACGACGGCCTAAAGTTTTAAGTTAAAAACGAAATGTACAAAGTACCTAAAATAGGATCTTTTAAGGAATACATAAATTAGGCTGTTATCGCCGATTGACGCACTTTTAATAGGTACCTCGAAAAAAAAGGATCCAATAAGCGAAAAAACGAAAAAAATTCGAATAACCGAACCCAGAAAAAAAGGGATAAACCTCAAAAAAAAGCCAGCTCAGCTTCGAAAAATCCCAAGATAAACAAGTCCAATATAAAGTGTTTCAACTGTAGCAAAAAGGGCTATTACAAAAACGAATGTCGTTCCCCAGCCAAAAAAGATACCAAAAAAAAAGGAATTCCTTAACCTTAAAGGAAATCCTAAGGAAAACCTCAAAAAAAGGTACGAATGGCAAAATATAAATCAGATAGCAAAAAGGAAGAAAAGGAAAAAGAAGTTAGTACCGCCTCCTTTTAGCAAGAATTTACCATTGCCATAATAAATCAAATTCAGAACGGCAACTTAGAGTACGAGCGTTACCTAACCTGCCAGAATCGGATTATTAGAGCCTGCAAGTATTATCCCGGACAAACAGCTTCCAAAATAACTATAAAGCTAGGATATATTTATTATTTGGATAAGCAGAAATGTAAGATTCATAACGAAAACGGCCAGTTACGGCTAGACCCTAGCAATTACAGATAGTTGTTCCTTAAGCTCTGTAAGTTTTCTAAATATACGGTATACCCAAAACCCGACAGTACTATAATACAACAAACAAATAATTACCATTTTTTTAATTTCTCTGCTTACTACGATTATGGTTATTTAACCTATTTGCAAGTTAAAAAAATAACGATTATTGGCTAGGTTAAGATAAGAAGGCACTTATTAAGCCAGATAATAAATGCAGATATATTGAAACTCCCTAATGGCCAAAGTACCCTAAGTTTTGCTATTTATACCCGGAATCAAAACAAAGCTAAAAGGCCATAATATAAGGATATATATATTACTTACCTATGTTGTATATAATACATAAGACCCTGGTAGCAGGACTGGACTTACGAAAGGATATAATCCAGCTAAGTTTCCCTTCGCTTAAAGAAAAAAAACTAACTTAAGTCCATATAGTACCAGAATTTTAGTATTAATATAGCAGACGAATTTAGTTTAAGTATATAAACGATTATTGCTTTAAGCATGCGGTTAAGAAGGCCCGAGAATAGCGACGTTCCTAACCCTGTTAATCAAAAAACTTCAAAGGTTTTTAAAACTAAGGTATCGAGAAGCCCGCTAATATAAAACTTTATACGAAACCAGAACAGGATTTAGAAGTTAAATTGAGATTCTATTACATTATGAAAACAAGACGTTTAAAGCAATGATTAATTTAGGTACGGAAGGTAACTTTATTTTACCAGCTATGGCAGAGAAATACCAGATCCCTTGGAAGTACAAATTACAGTCCTATAAACTACGTACCGTCGATGGAAGCCTGTCCACCTACGAAAACGGTCGAGTTTTTAAGGAAACAAAGGAACTTTTAATCGAAATATAAGGACACTTAGAGAGGATTGTCCTTGATATAGCCGACATTTCAGAACACGACATTATCTTGGGAATGCTATGGTTTCGTTCTAGTAATCTACGTATTAACTGGAAGAAATAAATACTTTCCTGGAAAGATAAAGAAGATTAAAGGGTTTGCTATGTTATCAAGGAAGTACAAATTCCAGATTAAGAGGCCACAGTATTTTAGGAATATAAACGATTCAAAAAGTTATTTAAGAACAAAGAGGACCACGAGCTACCCCCTTATGGTTAATGGGATTATCGGATACCTATTAAGAAAGGACATCATCCCAAGTTTTACAAAATTTATTATATAAATCCGGAAAAATCGAAAGCCCTGTAGAAAAGCATATAGTTGGATTTAAAAAAAGGATATATTCAGTCTTTTAACTTCCCTGCCGGTTACCCCGTTCTTATGGTTCCGAAAATGAAGGACGGTAAGTAAAAGATTAACGAAAACGGAGACCCGGTTTTCAGAAAAGTAATCGATTACAAATAGTTAAATAACATTATAATCAAAAACGGCTACTTTTTAACCTTTATGAATACCTTAAAAGAAAACGCCAGTAAAGCCAAATGGTTTACTACATTCGACCTTCGAGATAGCTATTATCGCATCAAAATAGCCAAAAGCAAAAAATGGAAGATAGCATTTAGAATAATATATGGATTTTATAAGTACAGAATCATGCTAATGGGACTTACCAACGCTTCCGCAAGTTTCCAACGTCTGGTCATGACCACTTTCAGATAGTTCCTGGATAAGTTTGTGTTTGTCTACCTCGACGACATTCTTATCTACTCCGAGACGTTGGAAAAGTACAAAAAGCACGTTACCTAAATGCTTAAGATATTAAATAAAGCAAACATTCGAGTTAACCCAGCTAAAAATATATGGCATATATAGAAGCTGGACTTTCTGGGATTTACATTTATTCCCGGACAAATTCAGATTTAACATTTCAAGTTGGAAGCAGTTAAAAACTGGCCCATCCTTAATAAGGCGACCGTTACAGATATCCGACAAATCTTAGGATTTACGGGTTATGTACGCGGCCTAATTAAGAAATATAAAGATATAATTAAACCATTAACGAAACTTACTACTAAAAAATACGTTAAAAAGAAATTTAAGTTTCTAAAGGAAGCTAAAGAAACGTTTCAAGTATTAAAGAATACGATTATTAATGGACCCGTTATAAAGATGCCTAATCCAGACAAAAAGCAACGCTTAAAAACGGACGTTTTAGATTACGTACTAAGTGCCGTCCTGGAACAATTAGAGAATAACGATAAATAGTACCCAATAACGTATTACTCCAAGGCATTTCGAGATGCAGAACTTAAATATCCGATTTATAATAAGAAGTTATTGGTAATTATTAACGTTTTTAAAAAATAAAAACCTTTCTTTAACGAAACGAAAGAACCTTTCGATATTTACTTTAATTACAAAAATCTTACTTAATTTATGAAAACATAAAAGCTGAATAAACGATATAAAACTTAGATAATTTTCTTGTTAAGGTTTAACTTTAAGATCCATTATATTAAAGGTAAAAAAAATATTCAAGCGGATATCCTAAATCGTAAAAATAATTACGACTTTAAAATCCCAAAACGCCATATACAGATATTATAGGTTACGGAAGATGGCATTCTATAACTATGCGTAATCCTAAAACAGCTTATACCAAAACTTTTAATACAATTTAGAAATTTTTACGATCTAAACGAACGGGAAAAAATGAAATAATTAAAAAGGCAGTCCAGGAACTAACTTATGTACTATGGCAAAATCTACATACCAAAGGAACGATAAAAGCAATTTGTTAAGGAATTCTACGAAAACTTTTTATATGGATATCAGGGAATTTTCAAAATTACTAGGCGACTGAAAAAGAAATATAACTTCCCTGAACTTTGCCGGGTAATTAAACAAGTTATTAAGGATTGTAACATTTACAACAAAGCAAAGGCAGCCCGATATAAGCCCTATGGCCTATTGCAACCTACAGACATCCCCGATAAGGTATAAAACATTATCGCTTAGAATTTCATTATCGGTTTACTTTTATCGAAAAACCCCGTTACTAAAGTCGAATATGATAAAATATAAGTGATCGTTAACAGATTTACTAAATATGGGTACTTCCTACCTTTTAAAGGAAATATAACAGCAAAATAGTTAGCCTACGCCTTTATACGATATTACCTCGATAAGTATGGAATACCTAAAAAAATCATTTCCGACAAAAACAAGCTGTTTACCTCCAAATTTAACACCAGTTTTTTTAAACAAATCGGCGCCAAACTTAAGTTTTTTATAGCCTATTACCTATAAATAAATGGACAAACAAAGCGACTAAATTAAATATTAAAACAGTACTTACGAAGTTATGTTAACTACCAACAAGATAATTAAGTAGAACTTTTATTATTTACTCAAATAACCTACAATACTTCCATTAATAAAGATATAAACGTATCCTTTTATACGGCGGTATATAGACATAAAGCAAAGACTTAACGTCCAGAATAACTACTAGGCAGGGCCCTTAAAATCGCCACGATTGCCCCACAAACAGAGATAATCGTAACAAAAATTAAAACGATACAGGCCCGCTTGCAAGCTGAATTATAATTTCTCTAGCAAAAAATAACCCAGTATTATAACAAAAAAAGAATTAAGGGACCAATCCTTTCGAAAGGAAACAAGGTTTATTTGTTACGGCAAAGGCCTAATGCAACCTCGAATATTTCACAAATCAAGATAAAAAGGCCCAGCGATAAGCTCGATTTTAAAAAACTCGGCTTTTTTAAAATTAACGAAATTATTTTTAAAACTAATTATCGACTGTTATTACCTAAAACAATAAAGATATATCCCGTTTTTTACATTTCCCTACTTAAACCAGTACCGAAAAACGCCCCGTTAAAAAAAAACCTAGAACTGGAAAATAAAACAGACAAATACGAAATCGAAAGGATACTGGACTTAAGAATAATTAAAAATAAAATCCAGTACCTAATTAAGTAAAAAGGTTACTTATACGACGAAAATATTTAGGAACCACTTAATCACCTGACGAATGTAATGGACCTGGTTAAGACGTTTTACCGACAGAATCCTAACCGACCGTCCCTAACGCGGCCAAGGTCGCCGGCGATAAAGGTCCCTTACTCAAATCTACCCTAACGGCGTTCCAATCGAAAAAGGACGCCTTCGTTATAGCATTTATTTTAGAAGCAAGCTATGTTTGCTCCGTTTTTATACGCCGTTGCTTTTCTTCCATTTTTTCTCGTTCTTCCAATTAGTCCAACTCCAGACTTTCCTTTAACATTTCTAAGGCTTTTTTTTTGAGGAAATCCTGTTAAAGGCGCAAACGTTTTAATCGACCTATAAACTCTTTTGTTTTTCTTTCTGCAACTTCCTGGTAAGCCAGAAATTCGTTTTCTAACTTACGCTGTTCTCTTTGTAACCGTTCCTGCGTTTCGTTCACTTTTTAAAAAAAATTCATTATTAAAACGTTATAGGAAAAACGTTGGTAACGGGTATAACTGTCGCAGCTTAAATATTCCGGAACGAAAAAATACTTAGACTCGCTAAAACGAATATAATTGGAATACGGAAAGGCCCTAATACCAAATTTCTTGATTAAGGTAGCACAATCGTTTCGGAAATCGCGTTGATTTAAACGAGGTTTTTTTTTCTATTTTTTAATATGACCTAACATGTTGAAAGTTAGCTTAATTCAAAAAGTAACTTAAGCAAAAAAGGGGTTACTTACCGTTTTTATCTTTAGGACAAAAATTTTTGGAAAAAGGAAATAATGTTACGAAAACGCTGCTCTCGTTTTAAGGATCTACCTTTAAGGCCTAACGCGGAAATATGCCACGGCTAAATCTCGGCTAAAAAAACTTGGCCCCTTAAGTAATCTAGGTAATTTAGGTAATCTAAAGCAGATTACATAAATTACATAGATTTACGACATACTTACTGACGTAACGGTAAATATATAAAGAACCAGTTTCCTATGTAGATAACCTCTGAATAGTTTCGCTTTTTAGCTATCAATCTAAGCTCTTAACTAGAGGCAACTGTACCGTTCTCTGATTAAGGGAAGAGTACCTTAATTCTCTTTAACGAATATATTAAATTATTCTTCGCCATATTGTTACCTGCAAATCAAGACCCTTTTCGGATACTGCTCATACTTCCAGGTGGATGTATGACAGGTTCGTTACACATATATACTGGAGCTGTCACGGTAGCCCCGAACCGTAACAGTATATAACTAGATCTAAAAAAAGGATATATTCAGCCTTTTAATTCTTTTGCCGGATATCCCGTCCTTATAATTCCGAAAATAAAGGACGGCAAGTAAAGGATCGACGAAGACGGAAATCCAGTCTTTAGAAAAGTTATCGATTACAGACAGTTAAATAACATTACGGTCAAAAACGGATACCTTCTAACTCTTATAAATACTCTTAAGGAAAACGTTAACAAAGCCAAATGGTTTACCGCATTTAACCTTCGAAACGGCTATTACCGCATTAAAATAGCCCAAGGCAAGAAATGGAAAACGGCATTTAAAACAATACATGGGTTTTACGAATACAAAGTGATGCCCATAAGGCTTACTAACGCCCCAGTTAATTTCCAACGCTTAGTTATAACAACTTTCAGACAATTTTTAGACAAGTTTATGTTTGTCTACCTTGACGACATTTTCATCTATTCCGAAACCCTAGAGGAATACAAGAAACACGTTATTTAAATACTTAAAACGTTAAATAAGGCGAACATCCGCGTCAACCCAGCCAAAAACGTATGGCACATACAGAAACTAAACTTCTTGGGTTACACCATTACCCTAAGACAAATTCAAATCCAAAATTCCAAACTGAAAGCAGTTAAGGATTAGCCAGTTCCCGACAAAATAACCGTTACAGATATCCGTCAATTTCTGGGATTTACTGGATATATACGAAACCTGGTTAAAAACTATGGAAAGCTAGCTAGTCCCTTAATAAAACTTACCACCAAGGAATACATTAAAAAAGAATTTAAATTCCCGAAAAAAGCCAAAAAAGCCTTCCAAAAGATTAAAAATAAGATTACCAGTACCCCCGTGGTAAAACTTCCCAATCACTACAAAAAGAAGTGACTAAAGACAGACGCATCAGATTATGCGCTCGGAGCAATCCTAAAGCAACAGGAAAACAACGGGAAATAGTACCTAGTAGCTTACTTTTCCAAAACCCTTAAAGATATTAAATTCAAATACCCCATTTACGACAAGAAATTACTAACGATTATTTTAACATTTAAAGAATAAGAACCTTTCCTTAACGGAACCAAGGAACTTTTCGACATTTACTCGGATTATAAAAACCTTATTCGGTTTATGACAACTTAAGACCTGAACAAACGACATAAAACCTGGATAGTTTTCCTGTTAAAGTTCAACTTCAAAATCTACCATATCAAAGGAATAAAAAATGTCCAGGCGGACATTTTAAGTCGTAAAGGTAACTACGACTCTAAAGTCCCGAAACGTAACATGCAGATGTTACGGGTTACAAAGAACGGCACCTTACAACTATATATAACCTTAAAACAACTTACGCCAGAGTTCCTGGTACAATTTAGAAACTCCTATAATTCAAACAAACGGAAAGAAATAAAACAATTAAAAGGATAATCCAAGGACCAACTTTTATACCATGGTAAGATTTACATATCTAAAAAACGACAGAGGTTGTTTGTTAAAGAATTCCACGAAAACCCCCTATACGGATACCATGGAATTTTCAAAACTATTAAACGACTGTAAAAAAAATACGACTTTCCTGAATTTCGATAAACGGTTAAATAAGTAATTAGGAACTATAACGTTTATAACAAGGCTAAGGCAGCCCGACATAAGCCTTACGGTTTATTATAGCTTATAAATATTCCTAACAAAACATGGAGCACTATCGCTTAAGATTTCATTATCGGTTTACCCCTATCGAAAAACCCAGTTACTAAAGTCGGATACGATGGAATATGGGTAATCGTTAATCGACTTACCAAATATAGATGCTTCTTACCCTTTAAAGGAAATATAATAGCAGAACAATTAACTTACGTATTTATACGACACTACCTCAATAAGCACGGAATACCAGAAAAAATCATTTCTAACAAAGACAAGCTATTTATATCAAAGTTTGGTATTAGTTTTTTTAAGCAAATTAACGCCAAACTCAAGTTTTTTACAACCTATCACCCTTAAACGGATGGATAAATTAAACGGTTAAATCAAACGCTGGAACAATACTTACGAAGTTATGTTAATTACCAACAAGACAATTAAATAAAGCTTTTATTACTTGCTTAGATAACTTATAATACTTTCGTTAATAAGGACATAGGCATATTCTCTTATACAGCGGTATATGGATACGAGGCAGAAACTTAACGCTTAGAACAACTATTAAACAAAGCCCCTGTCGTTATTACAATCGCTCCATGAACGGAAACAATAATAACAAAAATCAAGACAGTACAAACCCGTTTGCAAGCGGGACTGCAATTTTCCCAGCAACGAATGGCTCAGTATTACAACAAAAAAAGGATTAAAGGACCAATCCTGTCGAAAGAAAACAAAGTTTACCTGTTACGGCAAAGGCTTAACGCAACTTTAAACATTTTACAAATCAAAACGAAAAAACCCAACGATAAGCTCGATTTAAAAAAACTCGGCCCTTTCAAAATTAACGAAATCATTTCCAAAACTAACTACCGACTGTCATTATCCAAGATAATAAAAATACACCCTGTCTTTCATATTTCCTTACTCGAACCAGCACCAAAGGACGCCCCGCAAAAAAAAAAACCTAAAACTGGAAAACAATACCGACGAGTACGAAATCGAAAAAATACTGGATTCCCGAATGGTCAAAAATAAAATCCAGTACCTAGTCAAATGGAAAAGATACTCACACGAAAAAAATACGTAAAAACCACTCAACCACCTAACGAATATAAAGGACCTAGTTAAGAAGTTCCACCGCCAAAACCTTAACCGACCGTTTCCAAAACAGCCAAAGTCGCAGGCGACAACGGTCCCCCGCCTAAATCCAAACCTACGGCGTTCCAATCAAAGGAAATAAACGCCTCCGCAATAGCATCTATCTCAAAAACAAACTGTGCTTATTCTGTTTCCATACGCCGCTGCTCTTTTTCTATTCTTTCCTGCTCCTCCAGCTAATCCATTTCATAACCCTCCTTCAAAATAACAAAAGCCTTCTTTTGCAAAATGTCCTGTTATAAGCGCAAACGTTTCAACCGACCGAAAAGCTCCATTAGCTTGTCCTCCACTTCGCGCTGTTCCTTTTGCAAACGCTTACGCTCCTCCCCGATTTTTACCAAGAAGTTCATGTCCAACACGTCGCAAGCCGAACGCTGGCGACGGGTGCAACAGCTACAACTCGGAATATCTACCACGTAAAAACAATCAGGCTCCCCAAAATAAATGCAGTTTAAACAGGCGACAACTTTGGAACCAAATTTCTCGATAAAGTTTGCACGATTATCGCGCGTTTCGCGTTAATTTAATCGAAGTTTCCTTTTCTCCTTGTAAATACGGCCTGTCATGATAAAATCAACTGGAACGCCTCCCAAAACTCTCTCCAACAAAACAAAATAGCAACTTACGGTTCTTATCTTTGGGACAAAGATCTTAAAAAAAGGGAAATAGTATTACAAAAACAGGGGTTCCTATCTTAAGGAAGCAAAACTTAGGGGCTTAACGTAGACCTGCCACGGCTGAACTCCGGGTGGGAGTTCTTGGCCTAGGCAAGGTAATTTAAGTAATCTAATGGATTGATTAGATCACATAAATCACATAAATCCATAACACACTCGTTGTAATAATAAAGGATATATAATGAACGGTTTCCTATATAAATAACCTCTGAATAATTTCACTCTTTAGCTATTAATCTAAACCTTCAATCAAAGGCACCGTTCTCTCATTAAAGGAAAAGTCCGCAAATCTCTTTAACGAACAAACCCCTAAATCACTCATCGTGCTATTGTTACCTGCAAATCAAGAACCCTTTTCGGATACTGCTCATATCTCCAGGTAGATATATGACAGGTTCGTTACAGTTAATTGTGGTTAGTTTCGTTCCATTGCTGTTGATCAGGCAGTTCTTGCTGAGGTATCCTCCGCGTCTGTAGAAGACTTTGCCGGAGAATATACGCAACGGGAACGTGGGTACATATAGCGTGTACCGCAGGGCTATAAAGTTGCATTCGCCCTTAAGTCCCTTAAGGTCCCAGTTGACTGTACCGATTATTTCAGCCTGTACAGGGCCTCCGCCGGTAGTGATCATGAATTTTCTGTCTCGAATATCCAGTAACTGCTTGGGGAGATAATCCCTTGGATTGTTGGTGATGAATACGTTAGCTCCCGAGTCCTACAGTATCTCATTGCGGTTTTCTTTTTGTACGTTGTGTAACTGGAGTATCAGGGCTCGGGCTTCTTGGGGCTTGTTTTTTAGACGTAGCTCGAGTTCGTCGACAGCCGCATTGTTCGGGGCGCATACAAAAAGCTTCTTTGACGTACCAGTGCTTTTAGTGCTTCCAATCTCTTCAGGGAATTCAGGGTGCTGGGGAGAGTTGCTACAGGGGGTGGAGACGCCGGGGGTGGAGCCTCCGGAGGCAACGCCCTCTGGAGCGGCGTCTTCTGGGGCTTGCGTGCCTTGTAGCGAAGCGGTCTGCCGCTGCTGCTCCATCGCCCTGTCAAACAACTGCATGATCTCTGCCATGTCTGACTGATCAACTGCTGCGGCGTAACCTGCCTGGTGTCTCTTCGCAGGGAGGTTATACAGGTCCTCAAGGCCGTCTGGAATGAAGTGCGCCTCTGACTAACGCTGCTGCTGGCTATTCGCGTTGTTGCTGTTGCCATTACCATTGTTGCCGGACCTGTTGCCGTTGTTGTTGCGTCCGTTGTTGCGTTGGCCGTTCTGATTCCGATTTTGATTATTTTGATCCTTCCTGGGTTTGCGGCAGTCCTTTGACAGGTGGCCGTACTTCCCACAATTCCAACAAAGGGGTTCGCCCTTGGCGTTCCAGGACGGCTTGTTACCGTTGTTGTTGTTGTTCCTCCCCTTGTTATTGCCGTTATTTCGGCCTTTTGCGTTGTGGCTTTGGTTCTTGGACTTATCGTTGCCGTCTCTGTCTCCCTTAGCCTTCTTGACGCGGTGATGGAATTCGCTATTGAAATTATCCATTAAGTGGTGGATTGTGTAGTCGGTCTTTCGAAGCACGGAGTTCATCATTCGACACCAGTCACTCGCTTTCTCTTCTACAGCGGTCAGGAACATGGTGACCTGCTGATCCTTGCCTAGCTTCATACCGCACTCCTTGGCTTCTCGAATTAGCTTCTGAAATTTCGTGGTAAATGAGACCGGGTCCTTTCTGTCGTAACGCAATTGGCTTAGTTCTTTTTAAAGGGAGCGCTGACGCGTCTTCCCAGTCGCTGCGTAGGTCTTACGGAAGGTTTTTAACATTTTCGTGCCTTTCTTGATACCGGTGATTAGCTCCAGGGAAGCCCGACGGGTAATCTTGGTAATTGCCTTCGCTAGGTGTAGCTCATCAAGAGCGGAGAGCTTCATTCCCTCCTCATAACCTACCTCTTCGAGTGCGAGGTCCAAGGCGTTCTTCCAAAGTCCCCAATTTTCAAAGCCCTTCAGGTAATTTTCCTTATCAAGGGCGAAATCGAAACGCTTCCAACGGAAAGTCGAGTCCTTCTTCTTGGACTTCTTTGACTTCTTCTCCTTGCGCTTCTTCTTATCCTTCTTCGCGTCATGCTTCTTGCGACGTTTCTCTCGGTCACTGTCACTCGAGTCGCTGTCCGAATCGCTCGAATCGCCCTCCAAGTCTAAATCCGAATCCGAATCCTCAGACGATAAGGAAAATCTGGAGGATAAAAAGGAGCTATCACTGCTCCCTCCTCCGCCTCCACCGCCTTTACCGCCGCCACGGCCACCGTCACTACCTAAAGGTGGCGAAAGCGAACGATACGATAAAGCACCTGACGAAATTGTTCTCACTTGCGAAGTTCTGTCGTTCAAATTAATAGTTACGAAGTCTTGCCAGACAGGGGCCTTGGAAGGTAACTTCTCCTTCTTCTCGGGGGAGGGAGGAATCACTGGCCCGGGGGGCAGGGACATGTGGGTTCGTCGTTCAGGGCTTCTGATAACTATCTGGAAACTTCCATGGACTGTCAATCCAGGTGTCTTCGGACGGCCCTAAGGAAAAGCTGCTAAAGGTCCCCGCAAAGGAGCTGATGACGGTCCTTGCGGAGGAGCTGATAAAGGTCCCGTTTTCGGTAACGATTTGCTGCTAGGAACTGAAGAGTTAAGCTCGCTCGTCAAAAGTTCCTCAAATCACTTCGACTTGCGTCTAAACAAGTCGCTCATAGCGTTGGCTTTCAGGAATTCTTCCTCCATAACCCGCTGGTCTTGTTCGGCCAGCTCCTTCTGCTCTCTTTCGGCAGCCGCCTTCATGGCGAACACTTCCACCTGACGACGCAGGCGTTCTGACTCAGCTCGAAGGCGTTCTTGCTCCAGGACTAACTCTCTCAATTCAGTAAAAGAGTCCTGGCGTTGTTGATCAAAGGTAGTGTCCTCCTGCTGGGGCAGGGACATTAACTGATCGTTCTGGGGTTCCATTATAATATACACTAGCCGAACTAACTCGTTCTCGTGGCTGCTGCCGGCTGCTTATGACTCTAGGCCGGTCAATTAACCTCAATTAACCTCGTAGCGCGTCTGATAAACAGTCTCGTAGCGTCTACTGCAATAACAACAAAAGCTCAAGTGCGTTCTTCCTTCAAAAGAACCAGAAGATGCTACCATGTGAAGATACGCGAAAGCGTTCTGTTAATAATTGGTATGATGATGATGTGTATTACTACGTTCTGTCCCAATTGGACTGAATTATCCATTTGTGGCTAGATAAACAAGTGGGGTGCACGTGTCAGCTAGCCAGGTGCGCTAAAGCGCCCCAACTAGCTCTGATCGGAGGATATATGTTCCGTTGCTAGATTACATAAAAGCAGTGCGTGTGCTGAAGCACTTGCGCAATTAGCTCAATACAACAACGCAACTGATATCCCTTATATCTGACAATTAAGAGTCTCATTCGCTTAATTCAAGCAATTATCAATTGATCAGCTGTTGCTGAGACGATATAGGCTGTATATCAGTAGCAATTATCTCAATATACTTCAATAACAACAATGGCGACCGTACCGTCCACATCTTCCGTTATCTACAAGGGACCCAAAGACTGGGACCGCTTTAAGAGCGAATTCCAATCTAGGGCATACGCTCTTGATCTTTGGGATTATATCGATCCTGATCAGTCGCTTCCGTGGCCTGTCAAACCTATAGAACCCGATATAACCTCCTATCCGAAGAGACGAATTCGCCATACAACGCGGACCAATACCCCAGCGGCTTCATCCTTATTTTCAGGAGGAACCCTCGAAGAAATCGATCATACGGGTCACCTAACAAATACCCTAGAGATGACAACCGAAGGCAGACAAGCCTACAATCAGGATTTTACGGCGTATACCTACAAAGATCGCAAGTACGATACCTTCCGAAAGAATATCAACGACCTTACGAAATGGGTCCTGGAGTCTGTATCTCCAGCGATTAAAGAGACAAGTCTTCTTCCAGGGAAGAACCTAAGGGAGTGGTACGCCAAGATGGCCGAATCCGGCAAGGTGTACGACAGCAGACTTCTGATCAATACCCAACGAGAATACCGAGAAAAATTGAAGCAAGCCGCGAAGTCAGGCAAGAAGCTAAACGAGTGGATTGTGAAATGGCAAGAGATAATGGCCTAGGGACAGCGATACGGCGTCCCAGAGACGAAAACAACAGTTATATGGGTCAACGATTTATGTACAGCTTTGGCTCCCATCGTGGAGACCTGGACCACCACCTTCCAGATGGTAAAGAAGGCTGAGATCGACAGCGGAACGATCAGTTACCAAGAGGTAGCGGCTAACCTTTTGGATTACTGGACCATGACCCATCCCCCTTTATCAAGGAATTTCAAGGCATCCTTTCCGACCTTCCACGGGGCTCCTGCGGACCCTACTAATCAGGATAATCCTGATCAGGAGGATAACAGACCTTCTAACCGTCAACCGCGAGGGAGAACCCCTGGACGAGGCCCGAAGCGAGGTAGCCGTGGAGGTTCCCATACGGACTGAAGCCCTAACAAACGAAAACGCAACGAATCGGACGCTCAAGGGACTCGCTGCAGAGCGTGCCTAAGCCCAATGCATTTACTGCCCCAATGCTATTATGCATTCCCCAATAAGGCTCCAGCAGAATTTACACCCAGCAAGACAGCCGAAGGATTAGTCCGAGATCGGATAGCTTCCGATCAGTCCCTGAAGGAAGAGATTAACCGAATATCCAAATCCATGGATAAGCTGACCACACAAAAGACAGATTGACTCCTAGAGGGAGTAAGACGAGTCCTGGCGTGCTTCCTAATCACTGATCAACAGGCTGCCATAAGCGCTACGTCTTACCCCCTAAGGAATTCGTCCATTCTGGACTCAGGGTCCACGATACATATCTTTAACCTTTTCAGCAAGTTCCTGAATTTCAGGCCAACAATACAAGGTGACGGGGTGTACGCAGGCAACAGTTTCGTCCCGATCAGGGGCTACGGAGAGGTTGATGTGCTACTTCGAAGCCCTAGCGGTACGAAAGCGCTGCGGCTATATGACGTGGCCCATTGCGAGCAATTCGCCTGCAATTTGGTATCACTTCGACAGCTCCGAAAGAAAGGTTTCTGGTGGGACAACAGAGGAATTAACAACTGCATTCGAGATAAGTTTGATCAAGTTGTAGCTACTTTAACAGACAAATTTGATCAGTTTGTTATCGAAGACATCAACGCAACAACGTCTCCTGCAGCCCTAGCTACCTACAGACGAAATATCAACTCCAGGACATCGAGGCCACCGCGTACGGGTGACGGTACCCTGTGGCACCTGCGATTAGGCCATCCAGGCCCTGAAGTAATAGCCCAGTTGCAGTCCCATGCCAAGGGAGTCCGGCTGAAGGGTCCTACAACTGTCGAATGCCAAGCTTGTGGCAAAGCGAAGGCTAGAAGGCAAATACGCCGCGAACCCAGAAAGGGAGCTTCCCGATCAGGGCAAAAAATAGCCATTGACTTCACTGACTTCGAAGAAGACCCTAAAGGGTACAGATACGTTATGTTCGCTACCGACAGATACTCAGGCTTCATTTGGGATATCTACCTTAAGAACCGAGAGCAGGATACACTGATCACTGCGTTCCGATACCTGCTAGGCGCTCTAAAGAACCAAGACAAGGTCTTCCCACAGGTGATCGAATGCGACAACGAAATTCTAAAGAATCACCTGCTTCGAGATATCCTCCAGTCGCCTCCTTTTAGCATCAGGCTTGAGCCCTCAGCACCGCATACCCAGGCCCAGAACGGGGGTGCAGAACGTTCAGGGGGTATAATCAAGGAGAAAACGACTGCTATGCGAAATGGCGCTAAGTTACCTGCGTTTCTGATCGTACACATCTTCAAAGCTGCAGTATATCTGTACAACCGTACCCCCAAATACACACTCTTTTGGCAGACCCCATACGAGGTTTACTACACTTATTTGGCGTACAGAGATGGCGTTCCAGTACTTGATCGCAAGCCCCAGCAGGCCCATTTGCGAGCTTACGGTTGTATGGCCTACGCTATGACGACCGCTGCCATGAAGAAAGAACAGAGGCTGCAGAAGCTAAATCCCAAAGCATGGATAGGCTTCCTAGTTGGGTACCGATCAACAAATATCTACGAGATTTGGAACCCTTTGACAAACAAGGTTATTGCTATTCGAGACGTACAGTTCAACGAGAAAGCTACCTTTTCAGGTGATATCAAAGACCTTAAAGACGACCTTCTCCACGTTACCGGAGACGAGCTACAGAACCTACTCCGACAGGTCCACGTACCTGATCAGGCCCATGGCCACCCTATACATATAGAAGATGAAGACCTGAGTGGAACAATTCAGTTACCGGCTGGGCAGGAGGAATGGCTTCAGAGAGGCACAGGCGTCCAAAGTGACGTACGGGATGGGGAAGAACAAGCCTGCTCGCAAAGGACTGATCATCCTTATACGACCGCTGTGTTCGAACCACTTCCGTCCCCTGGACCATCACCGCCGCCAGCGTCTGCCCTGATAACTGCTACGATCATTGCGCCAACGGAAGAAATAAAGGAAGCCCTAGGCTCCTGTCACCCTGTTCAACCCAGAGTGACGGTAGAAGACGAAGGCCCCCCACGGATTAAAGACGTAGGCTCCCCGTGCGTTCCGTGTCGAGAGGATGGTTATCGGTACGATCACAGGGTATGGGAAGCTGCCTTTAATGCAGGACGGCTAGCCCACTCTGTAGGTACGATCGATAACCGGCCGGTAAGCTGCGGAAGCTTAGGGAGAAAGATAGCCCGAAGCTCGCGCCACCCTGATCGGAAAGGCTTCCATATATCAAGAACAAAGTCCAGAGTAAAGGTGCTGCCTAGGTCGCAAGGCCGGGTACATAGGAGAGACCTACCGCCACTGCCGCGAAGCCATAAAAAGCTAAGTACACACCCATTAGGGAAGCTATTCCTGGAAGCCGAAAAGGCCCACCTGCAAAGTTATAGGGACATGCAGTCCTGGGAGATCGTCGATCAATCCACTGCTAAAGGGAAACAGGTCCTAGGATATATGTGGGTGTACGTCTACAAGTTTAATAAGCATGGCTGGTTACAGAAATGCAAGGCTCGCCTTGTCGTACGGGGCGATCAACAGCTTAAGAACGCTTGTGGCGATACATACGCATCCACCCTAGCCGGAAGGTCCTTCAGAGCCCTAATGGCTATTGCAGCTAGATTCGACCTAGAGCTTAAGCAGTATGACGCTGTAAACGCCTTCGTCAACGCGAATCTACCTTATGAAGTCTTCATAAAGACGCCTCCAGGATACCCCCAGCGTGGCAAGATACTCCTGATCAGGAAGGCCCTGTACGGCCTGAAAGAATCACCGTTACTTTGGCAGAAAGACTTCACTAGCACGTTTAGAGACTTGGGACTTAGCCCAGTTCCTCATGAGCCCTGTTGCTTCCTTTGCAAAGGCGTGCTACTTTTCTTTTACGTCGACGATATTGTCGCCGCGTATAACAAGAAAAACCAAGCCCTCGTCGATCGGTTAATTCAGCAAATACAGGAACGGTACACCCTAACAGGGGGTGGGGACCTACAGTGGTTCCTGGGTATCGAAATGATCAGAGACAGACCTAACAGAAAAATCTGGCTATCCCAATCCGACTTTATAGATAAGCTGGCTAACCTAGTCCCCAAGGAAAGTCTGAATAGCTTCCCAGAGACGCCAATGGCAAGCTCTGAGCTACTGCCAAGCCCTGATCTGGCCCATCCAGGCTCTGTCAACAGATACCAGAAGAAGATCGGTTCCATCCTTTATGTTGCGGTACATACGCGACCCGATATATGCTTTGCAATATCCAGACTTGCCCGATTCAACCTGAACCCTAGCAAATTACACCACGAGGCAGCTGATCGCGTCATATTATACCTGATCGGTACCAAAACGCTAGCGCTGCAGCTAGGTGGCGAGGACTCCTTGGATACCTGGAGCGACGCCTCCTTTGCAGATAATACACTCGACCGAAAAAGCTCCCAAGCTTACGTTATGAAGCTGTTTGGAGGAGCTATAGGATGGCGTACGAATAAGCAAGACATAGTGACTACTTCCACAACCGAAGCGGAGTTGTTGTCCCTTGCGCAGGCTGCTAAAGAAGCCTTATTCGCCTCTCGACTGATTAAAGAGCTGGGAGTTACCCTGGATGCAGGACCCTTGAATTTATGGTGCGACAATCAGCAGACCATACGGCTTATCAACGCCGACGTCGCCCTTCTAAAGACAAAGCTGCGGCACGTGGATATACATAACCACTGGTTGCGAGAAGCAGCAGAGAAGAGCCTGATCAGAGTGGATTATACATCTACAAGCGATATGTTGGCTGATGGATTGACTAAAGCCCTGTCACGAGAACCGTTTAGGCACTTCAGAGAGCAGCTAGGATTGGTGGATATCACAGAAGCCTTGGACCTGCGGAGGAAGACGCTGAGAGCAATTTCTGATGAGGAATTGGCTGATCAGGAGGATACAATCACCGGAGGAGAGGCGGAATGGAAAGCTGTGGCTCTAGAGAGTGATAAAAGTGTGGTGATCAACGCCCCGAATTCTTCAAGGCGTTGAGGGGGTGTGTCAGCTAGCCAGGTGCGCTAAAGCGCCCCAACTAGCTCTGATCGGAGGATATATGTTCCGTTGCTAGATTACACAAAAGCAGTGCGTGTGCTGAAGCACTTGCGCAATTAGCTCAATACAACAACGCAACTGATATCCCTTATATCTGACAATACCCACTTACATATGATTATTTTCGGTCGCGTATTAATCAACGTATTAATTAATGAATAAAGTGGAATGGCGAGGGATTTAACTAACTCTTAAGCCTTAAATCGACGAGTTTATATTATTAAAAGCATTATATAGCGTAAAGTAATAAAATAAAAACTAATTACGTTTCGTAATACTAAAGATACTTTTAGTAATTAAGTTATATTATAAGCTGGTATTATTTAGTTATAGAACTAATAGACGTATATATCTTGGTCTTAGTTTAAAGTACTTACGCTTACTTAAAAACTTTATACCAGTTAAATCCTTTTAAGCCGTTTTAGATTTTTTAATGTTTAATTAACTTAATATTATTACACCAGTAATGGTTTTAATTTTCTGAAGCCAATTACAGTAAGGTGCTAAATTAATCTGGCCCAAGTTGAAAATCACATCAAAAATAGCGATTTTACTACTTTTTTAATAAGCTCATAACTTTGTAAAAAAAAGTTATACGAATAAGCGAATTAAATTATCTTATAAATAATTAAAAACAGTAAAGGGTTTATTTAAACAGGATTCCGAAATTATTTAAATTGTAGAAGTTACATAACGTTAAAGGCAAGTTTAAGTTGAAATTCTTTGTTTTTTATATAAATCTGGACCATTTTGTTTAAAAACCGAGGATTTTTAACGATTTAATATAAATCTCTTAATGTAATCTTTGCAGTTTAAAATAGTTTAAAATTTCATTTAAGTAAACGCTGACCTATTTTTAATTATCTGTAAAATAATATAATTCGCTTATTTTTATAATTTTTCATTGCAATGTTATAAGTGATTGAAAAAGTAGCAATATCGCTGTTTTTGGTGTGATTTCCACTTGGGCCGGATTAATTTGGCACCTTACTGTAGGTAACTTTTTAGCGTCGGTTAGAACTTGTCCTTTTAACGGATCCGATCGTTTGCAAAAGAGCCAAGACCGTTAAGTTTTAATACGATTCTCTCATTTTTACGATTTTTATTTTTAAACTTTAATTATGTTTTTATTAATTTTAATAAGTAACTTTTTCTTCTTTATGTTAATTATGTGAGGTTGTAATAAAAGAGGTTATTTTGATAAGCGTATTAAACGTTTTACTTTTATTATATCGTCGTATTTTTATATATCCGTTATAAATCCAAAAACAAGATTTGTGAGGCTTATTATATCGCGGAAAAGTGTGCGCGTTATACCGAACATAAGGGTCTTTATAACCTTTTTCATTTTTTAAAACTTAAATATAAAGAATTTATCGTAAATAATAATCTTTTAGACTTAGAAAAACGTATAGCTGGAGAAAAGCTATTAAAAGCTTAATAACGCCTAAATAAACATATGACCATATAAGTTGTTTACGGAAGCAAAAAGACGATGCGTAACTATAGCATAAAATATTTCGTTACGGCATTTAAGACGCGGAAATTATAAAGGATTTAGAACGTTTAGAATAAAACAACAATAATTAAAAGTTGCGATTATCGTCGTTACGTTAGCGTAAGCCGTAAACCCGGTCGACTGACTTGGTATCGAACTTATTAATAGGTCGATTATTAACTGGGATACGTTCGTTGCTATTAGTAAAAGTTTTCTAACAGTTATTAGGCGTGGATAAGATTTTTAACAGATTTATAGGTGTTTTCGAAATCTGAATAAATTTTTTATTTAGTTAAATCCTGGGTAAATTCATTTTGCCTGCGGATGTCGAAAAGACTTGTCCATTTTATATGTTACTTTTTTTGTTATTTTAACGTTATTAATTACCGTCCGTACTTTAATTATATCTGCTATTAAGTTAAGTATAAAAATATAAAAAAAATGAATAAAATTTAACATTTAATCAATATTGTAATTGATGATAATTTTTTAAATGTTCTTATAATTTTATATAGGTCGATATATTTAAAATTTAGTTATGTATTAAACTTTTTATTTAAATATTCTTACTTTTAAGGTAAATTATATCATCTTTTTCGAAACTTAAATCCTTTAACTTTTTTTGATAATAATATTTACTTATTTAAATACCCGTGAACTTTAACTTTATTTTCATTGTAGACTATACTTATTTAACCTTTTTTGATATTTAAATTATTTTGACGTTAATAGGTCGATCGTATATTTCTTATAAAATTTTGAAACAAATGCGAAATTGACTTATATTAAGATAAATTTAACACTTTTATAATAATGATTATAATAAGCTAACTATCTTATTGGTAATGTTTAGCATGATGCATTTAATTAAATATTATAAATATGTTTTTAATATTTAATTTTATTATTTTATTTATTTAATCCTTTAAATAATATAGATATTAAATACTTTATAATTTTAGCCGATTTTTATTTTAAACCTCTAATAACACTTTGTAATTAAATTCAGTTATTTTTAAACTGTTTTCTTTTTTGTACATTTAATAAATAATATTAAGACTTTATTAAAATATCGAATAAATTATCGATAAAAACTTACGAATTTAGAAAAAGGTTCGTGTTTCTGCAATGCTTAGAAGTATTATTTAATTTCACTTCATAGTAAGTTTCTTAAGATTTTGTTTAATATATCCGAGATGGTAATATATCTTAAAAATATTTCTTTTACGTATAAAATATATTCCTTTTCATTTTAACTAAAAAGCCAACGACTTATAACATTTATAAAATCTTTTAAATATATTTAACATATTCTTTTTCTGTTTCCGAATAGATAAAAATATCTCTAAGGTAATATATAGTAAGAATATTAAGACATTTTCGAAATACGTAATTATTTATCTATTACAAGTTTTTAGTTTGTTCGTTAATTTAAGATTTATTTAGATATATATATTACTTATCTTTTATTTTAAAGGTTATTTTATATATGCCATTTAAGTTAATTAGAATTTAATTATATTCGCTTCTCAGATATAAATTATTGAAAAACTTAGTTTTATAAAAGGAATATTTGATTTTCTTAATTAAGAATAACAGTATCCAGTTCTCAAACTGTAATATGGTTAAGATATTAGTATTTAATAATTAACAGTAACTTTTTAGTTTTTTAAGTTACGAAAAATATCTGGTATCTTATAATAACTTAATGTATCGTATAGAACTTTTTTTTAATTTACTTTTATATAGTCTACGCGATACTTATAATTTAACTTTATTTAAATTATCGATTAACTAAAACTGAACAATACTGTTTTTTAAACATTATTTTACAATTCTATTGCTTATATATTAATAATTTCGTTTCGCAATTTTATTTTAGTGTTGTTATTTTTATTTGTAATATTTATCTATATTATTTGCTAACTTATTTTTCCTTTAGCATTATTGTTATAAATCACTGTTTAATTATCGAAAGTTTGTTATAGTAATAATAACGATGTATTCTATTCTTTCTAACATTTATTTTCTTTTTCTATCGTATCCTTAAACGTTACAAGATATTTGTCGTATTTTTATACCAGTATTCGTCGTTACTTTCGATGAAATTTAAAGTTTTCTAACATTTTATTTTACTAAGCCGGATATAAAAAACTATGGGCTTAATTTGTATATCGATTAAGAAATTATATTAGTATAATTATAGTTTTCTTAAAACTATATCGTAGTGTCTAAGTTATACGATATTAGAATTAATCGTTTAATATTACTTTTAAATACAATTTTGGAAATAGTTTTATCGCGTTTAATTGTTCCGTTATTGTATGCGAATTTCTGATTTTCGGTCTTTATAGCGCTTTAAGGTTTGCGCTTATACTTATATAATAATTTAAATTTATTAATAACTTTCGAAACATTATAAATGTCCTTAATAGGGCTATAATTTATATCGTTCTATATCAGCTTGTTTTAAATCGTACTTTAATATAACTACGTTATAGACTTTGTTATAGATTACGTTTAAAGCCCTTTTTAAACATGCTTTTAAATTTCTTCGAATTTTGCTCTTTTTCAGTTTTTTGTACATAGTTTTTCATATATAGCGTTTATTTCTTGAATAAATTTTTAATTTCAGGATTCGCTTTCCGAGTTATTTATTTAATCTTTATAAATATTAACTAGATCGTTTTTATCGTCGCATTCTAATGTCGAAATATTTAAAGCATCGCTTTATACTTTAAATAGTTTTCTCATCAGTGTATATACCCTTTACCCTTTTTAAATTATTAAATTATTAAATTTCTCTTTTAGAAGCTTAGTTAATTTCCGGACCCCCAATGAAAAACTATTAAAAGTAAGATTTATAATAAACTTTTAGTACTTCTTTTATCGTAGATTTAATTAACTTTTCTTTTATTTATAAGTATATCTTTTATAAAAGTAGAAATCTTTATATTATAAATATTAATTTTCTTTTAATTAAATGCCTAAAACGGGTTATTAATTGCTTTTATCTTTAGGGGCTATGTTTTGTAAATATTAATATTCTTATTTATTAACCTTATTTACTTTTTTTAAGTATTAAAATGTAATTTAATAGTAAATTTATTTAATTCGTTAATATTTAAAGATATCCATCTGTTGTTTAAATAATATTTCTGTTATTAATAACCAGTAACGTATATTTTACCCCATTTGTTCAAGGTTTTAAGATAAACTTTTTTTCCGATCGTACTACTTCTTTAATTATTTTTATAACATTTCTTAATATTTTTAAAATATCTTTAAGGTTAATCTTTTAGTTTTTCTTCTCTTTCATCGAATATTCTATCCTAAAGCGATTTGTTTACATTTAAGCTAAATTATACTTATTATTATTTAATTTTTTACATCGTGGTTTTTAGATTTACTAATATAAGACATAAGCGAGCTGGATACATAAGCGAGCTGGACACTTTTGTCAACTTTTTAACCCTCCAACTTTAATCATTTATTTCTTAATAATCACAATATAAAACGGCTTATAAAAACATTTAGAATAAATTTAGCGGTTCAAGTCAAAAGAAAATAACTCAAAATTAAATTATAAAAAACTTAGCTTTTTTTATAACGTTTTAGCTTTTACTTTAAGGACGTATTATTACTGTACATACGCCTAAACCGACAACAGCCCCAAATTGCGAAAATTAACGCTAACTGAAAAATAATTAATTATTAACTAAATTTTTCACTTAAATACGCGAACGTTCTCGATCCGGTTTTAATATATTAAAAATATAACGAATTTATTACTTACGCAACCTATTATAATACGTATCGAAATTAATTAGCCGTCAAATTGTATTAAACGGTAAAAAAAAAATAACGTTTTTAAATCGAAAGATTAATTATAAAGAAATATTATATAAAAATCGAAAAAGTTTTCGTAAGTAATTTAAGCTTATTAGGATTATAATCACAAATATAGTATCGTAAAAAATGTATTTATAATTTCGATAAAATAAGATTTTTAATAATGTTTTTCATACTAACGGATATAGTAATTATTAATATTAAAAAATATAAAAAACATTAATAAACGTAATAAAGGAATAAAAAATAAATTATAATTATAAAAGTTATTAATTCATAAAATTAAATATTACCGTTATTTATTATATTAACGGAAATAAATTATTTTCATTTTTAATATCGAAAAGATTTATTATTAACCGGTAAAAAAATAGGTTTAAATAATAACGGTGAAATGACGAACGAATTAGATTTAAAATAAATCTAATATTTTAATCAATATATTCGAACGCGTACGAAAAAACTAAAATATTTCTTTACGCTTAACGGTTACGAAAATTACCATTCGAAAAAATTCGAAAAATATTACGTAAAATAATAATATCCTTATGTTTTATATATCTGCTTATTTCTTTCGATTTTAATTTTTTAATTTATCTTACTTTTTTATGTTAAAATACGTATATTTACTTTATATCGAAAATTCAATACGACGTTATTATACTTATATTATGAAACAAGATTTCCTTACCGGCTTTTACGATATATTTCAAGTTAATATAACGACTGATAATGTCAAATCCGGATTTGTAAAAACTAAACTTATTTTATTCGGTCCTAATACCGGTTTTGCCAAATTTGAAATTTCTTTAATTATTCCTATACCGAGCGTGTTACCATTTACCTCCATTAATTCTATTTCCTCCCTTATAAAAACCTTTGCAAATATCCGTAAAATAACAAATAAAGACGTTATTTATAAAGAAAAATTAAAAATCAGCAAGGCAATTCACTAATAAAAATAATTAAATCGGTTCGTTTTAAAGATTAGGTTACGCAATACGGCGCGGAATTCTAAAACTGGGAAAAAAAGATAATCTAACTTAAAGGACAAATTCGACGACAAGACCGACATATCAAATAATTACAGGCTTTAAAACGATAACACCAGGAGATTAGGAGTAAACAAAAAGAGCGATTCGAGCAACAACAAGACGATATCCGATAACTAAAACAAGAAACATAATAGCTCGAAAAAAAAAAACATAAAAACTAATACAGTACCCGAAAGATAGACGCCCCTTGTAACAGAGTTATAAAAGTGCAAAAGCATAAAGGACTCCTAAAAAGAGACGTTAATATTATGATAAAGGACGATAATAACCTTATTACGATAAATATACGAATTGGGATATATTAGTATACCGCTATAGTAAATAACGGAGCTTTAAGTGGGAATTATATTATCTCTAATATTATTAACAAACTTAAATTGTTATAAAGATATAAAAAAAAACTTTATATTGCAGAAAACGCCGAAAATCAGGAATTTGCTTAAAAGAACGAATAAATTATACGCGACATTAATCACCTCGAGATTTATATTTAAGGATGATATCAGACCGTCAATTTCGACATTATACCGTTAGGGAATTATGACATGATCTTAAGGAGACCATGGTTACGCCAGTACAACCTTTTAATCGATTGGAAAACTGGCCAGGTAAAATTCGTTTTACATCCCGTCGATAAAATACGAAAAAAAAAATCTTAATATTCGATCGAAAATAGCGACAAATACCGGCATAAGGATACGATAGAAACCTTATCACCTCTAGGAATACGACGAAAAAAAAATAGGCAATAAAGAAAAAGACGACGTATCGTTATTATTATCAAAGCGAAATTACAGCAACTAAACGACGATTTATAGCAACAGCTCTTAGAAATAAAATTAAACGATTTAAAAAATATACCACCATAATATTACAAATATAAATAATTATTTTAAAAAAAACTCGAAACGAAATTACTTAAGTATAACGAATAGGATTACGAAATAATATTTAAGAAAAGCAAAATAACTAAATTTTACCTTATTTACAATCTACACGAGGTTAAGTTATATATTTTTCGCGAATACTTGGAGGATAAGTTTAGGAAAGGCCATATTCGACGATTAACCTTACCTACCGGTTACCTAATATTTTTCGTACTTGAAAAAAACGGAAAACTGTAATTAGTTATCGATTACCGATAATTGAACGATATTACGATTAAAAATCGAATATTATTACCCATAATCAATAAGATAAAAAATCGTTTTTACGGAATTAAATATTTTATAAACGTAAATCTTAAAAACTGATATAATTTGATCCGGATTAAGTTAAGAAAAGAATAAAAAATAACTTCTAAAACGAAATACGGATTGTACGAATACTTAATTATATTTTTCGGACTTATAAACGTACCAGTAACCTTTTAACGAATAGTTAACTATATACTCCGAAAGTATTTTAACGTTTTTATTATATGTTACCTCGATAATATCTTTATTTATTTAAAAATGGAAAGAAAGCATGCCGGATACGTTTATAAGGTTTTACAAATATTATAAAAGGCCAACTTTTTAGTTAATGCAAAAAAAAGCAGGTTCCATATTTAGAAAGTGGAATTTCTGAGACATATTATCACCTCGAGATATATTAAGATAAATCCTAAAAAAATTGCCACAGTTAAAACCTGGGCCATACTAACTAACGTTACGAAAATATAGGCGTTTCTCGGATTTGCTAATTATTATCGACGATTCATACGGCATTTCAGCAAAATCGCAATACCATTAATAAAATTTACCAAAAAAGCGACGGTTCTTATAAGCCTTTATTATAAAAAAAGTTTTTCAGCAACTTAAAAATATCTTAATCAATAAACCCGTCCTTATAATATACGATCCGTAACGACCCGTCGAACTGGAAACCGACGTATTAAACTTCGCTCTAAAAGCAGTTATTTACTAACGAGATAATTAAGGAAACTTACACCTAATTATTTTTTATTGCTACAAGTTATACGGAACCGAATTAAATTACTTTATTTACGATAAGGAATTTCTGGCTATCGTCAAAACCAGTAAAAAATTTAAATAATATCTAAAAAGTAACATATATCAAATTAAGGTATATACAGATCACAAAAATATTTCCCATTTCGCAATTACCAAAAATTTAATCGGAAAATAATTACGTTACGTAAAGTACTTTTCAAAATTCGATTACGTTATTAATAAAAAACCTAACTTAAAAGGTTTTAAGGTTAAAATATAATATATAATTTTCAATAAGATATTAAAAAGATACTTCTAATAACGATAAATCGCTACTATCAAAATATCCATTAATAACATATACTAAAATATTTAATAATATAATAACAACTTATCTAAAAATCAAAAAACAAACAGAATTTAAGTTCTAAAAAAGGACCAGAAAAGTTTAATACGAAAAATATATAAGCACTAATTACATAGACATCCGAGAACCTACAAAACCTTAAAACGAATATAACGTACTTATTACTTTCTTAAAATAAAATCAATTATTTAAAAAATAATACGATAATACGATATATGTATTAAAATAAAGGTCAAACCATATAAACTATATGGAAAGCTATAACTATTACCAATAGCTAAACGATTATAGGATTCGATCACTATAGATTTTATTATCAAATTTCCCATATCCGAAAACCTAACGATAAAAATATATTACGATAACCTTTTTGTAATCGTTAACCGATTTGTAAAGTTTTCCTATTTTTTCCTATATTATAAGAATATTAACGCAAAATAAATAAGATATATATTTTTCAAAAACGTTTTTGGCATATACGGTCTATTATACGAAGTTATCTCAGATAAAGGTACTATATTTATTTTAAAATTTTAGCAAGGACTTATAGCGCAAATTGGCCTAAATTACAAACTATCCAACGTTAAAAACGTACCTACGATATTATATCAATTACGAACAAAACAACTAGGTTAAAAAGTTACCAATTGCATAGTTAGCCTATAATATTAATTACTATAAAAGCATTAAAACGACCCTAACGAACGTTAATTTCGAATTTACACCAAAAGTTTATAGGGACATACGAAAAAATAGCCTTGTTAATATTAAAACAATACTTACGTCGGAATAATTAAAATAACGAGACTAAAAAATAAAAATGGAACTCGAATTCGTATGTAATTAAATAGCAAAATATTATAATTAAAAAGGCTAAAGGGACTAACTTTCTAAAAGGGAAAGGTAGTTCTCTTAACTGCCAAAAATATCAAAACAAAACGACCTAACTAAAAACTCGACTTTAAGTACATCGGACCGTATAAAATCGTTAAAAAATCCCAAAAAAATAACTACTAACTAAAACTCCCACCCAAAATTAAACTCCATCTAGTCTTTTATATTTTTTTGCTTAAATTAGCAGCAAATACCATCAAAGTACATACGGCACAAAACGACGTAAAAATGGAAAACGATATAATTTATAAAATGGAAAAAATCTTCGACATACGAAAACAAAACGGACTTACCTAATACCTAATTAAATAAAAAAACTACCCGGACTCCGAAAAGACCTGGAAACCGGTTAAGAACCTTATCGGCGCCTAGCGTATACTGAAAAACTTTTACCAGTCACATCGAGACTACCGGTAAAAATATTCTAATTAATATCGATAAAAGGCCAGTTAAATAGGCCAAAACTAAATAAATCGAAAGAAACGGTGGCCTATACCGATACAAAAACGGCGGCCTTAACGGCGGCCCGCTTTTCTCGCTCTTATTTTTTTACTTTGTCCAAAGATTACAACCCCCGTTATACCATGGCAATACCTTTAAAGCGTGCCGATAATTTTTGCTTACGCAAACGGATAAGCCGTATCAAAACCTCGTTTGTTTCCTTTTAATGCCGGCGCTGGATTTTAAGTTTACGGCGTTAAAATTCTAATAGGCGTTCTTCCGTTAAAGTCTCCTCGCGCTTAAAACGTTAATACTCCCGACGGATACTTTAAAAAGAAAATAATAAAACGCCTATCCCATCGCAAAACCGCTCACAGGCCACATACTTTTTACACCGCGAAACGTTCTCCATCATTTCGCATAATAAGCCTTTCGAAAAATACTAAAAATAAAACATAACTTCGAAATTAAATTTTTCGAAAGTCTCCATAAGGTCAATACAACGAGCCGTGGAAAATCAAGGTTTACGACGAATCTTGGAAATATGAGAAGCCATAATAAAAAAGCAAGCACTTACTAAGAAAGAAAAAATCTTGGGATAAAATTTTAAGAAAAAGGAAATCGTATTACAACCTAACAGGCCCAGGCCTGTAAAAACGGTCGCAACAACAGGGTTAACGCGATCCACCTCCCAGATTACGTAACACAAAATTACTCCTACGTCAGTAATCACTTAAAAATAACAAAAATCACTAAAAATCATAATCACCATTAAGAACATAATTAATGGTAAATATCGAAAATGGTAAAAAGGATATATACACTCGGTAAATCCCATAGTTAAATAATAACAGCTTGCAATACAACTTCGTTACCCAAGGTACTTTTGGTATTACGAGACGTAACTAGTTTACTATATTATCCAGAATCCCACGGCACTTACTACCAACATAAACCCGTTAGCTTTAGGTTTAATAGTTGGTTAAACCCCTAGCCGTTACACCGGTTAACCGAAAATTTAAAGTAATCGTATTAATATTTATATAATATTATAATTTTAATTTAGATAAGTTACGTTTTATAATTAAGTAAAATAACATAATATCGTATTTTAGTACGATAATTTTAATAGTTAAAATTATATTTATAATATAACGTTTCGATACGATACCGATATACGAAATATTATTACCGTTTTTGCTTGTTATTATAATCTTATTTTTAAAAAGAAATTAGAGTAATTTATATTCCGGCCTAATTAATATTACACAATAAAATGATTTTACAAAATATTATAATATTATCTGGTACCGCTTAATACTTTTTACGAATTCGTTCTTAATAGTATCCAGATTTTATTTTTTGTTTTTATTAAGATATTTTATAAATATATTAAGTAAAAGTTTCCCGGTTATCTTAAATTAAATTATACGTTATATAATAAACGCCGTTTGATTTCGTTAAATATCGTTAATAAAAATAAAGGTATTATCGACGGTATTTTTAACTTTTATCGAAAACTTTTCAAAGAATATATAGATTTAAAAAAAGAGTGTTATCGGTTTTCGGACCGTTCTTATTTTATTTATAAAGATTAAAACATAATTAATTATATTCGGAACATATAAGTTAATTAAGATAAAATAACCGATTTATATAATAAAAAATAATAACTTTTTAAATTTATTTTATTTTATTTAAATCTTTTATTTATATTTTTATATTTTTATTAATTTAATAATAGAATCGGAACTTATAAAACATATATAATATTAAAAACGTATGGTTAATTTTTAAATATAATAACGTAATTATATTAAAAATTATTAAAATTTTATTTTTTCAACAATCTTTTATCTTTTATATATATAATATTTACATATTTGTATTATTTTGCAAAAATTGCGCCTTTAATACGAATTATTTATAATAGAAGCGTTTAACGTATATGGAATTTTTCGAAATATTTCGATCAAAAGTCTTTTTTTCAAAAATTAAAGTTATTAGGTTTATAGAATATATATATATTCGGCTAATCGTTATTAAGTTTAAACTTCTTACGTATAAAATAGTTTTTAAACATTTTAAGTACGTTCAATAAATAAAGAAAATATCGCAAAATTTTAATTAAAACGCGTTGATAAATAAAACTTTTTCCGACGAACGTTTTTTGTCATTATTTATTAATAATGTATTACTTAGTAATATAAATAATTTAATAGATAATTTGTAAATATTTCATTTTTTAATTTAGTAGTATAACTTATTTATATTATTTTTAAACGGTGCAGTTTTAATTAAAATCTACCAAATAAGGTGTTTTTATCGAATAATTATAAGGCCGGAAATATTTTAAATACGGCCGATATTTTATAAGATAATAATTGTTTTAATTGTATTAAAAATAATAATTAACCGTTAATCGATACAATATTTAGTAATAAAGGATTTTCGAAATTATTACTTTTTTTAAAAAAGGTTAAAATTTATTTATATTTTTATATAATATACGATATAATAACATTAATTACATTAAACGGTTATTATCGATATATTTTTATAAAACCGGTTAATTTAATTACGGTAAAAAATATTTCATTTCGATTAAATATTACGTTTTATAATATTAAATTAATTGTTTATTAATTCCATTTTAGTATTAAATGTAACTCCGATAAAATCGAAAAAGAAAATATAAAAAGTATTTAAGTAAAAAGGCGAATATTATATTATAAAAGTTATTAGCAAAATCCGCCGCTTAAAAAATAATATACAATATCAATATTATTCTTTTCCGAAATTCATTTTTTGTTAAATATTATATATTTTTATAACGCGAATTTTATACCCGTTATATTCTTTTACGAAATAAGTATTACGTTATTTAAAATTTTCGTAACGAAATTTCCGAATACGCTTATTTTTTATTTAAAAAATTTTACTTATTAAGCGATATTTATTCGGATCAAAAGGAATAATTAACAATTCGAAAATATTTTAATTACGGTCCGTAAAATTATAAACATTAAATTTATCAATTTTAATATTTACCCTATTTATTATTACCAATGTTAATAAATTTAATTAATTAAATACTCTAAAGAAAAATTAACATATAACTAATTTGAATATAATTATAAGAAAAGTTTTTAATACCGAATTTATAAAAGGATAATTTAATTTCGGATAATCGTAATATTTTATATATAAAAAAAGTAATAGTTTTATAGTATAAATTATCGCTAACTTACTTAATAATTTGCTTAAAGTAACTTATTATCGTTTTTTATCGTCGGATAAGCAAAATAAAAATTCATCAGACAAAAATAAGTTATTAATATAATTTTTTACCACTTTATTACTTAATATCCTTTTATAAGTAATATAATACTTATATTATAGATTTAATATTAATATAATTTTTATTATTTACGTAATTTTAACTAATTAATTGCGGGACCGTTTTGTATATTATCGTAATTATTTAATTATTACATTAACTTAACCTATTTACTTTCGGTAATAAAACTGTAAATAAAAAATAATATTTTACAATATAATATACCGTATAATTATTAATAAACTTAATATAAATAATCGCGTTTATAATTTACGTAATTTTAATTAATTATATTCCGTTCGAATGTTTTATTTTTTATAAAGTTATATAAATATATCGTATTATCCGTAATGAAATATAACGTATAATTTCGGATTAATTTATATATTCCGTTTATAATTAACTTATTAATTAACGTTCTTAAATACTTTTAAAAACTTTTCCCTCTGTTTTACCTTTTTTAGTAATGTATTGTAACTTATATATTAATAACTTTATTCATATTTTCGGGTTTCACCATTGTGTGCGTTTTAAGCGTAGTATTTACGTTTAAATTTCTTTAAAAACCTTTATTTAAATTAAATATTATTATTAAATATTTAAAAATTACGTATAAATATTCCTTATTGCGTTTCTATACGTAATTTATATATTCATTATTTATATAATTCTGTAAATTATAATATTTATTAAATGGCTATATAATATATGTTTCTTAACTAAACGGCCCGGTTTATAAACGTATAAATTTTTTTCGTATCCTTATACAATACCTGGTTTATATACTCTTTTCGTTAAATTACGAATACCGTAGTTAATTAGAAATTCGTTTTAAATTTAGTAATTTAATAACTTATACAACCGGTATAATTTGTTATAACCTAAATTTTTGTTACCGGTTCCTATTACGTACAATATTGTACATTATATTATTAATATTTAACATTTATATAAATACAGTATTTTTTCATAATAAAAGATCCTATTCGTAATATACATATTTTGTAATATTACCGAATTTATAAATTTTTTTGTCGGAAAGTTCTTCTAATTAATCCATATTTATATTAATACCAAAATGTAAAATATTGTTTTTCATTATAATAAGATAAGCTTATAATAAACATTTAATATTTAAAATCTATTATATATAATATGTATTTTCCGTAAAAAACGTTTTATATTTTAAAGTAATTAAATAATATTTAGTTAATACGCAAATGATTTAATTGAAATTACGCCGTGGGTTTTACCTTTTCGTAAATTATCTTAATACCGGTTCAAATTATTTTTTAATTCGAGACTTTATTCCCCTTTTTAAAACTATTTCTTAAAGGTAAATTGCTTTTATTTTGGTACCTATTTCGTCTATTTTTTGGTTCGAAATTTTATTCTCTCTGTTTAAGGTTATTTTTTAAAAGTAAATTATTTTGCCGGGATATTATTAACGAATTTAACGTTTTTAACCGGATAAATAAAAGTTTTTAAGTTTATTTAGCATATATTATGGGAAATTACAACGGAAATTATTGTTATTATATCGCTAAAATAATTATGTATTTTTTATAACATTATAAAATATATAAAGATATATATTATATTATAAATTTTAAGTATTAAATAAAAAAGTTAATTAATCATTATTTCGTCGTAAATAACATGATCTTTTATGTTAAACTATAACAAATATTTAAAATTGTAAAAAGTTATATTTAAGTAAATATTATTAATTATATATTAAAGAATTATAATAATTATTAAATTTCTTTCTTATATATTTTTATTTCGTTATAATAAAATAATGTTAATTTTTTTAATTATATTTAATAATTTATATAACCCTTTTAAATTATATATTTATAAATATATAATTTGAAATGTTATATATATTTTAATCCTAATTTTATATATTACTATACAATACTTTTATAACTTGTTAATTATTATAAGTTTTATTTATATATTATAAATCCCTATATATTTTTATTAATACTAATTATATATCGAATAATTATTTAACATACGAATTTTACTCCATTTATTATATCTTATATTATTTATATTTATTTTCAACTCTAATTAAACCTAAAGTATATTAATAGCTTTAAAATATTTTTAAATCTTTTAAATATAATTATATATTTACAGGAACTTAAAATTATACAATTATTATAATAATGTTATTATCGTTTCATAAAGCAAAATATAGTAATTATATTCCGGATATATATAATAATTTAAAAAAATTTAAATGTATATAAAAATCGTAACGCCGTTAGGTTAATTTTCGATACGAACTATATTAATTATAACGCCATTTTCCGTATCTTATTTTTTGCTATGTATATAGTTTTTTCAACTTTGCCTTAATTTATGAACTAAACTTTCCTTAAATTAAACAATTATTTAATAAAATCTTAATACCAAAAAGGTTTTATAAGGGGGATTTTATTATTATATGTTATATAACGGAATTTGCTTACCGTTATATATATATTAACGTATATTTTACTTATAATGATATCGAAATAATATTTAACTAAATATTTCGGATTTTCAATTATATATATACAATTTAAAAAAGGTACATACGAAAGATATTTCTATATTTTCACGATTATTAATTTCGGTTTATATTAAATCCCGAAAAGGATTCTATATAATATATAATATTATTCGTTTTTTATTATAATAAAATATAATAATAAAATTATCGATAAACAAAATACGGATTATTAAATAATAACTTTTCAAAACCACGAAATAAACGTGTTTTATATTATAGATTTAACCGGCGTGTATCTTGTTAAAAGAATCCGTATAATTTAAGCCGTAAACCGTTTTCGACAATTTATAATAAAAAATAATTTGTATAATGTAAATAATATTAAGGATATAATAATTTTATAATCCAGATTAACAATATAATATTACGATATATTTTATAGTATATATTATATAAAGGTTATTTTTACAATATTAATCGAAAAAGAATTTCGCGATTACTAGTAATTCATTTCCGTTTAAATTGTTTTATATAAAAAATTAAAATTTTAGGTACCGTAATATATTCGCTATTAATACCGAGAATTTCGGCGATTACTCAACATATCCAAAGATTATTATATTTATATAAGATTTTAAAATAGAAAAACTTTTAAAACTAACCGAAAAAAAATAAAAAAGAAATTAAAATCAGCGGGGGACCTAATTATGCCGAAAAAAAGAAAACGCGGTAAGGGGAAAAAAGTTAAATCCGGCCGTTAACTTTTATTAAAAAATTAAAAGGCTTTAATTTGAAAAAAGAATTATTAAAATTTTTCACACAATTACCATAAAATATACGAATAATTTTAAAAAAAAAATTTAATTAAAATCGTACACCGATAAGTATTAATCTTAATCGTAAGAAAATAAAGTTATAAAATTTAATTGGTAAAAGTATATTACAAACCGGGGATTTTAAACGTTTCGAATTAATATTAAAAAAAACGAACGCCGGAATAATTATATCAATAACGAAAAAATAACCTCTTTATTATTAGCAAAAAATAATCTCTATTATTTATTTACCTGCATAAGCGATTTTTTATTTTACCTATTCGACCCTAATTAAAGTACTGTAAAAAATGGAAAGGGTAAAAATATTTTAATAACTTATATAACGAACTTAAAAAAAAACCGGAAAATAAAATTTAAAAATTTTAATTCGGCGTTATAGACTAAGGGCTATAAATTTAAAAAAAATTATTTATTAATAATTACGATGAATTATAAATCGCGTAATATAAAATTCCGTTAATTTTATTAGCTGAAAAAATATATTATATATTTGCTATAGCATATCGTTAATTCGGATTAAAACGAATTAAAAATTAATAAATATAATAAATTTAGTAAATAAATAATATATGAATAACCTTAATTAATATTATATAAATATGTATAATTATCGCGTTTTACAACCTTAACGTTACCTCGAAATCGAACGCGTTTTTTTATTAGCCTTAATTAAAACCGGCAAAATTTCGTTTCCTACTTTTTAATTTAATATCGTAATTATTTTTTAATTTATTACTAATACTCTTATCCAATAGCTACCGTTTATTCTTAACGCGCGATTTTTAATTCCGACAAAGATTATTATCTTAATTTTTTTCCGACGTATTATTTATAACGTCGAATTGCAAATTTATACGTTTTAACGACGACGGCGACTCTGGTGACGATATAAAAATAAACAAATTATGCGAATATAAGTACGGTAATAAAAACGGGGTTAAAAAATTAAAAATATTTAAAAACGATAAATTTTACGTGAACGTCATAAATAAACAGGCGAAATAGATTTTAATTAAAATTATTTAATACGTCGTAAATTATACGTATAAATATAAGGGTCGTTATAACCGAAATTACAACTTCAAATTACGAAAATGTATAAAATATATGCCGACGTAAAATTTAAATTATTAAAATTATCGTTGAATTATTAATTATTAACTTAAACCAAACGGTTGTATACGATATATTTAAATTAAAACCGAAAACGATTTACGGCGGCCTTAAAAGTTTTTCCGATATTTGTGAAATTTATAACGTACTAATAATTTTTATCTTATGTAAATTATATTGTAATATAAAAATATAACGCCGTTATTTCTGATTAAATAAATTTCGCCGCTTACGAAAAATTACTTATATTTTTTATAAAATTCAATATATAACTTTGTCGTATATTTCATATAACGCGGAAAAAAAGGAGTTTTTTAAAATACTTTAGTATTATTTTTATTATACACGAAAGTCATCTTAATTAATTCGGTTATATTATAAATTACATATAAATCTTTAATTTTATTTAATTTATTTAAAAACTTATCAAATAATAACCGTTTAAGTCTAATATAAATAAATATTTATTTTATATTTTAATTAGTAAACGAAAACGACCGCGCAAAAAGTAATTCGTTTACCTTTCGTTTATACCAAAATTTTCTCAGTTTTTAAATAACCGCCTTTATTAAATTCATTTTTAATTATTTTTAGGCGAATACTTTTAAATTTAAAAGTTTGGATATATATGTTATAGGAATAGGGGTACTTGTCTCGAGGGGCCTATTTTTGAGGCCTAGTGTGGACCCGTTACGGCTAAACCCCGAATAAGAAATTTTGGCTATAAAATAAAAGGTAATAATTTAGGTAATTTAAATGGTTTAAGATTAAATTATATAACTGATATAAATCCACGATATACTTATTTTGGGAATTAAAATATATAATAACCCGTTTTTTTTATATAAATAATACTTATTTAATTTTCGTTTTTAATTATTAATTTAAGCTTATAATTAAAGGCGATCGTTTTTTACTGTATAACAAATACTTAAAACTTTTAACGAATATATTTTAAATTATTGCTCATTTTATTATTACTTATAAATGAAGACCTTTTTCGAATATTGCTTATATTTTCAGGTAAATATATAATAAATTCGTTATATTTTAATAGCTTCTTAATTAATAACCGACGAATAATTTATTATTTAATTAAAACATAAGCTTTTTTAAACTTAATACAAATAATAATATAAGATAACGTTTAGAAAATAAATAACATATCCGATTCCCGTTATTAATTAATAAAAGATTAATAATTAGATTGGAAAATTTATTACTTATTAAAAAAGTTTTTAAATTAATTGATAATATGGTCCCCTTTATTATTTAATCTTAAGAAGATCTTTTTTCTTTTCGCTCTTAGTAATAACTTTTACCTGTTAAAAAAACGATTAAAATATAAGGGTCTAAAGTTAATAAGCAAAAGGAGAATGTTAAGGAAAAATATCTCTCGGAAAATTAAAAAGGTAAAAAAGTTAGAAAAGGTTACTTTTTTAAAGGATAAACTTATGCGGAGAAAAAAGAACTTACGGTTAATAAAAAACTATATATTCTAATAACGGAAATACGAGCACTTAAAAAAAAAGCCAAATTCGTCCGTTTATAGTAACGACAGAGGTTTTTAACGTTACTATTATTCGGTACTAACTAATTACGAAAAGGAACCGTTTTATCCATTAATTACTACGGAATATCAGAAGTTAAGGGCTATAAACCAACCCCTTTTAAACCTTACGACGGTATTACCAACGTAAAAAAATTTCTAATTTAAGTTAAACTTTGCCTTAAATTTTATAAGAATTTCTTAATAAAGGACTATCAGAAAATAATGGTTATTTTTTAACTACTCGCCGGTAAAATTCTTTTATAATTTAAATTTATTATAAAGGATTATTTACAGAATTATTCTAACGACTTCTCCGATATAACCAATTATATTTTTAACAAATATAAACAGCTCGAGGAAAAAATAAAAATATTATTTAGAAACCTAAATAAGGAACAACATACCGTTAAATAACTTTATTTTCTCCGCTAAACCAAGTTAATATCGGAGTATACGATTAAATTTAATCGATTAGCGGTAATTTTTAACTTACCGGAAAATATATATATATTTTTTTTTATTACGATAACTTAAAGTTTTAAATTAAGAATAAGTTATATATAGTTTTTAAGATTAGATCCTTCGCGGAATATACCATCATGGTTATAATAGCCGATAAAAAAACTTTCGATCGGTACCTCAAAAAAAAATTTATTTAACGAAACGACAATAAAAGTTTTAATAGTTGAATAAGGAAAAATAAAGGCAAGCCTTAAAAGAAAATAAGATCCGTTTCGAAAAAGCTTAAAAAAGATAAGTTTAAAATAAAGTGCTTTGATTATAGCAAAAAGGGGTATTTTAAGAATAAATATCGTTCCCCCGTCAAAAGGAACTCCAAGAAAAAAGGAATTTCTTAACCTTAGAAAAAGGCCAAAACGGCCGAATAAAAGATAAATAATAAGGTTGAAAAGGAAGAAAAAAAAAGTCAACTTTATTTTTTCCTAGCTAAAATTCATTATCGCCATAACTACTCAGATCTTGAACGACATTTTAAAATACGAAAATTATTACATTTACTAGGACTTTAAAGTTAAAACTTACAAATATTATGTAAGGCAGACGAATTTTAAGATAATTATTAAATTAAAATGTTTCTGCTACCTTAATATACAGAGATACGAAATATACGAAATAAATAATTAATTTTAACCAGATTTTAATAATTACGAATAATTATTCCCGGAATTATATAAGTTCCTAAACTATACTATACACCCAAAAATATCGACTATAAACCCGTATAAGTTATTACATTTTTTAACATATCGTTTCCATAATTACTTCGTTTACTTAAAAACTAAGAAAAATAATAACTTTTAGCCTAAATAAAACGAAAAAACGTTTACAAAATTAAACGACAAATATCGATACGTAAAAATTCCCCGTTAGCCAAAATATCTTAAGTCCTATTATTTACACCCCGAGTTAGAACAAAATCAAAAAGTAATATCGCAAGGATGCTTATATTATTTCCCGATATTTTGCGTTTAATACGAGCTTTAAAATATAAGAACACCTCTTAAGAAAGTCCACGCTTTTAATTTTATAACTTACGGAATATTAGGGATAAACCTAAAGAAAGCAAATGTACCGAGATATTAATACGGCAAGAAAATATGGTTTAAATATAAAAACGATTAATATACCAAATACGTTATCCGAAAAACTCAAAAATAAAGACTTTTATAGGCTGGATAACACCAGAAATTAAAAAATTTTAAAGGCCCTCGAAATTAAGGCACCAAGAAGCCCCGATTTATAAGATCTTATACGAAACGGCCAAAGGCATACGTATTTAGATTAAGATATCAATTAAATACAAAAATAAAACGTTTAAAATTATAATTAACTTAGGAGCAGAAAATAATTTTATTTCCTTTACAGCAGCAAAAGAATATCGAATTTCTTAAGGATATAAGTTAAAATCCTACAAATTACAGATAATAAACGGAAGCTTATTTATTTACGAAAATAAATAAATTTTTCGGAAAACTAAGAAATTTCTTATACGAATTTAAAAATATAATGAGAACATTTTATTAAATATTACCGATATCTCCGAATATGATGTTATTTTAAAAATATTATAACTTCGTTTTAGCAACTTACGTATTAATTAAAAAGGGCGAACATTTTAATAAAACGGAAAAGTGAAAATATTTTATAAGGACGATCGAGAAATTTGTTATATTATAAAAAAAAGTACGGATCTTAGATTAAACCTCGACGATACCACCAAAATATCAAAGATTTAAGAAATTGTTTAAAAATAAAAAGGATTATAAATTACCTTTTTATGGTTAATAAGATTATCGGATACCTATTAAAAAAAACATCACCCTAAGCTTTACAAAATTTATTACATAAACCTAGAAAAATTTAAAGCCTTATAAAAAAGTATATAATTTAACTTAAAAAAGAATACATTTAATCTTTTAACTTCTTTATTAAATACACCGTTTTTATAATTGTAAAAACCAAAGATAACAAGCAAAAGATTAATAAAAACGATAACCTTATCTATCGAAAAGTAATTAATTATAGGCAGCTAAATAATATTACGATCAAAAACGGATATTTTTTAACCTTAATAAATATTTTAAAAAAACGCCAACAAAGCTAAATAATTTATAACACTTAATTTTCGGAATAATTATTATCGTATCCCAATAATTAAAGGAGAAAAATGAAAAACAATATTTAAAATAACATACGGATTTTACGAATACCGAATAATACCCATAGGATTTATTAACGCCTTTACCAACTTCCAGAGCTTAATTATAACTATCCTCCGATAATTTTTAAATAAATTCGTATTTATTTACCTTAACGATATCCTTATTTACTTTAAGACATTAAAGAAAATATTAAAAATATATAACTTAAGTACTTAAAATATTAAATAAAGCAAATATCCGAGTTAACCCAACTAAAAATATATGTCATACCTAAAACCTAAACTTTTTGAAATATATTTTTATTTTAGGACAAATTTAAATTTAACGCTTTAAATTAAAAATAATTAAAAACTAACCTATCTTTAATAAAACAACCGTTACAAATATCCGGCAAATCTTAAGATTTATTAATTATGTACGCAATTTAATTAAAAAATACGGAGACATAATTAAACTATGAACGAAACTTATTATTAAAAAATATGCCAGAAAGGAGTTTAAACTTCCTAAGGAAGCCAAAAAGGCATTTAAAGTATTAAAAAAATAATTACTAAAGGATTTATCGTACGGATATCAAATCTAAACAAAAAGAAACGCCTAAAAATTAACGTTTCGGATTATACATTAGGTACCGTCTTAAAACAGCTAAAAAATAACGGCAAATGATACCTAGTAACATACTACTCCAAAGCACTTCGAGATACCGAGCTTAAATACTAAATTTACGATAAAAAATTATTAATAATTATTAACGTTTTTAAAAAGTAGAAATTTTTCCTTAATAGAACGAAAAAACCCTTCAATATTTACTTTAATTATAAAAACTTTACTAAATATATAAAAGCATAAAAATTAAATAAACGATACGAAAAATAAATAATTTTTCTGTTAAGGATTAATTTTAAAATATATCACATCAAAAAAAAATATCCAAACGAATATTTTTAGTCGTAAAAACAATTACGATTCTAAAAAGCCCAAAAAAAACATATAAATATTATAATATAACTAAAATAAAACCGTACAGCTATACGAAATATTAAAAACGTTAACCCACGAACTTTTAACGCGATTCTAAAAACCTTATAACCTAAAGAAATAAAAAAAGATCCAGTAATTAAAAGGATAATTTAAAGATTAACTATTATACCACAACAAAATCTATATTTTAAAGGCTTAATAAAAATAATTCATAAAGGAATTTTACGAAAACCTATTATACGGATATTAAGGGATTTTTAAAACTATTTAATAGCTATAAAAAATGATTTTCCCGAGTTACGCCGTATGGTAAAAACAGTTATTAAAAACTATAATATCTGTAATAAGGTAAAGGGAATACGATATAAGCTCTACGGGTTATTATAACCCACCGATATTCCTAATAAAGTATAAAACACCATAGCTTAGAACTTTATTATTAGCCTTCCTTCTTTTAAAGACTTAGTTACTAGAGTCGAATATGATAAAATGTAAATGATCGTCGACCGACTCATTAAGTATGGGTACTTTTTACTTTTTAAAGGAAACGCGACGACGGAGCAACTAGCTTACGTTTTTATTCGGAACTACTTAAATAAACATAAAATTCTAAAAAGAAATTCATTTTTAATAAGGACAAACTTTTTACTTTTAAATTTGATACTAACTTCTTTAAATAAATTAATGCTAAACTGAAATTTTTAACAACATATCATCTTTAAACGGATAGCTAAATAAAACGATTTAATGAAACCCTAAAATACTACCTTCGAAATTACGTTAATTATTAACAAAATAATTAAATAAAACTTTTACCGTTAGTATAAATAGCTTATAATACTTTTATTAATAAGGATATAAATATATCCCCGCATATAGTTATATATAATTACAACGTAAAGACCTAACGACTAAAATAACTATTCGGTAAAATACTAAAAGTTATTATAATTACTTTAAAAGCAAAAATAGTAATAACAAAAATTAAAATTATTTAAATTCGTTTTAAAAACGAACTGTAATTTTTTAACAAAAAATAACCTAATACTATAATAAGAAAAAAATTAAAAACTAATTTTATCAAAAAAAGATAAAGTTTATTTATTACGCCAAAAATAAAACATATTTTCGAACGTCTTATAAATTAAAATAAAAAAGCTTAACGATAAGCTCGATTTTAAAAGATTTAACCTATTTAAAATTAATAAAATTATCTTTAAAATTAATTACCAACGGTCGTTACTTAAGACCATAAAAATATATCTTATTTTCTATATTTCCTTACTCAAGCCAATACCTAAAAACGCCCCGTTGAAAATAAATTTAAAAATCGAAAAAAAAAGATAAATACAAAATTGAAAAAATATTAAATTCCAAAATAATTAAAAATAAAATTTAATACTTAATTAAGTAAAAAGATTACTTACTTAAGGAAAATATATAGGAACTATTTAATTATTTAATAAATACGATAAACTTAATTAAAACGTTTTACCGCTAAAATCCTAACCGACCGTTTCTAATACGGCCAAAGTCGCAGGTAACAATAGTTCTCCACTTAAATCTAAACCTTCGGCGTTTTAATTAAAAAAAGTAAATGCCTCTAAAATAACGTCCATTTCAAATGTAAGCTATATTTGCTTTGCGTTTATACAACGCTGCCCTTTTTTTACCTTTTCTCGCTTTTTTAATTAATCCAGCTTTAAACTTTCTTTTAATAACTTTACCGCTTTCTTTTTAAGAAAATCTTATTAAAAACGTAACCGCCTTAATTTCCTAACAAACTTTTTCGATTTTTTATTTTGCCGGCGTCGCAATTTATTCAATTCCTCTTTAGCAGCTTTTTAATAAGCTAAAAAGTTATTTTTAATTTCGCGCTACTTTTTTTAAAAACGCTTTTACGTTTCGTTTATTTCCTTTAAAATATTTATTATTAAAACGTTATAAGCAAAACGTTAGTAACGAATGTAATAATCGTAATTCGGAAAATTTAATACGTAAAAACAATCTTTTTTCATTAAAACGGGCATAATTAAAATAAGTAAAAATTTTAATTGCAAATTTTTTAATTAATTTAGTACGGGTGTTACGGAAATTATATTAATTTAAACGAGGTTTTTTTTCGAATACGACCTATTATAATAAAATTAACTGGCTGTTTCTAAAAAACTTTCTTTAATAAAACAAAATGGCCACCTACGGTTTTTATCTTTAGGATAAAAATCTTTAGAAAGGGGAAATAGTGTTATAGGAATAGGGGTATTTATTTCGAAGGGCCGATTTTTGAGGCCTAATATGAACCCGTTACGGCTAAACCCCGGATAGGAGGTTTTGGCTATAAAATAGAGGGTAATAATCTAAATGATTTAAGTAATCTAAGACTAAATTATATAAATTATATAAATCTACGACATATTTATTTTAGGAATTGGGATATATAATAAACCGGTTTCTTATATAAATAATACTTATTTAGTTTTCGTTTTTTAATTATTAATTTAAACTTATAACTACAGATGACCGTTTTTTACTATATAAAAAATATCTGAAATTTTTTAACGAACATGCCTTAAATTATTTCTCGCTTTATTGTTACCTGCAAATTAAGATTTTTTTCGGATACTGCTTATATTTCCAGGTGGATATATAATAGGTTCGTTATAATATAAAGGCAATTAAGCATATATATATTATAAAAAAGTTTAGCCGGAATTCGGTTATTACGAGTTTTTTTGAACATAATAATTTCGTTTTTGTTTAAATATTCTAAGATCGTTTTACGTATATATTTGCCGTTACATAATGTGTATTATTAAAATTTTATATTTATCCGGTAATATAAATTAAAATCATTTTATTTTAAAAATATACGGAAAATATTTTGACCGGCCGAAAGCTTAAATTAAAAGTCGATAATTATTTCGTTTTAATTGGAATTATTCGCGATAAATTACATATTATTTTTTTAATTATCCGAATCCGCTACGTTATTTTTTTACGACCTTTATACTTTTAAAAATATTACGATTTTTAATTTACCTGGTTTAATTTTTTTTTTTGTTATTTTAACCTTTTTTAAAATAAATGAGTTAATATTATATGTATCTAATACCTAATAAAGTATAAATAATATAACTTATTTATAACTAATTATATTTAATCTTATATAATTAAAAACCGTTCGATTAAATTATTATTATAAATTATTAATCGAAAAGCTTAACGATATATTTTATTAAACAATTTAATTAATGTTTAACTGTTTATATTTAATTTAAAAACAACAATAAATATAACTATACGGATAAAATTATCCGATTGCCTTAAATTATTATATATTCAAATTTAATTCTTATAGGGTACTTCGAAATTACAAAACTTAATAATTTTCTTTATAATTTTTAATAAATACCCCCGGTTTGCTATAATCTTAACTAAATGATTACGGATATTTATAAATTTGCTTTATAACTATATTTAATTAACTTATTAATTTAAGAAAAGCCGTTATATTTAGCGATTTTTCTATAATACTATTAGTAATTATTATATACGCAAATTAATATATATAAAAAGGAAATGTAAAACGTAAGATATTAATATTAGTATATTTAAGCCGAAAACTTTTTTATATTGATACTAAATATATTTCGTCAATAATAATCCAACCATATTATCGTTCGAAAATAAAATTTAATAAAACAATTTAAAATTAATCGTTCGATATTTATTCAAGATTTAATATAATATAATTATGTTATCCGGTATTTATACGGTCGAATATTTTTAAATTAAACTTTTTCGTATCCGCGAATATTAAAATAAAAATAAAAAATAAAATTATTAATATAAAAATTCGTTATTTTTCTATTAACTTAATTAATAATATAACTTAAATAATAATTAAATCTGTAGTTAACGGGAAAATCTAAATAATTAAAAACTTTCTAAAGTTTATCTTAATAATAAAAAAAATTAAGTTTTCCGAAACTTAAATTATATATTATATCGATTTACTTTTTTCATAAAATATAACCTTACCCGCCAAATATAATGCTTAATATAAGGCGAACAAATTAACGGCACAAAGCTTTTATAGAATTATCGGCCGTATCTATAATATTAATATATAGATTAATTACGTTTATATTAATAAGAAACCCGTAAAAATATAAGATAAAAATAAACGTTTCGTTTTAAAACGTTAAATATTCGAAAAATTAAGGTATTAAGCTTAAATTTTCAAATATATTACGCGTAATTAAATAACTTAAAAAATATATTATTATTTCGGCTCGTAAAGTTACATTATTATTATCCTCGCCAAAAAGCGGTAAAAGGTTATAACGGATACCAATCGTAATTTTCGGTTATTTTTCTCCTTTAATTATTAATTACTTATTTTAATTTTGCATTAAATTTTATAAGTTATAATATTAAGGATTTTATAACTAATATATATTACAAAAGTTATTATTAATAATCTTTATAAATTTATATAAAACGGTGATAATTAAGGCCAAAAATTACAACTTACTATTAGGCCTTATTTTAAAGGTTTTGTTATTTTATAAAGATAATTTTTAAAAGAGTTTAATTAATACATTAAACCCTTAATAAATATTTTTAATTAAAAGCTGTAGCTGTAACTTACGGCTGCTATATCGCAAGCGCAACTACAACCTCTAAAATAGGGTCCTGAATACGATAAGGCAAAACATATAACGGATTTGCTAATAAATTTAGCAAAATATTATAAAGTTTTTAATTCGTAGGAAATAATTTCGAGATGTATCTTTTGGTACCACGAAAATATGTTAGCCTAATTAGGAAATAAAAAAATTATAAAAAATAACTTATTCGAATTATATTTTCATTTAAAAGTTATATTTCTTTTTAATATAATTTAAAACCTCTCGTAAAACGGGTTTGTCGTCGACGTTTTTAGCGTTATCATTGAAGCTATTTTCTTCGGCATATTTCCTTTTTGTAAGATAATGGATAGCTGTGGGCTAGGGTGAGGTGATCTCCGACCAGTCGCAGAGCAGATTCCAAGAAGTGAGTATATTAGATTACTTCCATCTGGCGTTCTCCATCGACTGCCAGGTGGTGGATTTATACTAGAATGTGGGCCGGTGGCTGATCGGTGGCTGGTCGGCTACCAGCCTCAGCTCCCTAGGGGCCGTATTCTCACACTCTTGTTTTCTATTATTTTTTTCTTGGTTATTTCCGGCGCAATTATTACCTGAAATAATTAAATCGGATATTATGTAAAAAAACAAAAAAATGCATATAAGTAGATCGGCGAAAGTAATAATAAGAACGGTAATATGTATTCTAAACCGGGGATAATTACTAAGAAAGGAAAGTTTGTAATTATTACGTAATTAACGGGCATATTACAGAAATCCAAAATTGGAGTTTATAATTTTTCTGGGCGGACGCTTAAAATAGTTGGGCGGATCTTTATAAGTTGCCAAGGGCCCTTTTTTATACCCAGGCGGCCGAAAATGGCCGTACGCCACAGCCTTCGCAAAGAGTTGGCACTTTGCATTCCGGAACCTTACTGGTCTGCATAGCTCTGCTTCGTTATCTAAACCAATTTCGACCACCTCCCCGAAGTATCCAGAGCATACCTAAGCAATTCCCGAGTAGCGCCTTAGGAAAAATGATGGTGGGTTAGGTAAGCAAATGGGGTTCGTGAAGGCAACTTTCGGGAAACGCAACATTCCAACTGCAATTCACGTGGGACACGCATAAGAAGACCAAACAAGGTTACCCGAGACGGAGGCATCGAAAGCCTGCAACCACTTCTAGCAAGCCACGCGCGTTTAGCAAAAAGGAAAATGAGCTTCTACTATGGTAGTATGACTTAAAAAATGAGCGGGGTATGTCGTGGAAGGGAGATCCACAGGCACTTTTCGGGCCGCTTTCCTGGACGGAGCATGGGGTCATTTTAAATGCGTTACTTAATAGTTGAAAAGGTAATGGACTTGTTCTTTTACTTATGTAGGAATAAATAAGGGTTTATTATGAATAGTTATTAAATACTTAAATAAACGTTGTATATATAGTGTATTTGTAAAATAAAACATTAAGTCCGAAAGGATCGTAATTATTTGTGAAATCTAGCATAGATCTTTTAACTTTTTCTTAGAAATAAGCATCGCGGTTTAAAAGGGTATTGTATTCTAGGAATCCGGAGGTTCTCTCCGGGAAAAGTGGGTCCACCCCTATTCGAGGTGGCAAAAAGGGGCTACGCCACCTTCCAGACCTTTCCATACCTTCCCATATCTTCCATACTTTTCCATTTGATTGATAATGGAAACCATGGATTAATAATGGAATCATGGCTTAATAATGCGGGTTATCCGAATATATAAAGCCCAGTATCCCCAGGGCTGTTGCAGGTAGTCCATAGCTTTTCTGCATTATCAATAGACACTTCCTGAGAATTCACTTGTTCCTCGTTAAGTCTACCCTGTAACTTTACCTGTGACGGCTGGGCTAATTAACCAACTGTTAAACCTAGTTGTACGGGTTTATGTTGGCAGTGGTACTGTGGGAAACTGAGTAATAACGGGGATACTAGTTACGTCTGGTAATATCAGATAACTAAGGGTGATCTGGGTAACCAAGTTGTATTACAAGCTGGTGCTATCTAAAACTATGGGAAATAATAAGCGTATATATCTTACTTTTGGCTTAAGGCGTTTAAGGTGCTTAAGCCCTTAAGCCCGTTAAGCTCCTTAAGCGCTGTTACATAGCTTAAGGCGCTTAAGGTGCCAAAACCCCTGAGTCTTTTAAGCCGGTTACGTGACCTGGGGTTGCTATCGGACCTTAATTCCTGAGTTTCTGACCGTTCTTGGAGAAACTAAGCTTTGTTGGGTTATAACACGATTTCCTTCCTTTTAGGATTTTTGCTTTTAAAGATTAATTTTGTTTGTTTGTTTTTAAGTAAGTAACTTTCCCTTTTTACTTTTACTTCCTCGTGCTTTCGGGGGCTGATTATTATATCCGGTCGAATTGAAAAGTTCCGTTTTCGCCAACGTACTAACGCTTTTATTCTGGCTGAGCGAGTTGTTAGAATTGGTTTTACGATGCCTTCCTGTTCTCGCTGTGAAAAAGAAGGTGTGGATTGCAAGGTTTTTCGTGATTCTGGGAAATGTGCGCGCTGCATTCGGCACGGAGGTCCTTGTAACGTTTTTGGGTCTTCGGAAGCGGAGCATAAAAAACTATTGGATAAGGAGGACCGTTTGGAGCGCGAGGAGGAGCAGGCCAGGGAGACGCTGCGTACCGCTGCTAACAAGCTGGATCGTCTTCAAAAACAGCGACGACTGCTTCGTAATCGTGGTTTGGAGATACTTCGTCGTGGTATTAAGGGTGCCGAGGTAATGGAGGAGTTCGTTCGTTTGGAGGAAAAGCGAAGGAGGTTATCTACCGAAATCGTTACGTTAACATAAGCCGCAGCCCCTGTTAACTGGTCTGGTATTAATAACATTAATTGGTTTAATCCTGATAACGTAAACTGGGGGGCACTTATGATAGGTTCCGGCGTTGTTGGTGAAAGTTTTTCAGAAAGCGCTGAACGTTCATAAGATTTTTGGCGGGTTTCTAGGTATTTTCGGAATCCGGGTGTTTTTTCCACTTGATGAGATATTGGATAAGTCCATCCTTTTTGCGTATATCCAGGATTTTTTCCACCTCATATACTGGTGCATTTTCTTCCGCCTCGTCCTCCTATTCTGTATTAACCTTGATAGTGTCTGCTGCTGACTTAAGTAAGGAAGCATGAAAAACTAGATGGAATTTAACTTTTGGTAGCAACTTTAATTTATAATTGTTTTCCGAAATTTTCTTGGCGATTTTATATGGGCCGATATATTTGAAGTTTAACTTTTAATTCGGGCATTTAGTTTTGATGTTTTTAGTAGCTAAGTAAACCATTTCTCCTTCCGAAAAGGTTAATCCTTTTAACCTTTTCTGGTTGTAATATTTTTTCATCTGATTACGGACAAATTCGAGTTCTGTCTTTATCTCTGCGTGCAACTATCTAAGCTGTTCTGACGTTAAAATGGCCTTAACATTAACTGGGCCATTATCGCGTGTTTCCTTATAAATTTCTAATGTAAAACCGAAATTGGCGTTTGCTAAAGTTGTCTTGATGCTTTCGTAATAGCTAGTATTATAAACCAACTGGGCTACTGGTAGCTTTTTAACCCAGTTATTTTGTTCGTAATTAATATAACATCGTAGGTAGGTTTCGAAAGTTTGATTTAACCGTTCTATCTGCCTATTTATCTAAGGTTTAAATGCGCTGGACAACTTATGGTTCAGGCCGATCTGTACCATCAAGCCCTGCCAAAATTTAAAAGTAAATGTAATGCCTCTGTCGGAGATGATTTTTATCGGTAATTTATGTATGCTGAAAATATGTCGGAAAAAGATGTATGCTATTTGTTTTACGTTCGTATCTTCGAGATATGGAAAAAAATAAGAAAATTTGGTAAATCGGTTAACGATTACGAAAATGCTGTCATAATATACTCCTATCGCTGGATCTTCGGATAAGAGAAGTTTGGTGATAAAATCCATAGTAATTGAATTCTATGGTTACTGTAAAATTGGAAATAGTTGCAGTTTTCTATATGGTTTATGTCGTGAAATTTTAGCTTTAGCGCAAACATCGCATTGTTTTCTAACTTTCTGTATTGTTGTTTTTATTTTGGGAAAGTAATAAGTACGTTATAATCGTTCTAGGGTCTTGTGGATCCCTGGATGTTCATAAAGTAGGTATTGATGTATATCCCATATTAAGTTTTTTTGATGTTTCTTTAGGACCTGGATCTTATTTATCTTTTGGTTCTTAGGTAGACTGTCGTTATATTATTGAATTTTCTGATGTAGGTTGGGGGGCACTGCCCTGATTATCGCAATTTGTCGTGATTTCAGATGTCCTTCTGGGGTAATATCGAAGATTTTGTGGCTGATTTTTACTAATTTTTCTTTTAGGTTAAGTCGTCTGCTAAAAACGTCTGCTTTACCATTCTCAGAGCCTTTCTGGTATATAATGATAAAATCGTACTCAGCCAGCTTTTTTGCGTAACATAATTATCGTTCTGTAAGTTCTCGTATAGTGGTAAAACGGGTGAGGTTTTTGTAATCGGTATAAACCTTAATTTGATAAAGGTTTCCTTTAAGCATATATCTAAATTCTCGGAAAGCTTTAACGATAGCCATAAATTCTTTATCGGAAATGCCATAGTTAAGTTTTGCTTTTTTTAACTTGTAAGAATAAAAAGTAATCGGGTAAAGTATTCCTTAATTATCTCGATATCCGATTACTGCATTTAATGCGTAATCTAAAAAGTCGGTCTCTAGCTTAACTGGGCGACTTAGATCGTACATGATCAGTATTGGTTTATTAGTAATTGCGTCTTTGATCCGCTGAAATGCTTTTTTTGTTTCCGTTATCTACTGGAATTCGTTCCTTTTTCTGGTTAAATTCGACAATAGTGTTACAATTTTACTAAAGTATTTAATAAATTTTCGGTAGTAATTGGCGAATCTAATAAATGCCTGTACCTCTGTAACTGTGGTAGGTCTTGGCCATTCGGCAACTGCTGTAATCTTTTTAAGGTCCATCTTAATGTGTCCTGGAATAATGATATGTCCCAGGTATTCCACTTCCTAAATATGGAACTGGCTTTTTTTTGCGTTAACTAACAGATTGGCGTCCTGTAAAGCTTAAAGAACTTGATAAACGTATCCTGCATATGCTTCTTTTAATTCCGAAAAGATCAGAATATCGTCCAAATAGCATATAACAAAAATGTCCAGATACTTTCGGAATACGTAGTTAACCATCTGCTGAAAAGTTGCTGGTACGTTCGTAAGTCCTATTGGTATAACCAAATATTCGTACAGTCCGTATTTCGTTCTGAAAACCGTTTTCTATTCGTATCCTGGCTTAATTCGAATTAGGTTATACCTATTTTTAAAATCGAAAACGGTAAATTATTTGGTTTTTTGTAAGCAATCCTTTATTTCGGTAATTAATAGTAAAGGAGTTCTATTTTTAACGGTAATACTGTTCAAGTGCCGATAATTTATTATTAGTCGTAATTTGTTATTTTTTTTTTGGTACAAAAAATATAGGATATCCTGCTGAAGATATAAATCGTCGAATCCATCCCTTTTGGAGTTTATCTTCCAGGTACTTTCGTAAGGTGTATAATTCTGTGGTATTGAGATTATAGATGGGGTAGAATTTGGGTAAGGTGCCCTTCTGGAAGATTATTTCGTAATCCCATTTGCTGTATTTTGGTAGTTTCGTCTTAAGCTTCTTTCGAAACAATCGCTCGTACTTGCGATACTGTGGTAATACATTAGCCATATCTTTTTCTGGCTTTTCGGGCTGGTGTTTTAGGATTTCGTTCATGTCGCAAAGCTATGCCCGGATAGTGGTTATAATATGTCGAATGTGTCGGTTATGCCCTTTTTCTTTTTTGTGTTATGTTCCTTTAGGTGGTAAGGTATCTATCGTATCCTTATGCCTGCATTCGTCATTTTTTTCGTTGTTAATCGAATGTGGAGATTTCGTTCGTTTTTTTTGTTTGTCGATGGAATGTGAAACGAACTTTACCTGGCCAGTATTCCAATCGATTAAGGGGTTATATTAGTGCAACTATGGTTTTTTTAGGATCATGTCGTAGTTCTCTAACGGAACGATGTTGAAATTAACTGTTTAAATTCGTCCTTTAACAAAAATCTCGAGGTGATTAATTTCGCGTGTGATTTTTCCGTTGTCGTAAGCAAATGCCTGACTTTCGGTGTTCTCGGCGATGTAAGGGTTCTTCTTATCTTTTTATGGCAGTCTAAGCTGGTTTACCAATTTCGGGGTAATGTAATTGGCGCCTAGAGCTCCGTAGTCCACCATTACGGTATACCAATGTGTCCTAATACGTATTCTTAAGGTAACAGGGTTGTTGTTAGTTCCTGTCGTCGTGCATAGAGCTTTTTTAAAGGGTTTATGCTGACTCCCTTAGCTCCCGCTATCTTGTAGCTTTTTTATAGGTAGCGTTTGTTTTTTGGGTTTTCCAGCTGCTTAATCCTTGTTTGCAGCCGCTTGATATGTTTTTTTTGTTGTCGCAGTGTTGCTTTTAGTTCCATAGTGCGTATATCGAATAACTTGTTGTATTGTTTTAGGGTGACAATGTTCCCTTTAATTTGTTTAATCGCGTTTTTTTTCGGGCGATTTGATTCCGTTATCCAGCTATCTGAGTTGCCGGACCATTGCTGATATTGCGCGTCGTACCGGGCTGTGTTTTCCTGTCGGGACTGTATTTTTTCCTGGAGTTCTCGTTGCTTACTGGGATTAGTCGTGAATGCCAACTGGAATTGTAAGTTGTTAAGGGTTTCCCGTGTTGCTTTTATAACTATTTAATGAACTTATTCTTTTTGTGTTTTGTAATTGCATGTTTTAAAGTGATATATTGGGTCCTTTTTGGGGCAACTTCTGCTTTTAGGCCAACTTCCTTTTGCTATGAGGATGTCGATGGTATCCTGTGATGCTATCGTGCGTAGGTGACGGTACTATCGTTGATTTCTGGGGTTGTTTCCAGTCTGGTTCTGAAAGTCGAATCCTTGATACCATATGCGTGTAATGCGGCGTTGGATGTAGTTTTGTTGTTTTTCGTATTAAAGGTAGTGGGCTCGTTTGCAGTGGACAGCATGTAGTTTCCCATGTCGGTCGGGCGTTTTTGGTAATAAGGCCTTATCCTAACCGTGGTATTCCTTAATTTATGCGTTTAATTCCAGCTGTTTGTACCGTTTTTGCCTTTTTTTTTTTGTAATCGTAAGCGAGGTTTAGGAATAAAAAGCTCCTTTTAATTTTGGTATTTTATTAATCATCCCGTTATAGCAGAGCGTTATCGCTTGATTGCTGCTTGAGACAGGACTTTGGCCGCTTTTAATCCTTGCTGTATTTTTTCCTGTTTATTGTTGTCGCGAATGCGAATTATGTTAATTTGTTTGTTGCCGTTGGGGGTTTTTGGTGGTCCTTTTGGTACTGAGGCCCAACGTACCTTTTTGTCGTTTTTTGGCGGCGCCTTGCAATATCGTGCAACATATCTCATTTTGTCGCAATTGTAATACTTAACTTGGCTTATGTTTCGTTGCTGAGTAATGCCAATTTCCATAGGTCCTGGAGCTGTTTTAAAGGAGGTAGGAGGTGCCTTGCGCCTTTTTCCCTGATTGGCTTTGGAATGTTTAACCCGTGGGGTAAAGTGTTTTTTTTCTTTCTTGTTGCCTTTCGAACTGCCGATTGTCGATTTTCACTGTTTCGGTAATATACTTGTCGAGTGTCGTAAGTCGTGGAAATTTGATAATCTTATCCTTAATATTTTTTTTCAGGCCTTTGTAAAATACGTCGATTAAGGTATCGTCTTTATCATCCATCCATTTTATTTTAACCATAAGGTTCCTAAATTCTACAGCGTACTTGGAGGCTGGTTTTTTCTGGCGGAGTTGGAAAATTTGCTAAGCTGCAATTCGTTTTTCGTCTGGATTTTCGAAATTATTTTTAAGTTTCTTTTCGAAGTTAATATAAGCGGAGAAAAATTTTTTGGTAACCTTTTCCTAATCGGACTTTCCTTTTTTTAAGAAGTCTCTTATAATAGGTTCGAACTAATTAAAAGCGTTTTTTTCCAAACAGGCTGTAACGGCGAGAATCTGGTTTGCTGGATCGGTAAGCCCCTTTAGACGGATGTAAACCCGAGCCTGGGTTAGGAAACTTTGGACGTTCCCTTTTCCGTTATACGGCCCTGGTTTCTTAGGCTTTATCTTGCGGGTGCCTATTGGTGCTGTTATCTAATCGGTAAGTTGTTAAACGATAACCTTTAGTTTTTTAACCTTGTCTTGGAGCTGCTGAACCGTAGGTTTTTGAGTTACGGTTGCTTAAGTGTTGGTCGACATAATGGCGATTCGAGGTATTGTTCAAAGTTTAACTGTATTATTAAATAAGAACTTGTAACGTATAACGGCTGGGTTAATTAATTAACTGTTAAACTTAATCGTACGGGTTTATGTTGGCAGTGGTACTGTGGAAAACTAAATAATAACGGGAATATTAATTACGTCTGGTAATATCAGATAACTAAGGGTAATCTGGGTAACTAAGTTGTATTACAAGTTGGTGCTATCTAAGATTATGGGAAATAATAAGCGTATATATCCTACTCTTGGCTTAAGGCGCTTAAGGTGCTTAAGCCCTTAAGCCCGTTGAGCTCTTTGAGCGCTGCCACACAGCTTAAGGCGCTCAAGGTGCCAAGACCTTTGAGCCCTTTGAGCCGGTTACGTGACCTGGGGTCGCTATCGGACCTCGATTCCTGAGTTTCCGACCGTTCTTGGAGAAGCCAAGCCTTGTTGGGTCATAACATTACCATACTAATCCTTCCCGGGTACCCTCATTGCTTCCTATAGGGTAGCCTCACCTGCTGTCGCAATACAATTCTCACATGTATCTTTAAAGGGATCTCTTATATATTCGTTATTATGGAATTGTTTATAACGCCTTGAGACCTCCGAATCGCCCACATGAGCGGCGTAAAACCAGCCCGGTTAACTGTCACTGCTTAAGAAGTAGTTCCACCACTCTCATAACCTTTTTTAACTGCCCAGAAAGAGTCATGCGCATATTTATCATCGCGACCGTCTAGGTTGATGTTGTGGCCAAGTAGAAGTTGTGCTATTTCAGTATGTCCGTCGACCGGCCCTTACCGCCTCTGTTGACCAGGAGCGAACGAACCTATGTCCTAGCGTCTTCTTAGCGCCTTTCTCGAGAAGGAGCGAAATAATCTTCTCGTGTCCGTTAGACGAAGCAGCCTCGAGTGCATTCCTGTGACCCCCGCCCCGCGCATTCACGTCGGCGCCTCTCTCAAGAAGGAGCAAAACAATTTTTTCGTGTCCTTTCTCCAAAGCAGCCTGGAGTGCATTCCCGTAATGTCCGCCCTGCGCGTTTACGTCGGCGCCCCTCTCGAGGAGGAGCGAAACAACCTTCTCGTGTCCTCGTAACGAAGCAGCCTGGAATGCATTCCCGTACTCTCCGCCCTGCGCGTTCACGTTGGCGCCCCTCTTAAGGAGAAGCGAAACAACCTTTTCGTATCCTCGTGACGAAGCAGCCTGAAGTGCATTCCCGTAATGTCCGCCCTGCGCGTTTACGTTGGCGCCTCTCTCGAGGAGGGGCGAAACAACCTTCTCGTGTCTTTCTGACGAAGCAGCATAAAGTGCATTCCCGTAGTGTCCGCCCTGCGCGTTTATATCGGCGCCATTTTCAATCAACTTCCAGGTAGCTATGAGACCCTGTCATCACACACTGAAGCATATATGGCTGAAGAAGAAGATAAATTATCAGGTTGACCTTTTAAGAGGTCCTGTTTAGATAGAAGGTTGCGAAGCCTCCCTATATACACGTAAAACAGCTGTATCTAAGAGGGAACGATACCGGAGCTTCGAACAACGCATCAAACAACGCATCCACTAGTTGCAAAGCTAGCTAAGCCATTGCGCAGCTAACAGCCCTAGCCTTCAGTAGGGTCTGACAGTAGCGTAGAATAATCCTTGTCGTGCCGCGAAATATACCGAAGGTTTTATTTTACGATAGTCAGCTGGGCCTCCCCACGGTTTATTCGGGTTATGCAGCCGATAGCTAGTTTTAAACGAGGCTTGGTTTGAAAAGAGCTCGACTGCTATATCGGCCACTGTGGCTGCGGTCCCTTCGCCTACTGCCGCGTAGCTTGCCTAATATTGTGCGGAGTAATGTGCGAATGGGTACGTTTCCGTAATCCTTCGTACCTTCAGGTTATGATTCAACTCCAGCAAATACGCGAGACACACCTCTGCCATTGTTGCACGCGCAGCCGTCTCCTTAAGATGTTCGGAAAGATTCGTTTCTAGTTGGTCTGACACCAGCCATTCTTTGACAGAGAAGTGAGAAAGTTGGATCTCGGTAATCGAGTTGTCGGTCACGCTATCGGCTCTTTTTACTACTGCCACTAAGCTAGAGCAGTACCGTGAGATCTCCTCAGGAACCGGCATTCTATTGCGAATATTGAATCGGGGTGTTTCCGTCAATTCCACGGCAACAGCGTCAACGGCTTCTTCGACTCGCAGCGGGCGTTCGGAAAAGGTCAAGAGCTGCAAAATTCGGATGGTATAAGGCAGATGATCTGACGGTATATTGCAGAGGATCCGGGCGTAGGTTTTATCCAACGTTTTTGGTAGGGCTTTCAGTGCCTTCTGCAGTGTGGGATAATTGAGGCAATTTTTTAAAGCGTCAAGCTGGCACGTAACCCAGCGAAACCTATATTGATTTAGTCATCCGAATGGAGAATCCGATGTTAAGATTCTTACATTCCATCGGCCTTCTCCATTAGAGCCGACTCGATCTCCTCTTGGATGTCTTCTTTCCCTCGCCACCTGCTGAGACCCTTATGGTCCCTGACCCTAGCCTGAATATATCGGCATATATCATCGTGAACCAAACCACTTTGAAGGGGGATAATGTCTGCCTGTCGGGCTCATTCGTTGATGCTTGACTGAATATCCTGTTCTGGATGACTTCTTGTTAGGAGGTGTACATTTGTCTTGGAGCCATGCCGGTCTTGGATCCAAGCAAGCAAGCCGCCGTCCGGGTGTTGCTGGCGTGTTGGGCACTCATCGAGTGCGTCGAGGACAATCCACACTTCACCAGCCTGCTGAATCATGTGCTGAAGTGTTTTGCAAAGCTGGTCGATGCTTGGCTGGGACTTGCCGTTCCCACAGGATGAATATAGCAAGTCGAGGTGGTGTTGCACGTCCTGCCTGTGGTACAGCTGGTAGGTGAGGGAGCGGACCATATTCTCGAAAGACTTTTTTGTGGTATCGTTGAAGTCGAAGTAGAAGTAGAGTAGCGTTTGGGCGCTAGGTTGAGATTTCTGCAGATCTTCGATAATGGTAGCGCTGAGGATCGTCTTGCCGCAGCCGGGTTTGCCGTTCAGCCATAAAAAGGAGTTGCGATCCGTTTTCCATGCCGAGTATGCCGCGCTTTGAAGGAACCACTGGCCAGAGTCTTGGTAGCGGAGTTTTAGCGCCCTGTTGTAGTTTGTCGACGGATCCGGTGGAGATAGCCACTAACGCACGTCGTCCCGTCGCTTCTGTGAGGTTATCTGCCCGACGCCGTCGTTGATATTCATCGCGATCGTCTTGGTTTCTTCGACGGTGTGCGCAACTAGGGAAGTCGTTATTATAAGTTCTAACTAACTAGATAGCAACTACGTACTAGATTTTATAGATTCCATAAGATCTGTCGCTTTTTGTGCTTTCTCGAATTCCTGCTTAGGGATGATACCAAGGAATTCCTTGGCGTAGGCAGCCGCCGTGGCCGCCGCGTATCGCTGCCAGCGATTATTCTTGTGCGAGTTACCATAGTCGCAGATCCCGCGGATTACGAGGTAGGGAAAGTCGTTTATCAGGCCGGCTGCTTCCATTTCGAAGCATAGGCACTCGTCGCCGAGCTCCTCGAAAATTGCGTCTCGCGCCGCCGAATCTTTAAACAACGTGTTACCAAAGGCGGTAAGGCCGTAGTAAATCTTTGGGCCGAACGTCTCCCGTTTTTCGCGCGGGATTTCCTGTTTTCGGTTGCATCTGTTGCAGTTCTTGCCTCGGATATAAGGGTACATAAGTTCGAATAACCTATCGTTCTCTTTCCCTTAATAGGTATAGTTCGGTTTAGTCCGTCTTATCTGGGGGTGCTTTTAGAGCATGGCCGCTATAATGTCGGAAATGGACGGCTCGAACTATTCGTGTTTCGCCTGGAGCTAGGCTACTGCCTTAAGAAGAGCCGGAGGTGGCGAGTTTAAAAAGCTTTTGCGCTCATAGTTGTTACCCGTCTTCGCCTTCCCCAGGTCGTATTGGACGACGCCGCCATGTTGTCCCGATGGTTAACTGATAACGATATCGCCCAGTCGAATGTCGATGTCTTCGGAGGGCCTGGGGATCCCGGCGCCGATGCCCACCATCAGGCCAATACGGATCTGGGGAAACGAAGAGATCATATGTATCGCGGTTGTGGCAGCAGCGGCTAGGCCATACACGCCTGCCGGCAATAATGCGATAACGACATAGTGTTCCGCGATTCGGCCCCATTTGTACGAGTTGCTGTCCGTTGACGGTTGGGGAAAGTCACAAGGCTTTTCATGTTCCTCGTCAAGTATGGCAGTCGCGGCCGCCTGCTTTATAGCTAACGCGGCGATCCACCCCACGGTGTACTGGTCCCGAAATGTTGGAATCCGAGAGTCCTCCATTAATGCTCGCTTCCGATCGAGGACGTAGCCGTCGAGAGGTTAAGAAGTCGACGCGTTCGGTAAGGCAACGATTCGAAGATGGTCGATGCAAACTAACAGGCCAGACAGCTAGCAGCAGGGAATTAGGCATAAAGGGGTACAGGCAGAATATGAGGTAGGACATAAGGTAAAAAAGTAAGAAGCTGCTGCTTGCGGGATTTGTTGCATATGTCTTGGAGGGCATAACCTCGCGGACCTGTGTGACGAGATCGCATGCAACGCAGCCACCACGTCCTAGGCCTGCCTATCAGCGCTTTGAAAACATGTCTGATAGGCCACTACTGAAAGTACACGTCGGTCGAAAATGGCGTCGGTAACGTAATCCGCTGGCTAGGCTCGGCAGACTATTAATCTTTACCTACGCTCCCACTGCCGAGCTGCACGTCTCAGGCGTATGCCGTCGAAAGTGTGCTTGTCGTTACCACTCGGTCGGAGGAGGCAATGCATTGAGCCACGAGTAGCACGCGTCGGATACATCGCTGGGAAGCGCGGTTAAACTCGAAATGCTACGGTTAATAATAGTTTTTCGATGATCCTAGAAATGCAGAAATATGGAACGGATATTGAATTTACCTCGCGTAGCTCGTATAAGCGGATAATCTGCTCGCGCGGCGGATCATCTACTCGTAATTATAACGGCCAAGCCCGAGCTTTCGCTAACAAATGCACCGTCCCGTCATCCCCAGAATGCTCCGCTGAAACGCGGGCAAACCGTCAGCCAGCCGACGACGCGTTACTTCCCCAGTGTCCGACGCGTACTAGCTACTTTCGAGGCTCGTATTCTCGTTATCTCGAGAACGGTCGACTTGTACCGAGACTAGGCCAGATGCTGTATCGTGGACGACCGATCTCGGCTGTTACCCGGGTCATTCGTTTTACGTGGTAGAAGTGAGAGACGTCCCTCCGTACGGTACCTTGCAAGGCGCGTCCCCTTGCCCCCCAAAGCCAAGTTCATGATACTACGATCATCGTTACTTCGGCTTTCCGGTTTCTAGCGCCCGGCTCGGAGCTTCGAAGCCAGCCGATAGAAACACCCATTCGCTAATGCACGGTACAGCTGCACACGTGGTAGTTCTCGACAAACTGAAAATATAGTCGGATCATTTTTTTAATCCGAGATAGAGTTTAGTGCAAGACTGAGACCGGCGCATTCGTAGTTCTTTAGCAGACCAGATATGGTAACTCTCAAGACACTATCGAATACCATCCCAATAACCGTAAACAAATCTTAAAGCATCCCTCCTAATAACTTGGGTCGTGGAGTGATTTCTGGTAACGGGCTACAGCTGCTATATTGTCCCCTTTACCTGCTTTCGACGTCTGGTCACCCCCTACTAGAAACCAAGGTCAGGGAGGATCTAAGACAGGGGAAGGACCCCTATATCCTGCATACGATACAATAGTTAGCCTTCGCCTCAACTGTCCGGTGACCCTGACTATGCAAGCCAGCTGACAGTCTAGAGGATATGGGACACGTTCCCGGTCGTAGTATCGATAGAGGAAGCGTGAAGATCAGGCCCTGGACCACCTTGTTCCATCATCACCATCATCTTCCTCATCGCTGTTCCATCCGCTCCGCCGGGTGCTCGACCGAGCACGGTCTCGGCAAACATCCGAAGCTGCATCGGGAATCGCGAGTCGCCATAGTGGTCGATGATGTCGCTCTTCTCAACCGCACATCGCAAGTCACACCACTGCGATGCGTCCATGCCCAGCCTCTCACAGGCAGTCCTCTTTTCGCTGTTCCACCAGGGAGGTAGCAGGCCCCTGCACGATTCAACGCGCTCTAAGAAACGTCGAAAACCGAGAAGTCCGTCAGGGGCGCCGCTGTAGACGCTGTCTTCCTCTTGCTCACCATCAATCTTGTAGGCATCCTCCACGTGCATGCGGTAGGCGTCGATGAGGAGCCGGTACACGTCAATCTCGGGACGATCGTGAAGCCAGGTGCCATTGTCAAGTCGTGTAAAGGGCTTGGCAATAGGACTGTCCAACCCTTTAGGTGGTGGATTGGTAGTCGCACCTGGAGTGCTGTTTTGTTTGCCGCAGATCTTTCGATGGGCTTTCCAGTCGCTCTTCTGGCACTCTCGCGAGCAGTACTGCGTGATCGAGCACTTGGCGCATCGTTAAGGTTGACTTCGGGCGGAGCCTTGTGGCAAGCGTTGCAAGAATTCATTTTAGGGGATGTTTCCAGTCGAGCTGGGGGGAGGAAGGTTCAACATACAAGACCTGGCTTCCGAATGACGGCCTGGCGGATATCTCTGGCGAGCGGGGTTCCTGTGAGACCCTGCATCACGCACTGAAGCATATAACTAAAGAAGAAGTGTATTGAAGGTTGCATGACCTCTAGAAGGTCTTCTACAGAAAGTGAGGGTGGTGAGCCCTCCTTAAATACACGTAGATACAGCTGTAGCCGAGAGAAAAGGAAACACTAGGTGTATGAAGTTATCCCCCCTTGAGTAGCTGATCAAACGGAGCCAAGGCGTAGTTGTATGATCGACCTCAACTGGGTCTGACAGTTCCGCACCTGTGCCCCTTCTCGAGCAAGGGTCGCCAGGTGCCTAGGGGTGGCAGCTGTGTGGGACCGTCAATCATCCGATGTCAGATATAGGGGATGTCAGTTGCGTTGTTGTATTCAGCTAATTGCGCAGCTTCTCAGTACGCGCACTGCTTTGTGTAGCCTAGCAACGGAACAATTATCCTCCGATCATAGCGTAGCCTTTTGTAGTTAGTGTGCTATAGCACACCTGGCTAACTAACATAACCCTTTAACGCCCTAAAAAATTCGGGGTGTTAATTGTTATACTTGATTATTGTTTAAAGCCACAATTTTCCATTCCACCTTTCCTCCGGTAATTGTATCTTTCTAATTAGCTAATTCCTTATCAGAAATAGCCCTTAAAATCTTTCTCCGCAGGTCCAAGGCTTTTGTAATATCCACTAATCCTAGCTGCTTTTTAAAGTACCTAAAGGTTTCTCGTAATAAGGCTTTAATTAATCCATCAGCTAATATATTTCTTATAAACGTATAAGCTACTTTAATTAGGCATTTCTTAGCTGCTTTTCGTAGCCAGTAGTTAGGTATATTTACGTACCGTAACAAGGCGACATCGGCGTTGATAAACTGTATAGTTTATTAATTACCGTACCACAAATTTAAAGGTTCTATATCCAGGCCAATTCCTAATTTCTTAATTAATCGAAAAGTGTTGGAGTTTGGTGCGTTGATATGCCACCAGCTGGGTGGCCCGTGCTTACGGTTACCCTAACGCGTCTGCGGGGGCCCGTGCTGTCAGATATAAGGGATATCAGTTGCGTTGTTGTATTGAGCTAATTGCGCAAGTGCTTCAGCACACGCACTGCTTTTGTGTAATCTAGCAACGGAACATATATCCTCCGATCAGAGCTAGTTGGGGCGCTTTAGCGCACCTGGCTAGCTGACAGGTATTAATAGCTAAGTACTTGAAATTAACCGCGCCACCCATGCCACTCACGAGTGGATATCTTGCCGGCAGTTGAGGTGATTTTCTGGAAGGACTTTGTTGGAGCGTTGAAAGGGCTTTGAGTGGCCCTAGGATTGCAAGGAACAAAGCAGGAAACAGCTATATGTAGCTGCTCTTCCACCCATGTTATTGATGAGAAATAGCAGCAGAAACCAAGACCCCAAATTGCGACACATTTGCCGACATATCTATTGCAATCCCTGCCATGCAATGCTCCGTCCCTGCGGCTGGGCGGCGCCTAAGAATGTTCCCTACCACTCTGGTCTCAACCCCCAGCCTAGTTAGCCTTACTCTGAATTCCCCTCTTCCCCGCAGTGAACTGCTCGATATCTACCGCTTCGGCGCTGCAGCTCACTAACTTCGGGTGTGGGTATTCAGGCCCGATCCCCTGCGCCCTCCTGTAAAGCGGGAACTGCCGTGTACGCATTTGTCACCGCACCAAAACCTTGTTGAAGGCTGGCTCGAGGGCTCGCGCAGCTAGGTCACGGCGTGTGAGCAGCGACTGCCGAGGCGCGAGGAGCTTCGCCCCGCGGCGGCTCCCACTGTACTGCGAGTAGATCAGTATGGCGTGTTCAGGGGGTCTGCGGCGCGCTACCGCAGCTGCAGAGCGGCCGCTGCACATTAGGTACGCTGCGTTGCAATGAGAAGCTGTTGAGCCCGATTTTCCCCGTGCGAACCCGACATATAAGCGATGCTTCATACTTAAACAAGCCCTATACCGCCGCAGAGTGGTACGCACGCTCTGCTCTGGTGGTTTGACTGTCAGAGCTCTGCACCAGCGGTCCCGATGTTCAGAATACCATAGAATTGACGGCTCTGGACGTAAGAATCAAGGAAATCGAAGCCTACATTTGTACACCTTAAATTGAGGAATAGACCACTGGAAATAGCTTCACCGCTCATCAATACCTATTACAGGGATTGGTCCCGAGAAACAGCTCTGTTGGAGAGGTTTTAGCTATGACATGATCAACAGAACCTCGGCGGTTAAAGTAAGAAAGCACCCCAAGTCTCCGTACTGGGCTACCGTGACATACTTTGATACAATAATATCTTGTTTAATATCCCGCTTATCTCTTTAGATACCTAGTAGGATTTAGTGCGACTAATTGGTATGATAATGCTGTCAATGTTGTGCATCGTGCTGCTGCTGCTACCATTGCTGCCCCTGCCGCTGCTTCTGCTGCTGGCTCTCCAACAACTGACGTTGCTTCTGTTTTGCCTCTATTGCACCGAGAAGAGCCATTCCCATCTCTCTCCTTGCTTTCGATTGTTCTCCCGACGAACTGGGCTGTTGTTTAATCTTCTCGTACATCTGTACCAAAGTAGCTTCATTTTTGTACATGAACCTTTCCTTTAGCTCCTCGATTATCCTCCGGTCGAGCTTAGTCGACATCGTTTCGTTTGATATGCTGGCGGCGGTGACGTGAAACCAATTAACTGTACCCCCTTAGATTCTCGTAACTAACGACAGGTCTCGAGAATTGTCCTTACATGTGGTGCTGGTTCAAAGTTTAAGATTATGGGCGCCTGGAGGTTATCATAATCTCAAGTGGGGGCAAAATTCGTGATAAAAGAATCTCGATCACCGCGGCTGTGGAAACAGGGGCGGGTCCGAAGGATAGGCAGGCCTTGCCGAGAAATTCTCTACCTAAGCAGGGCGTAGGCCATGCTGCACAACCACCTCTATAGTTGGTAAGGCGCATGCTTGATACCACATCCCTGTTCCCTAAGCAGCCAAAATTTACGCCACTTGCCAATCATGCTAAGACACGTAGGGATCAATCTATATCTCAGCTAGCCCAGGACTCTGCTGGCTCGTTTCTATTTTTAACGTACTTTTATGTACTACGCCAAGCAACTAAAATTGACCACTCAAATCGCGTATTTCCTTAACGAGCCAGCGAGGCCTAACCTTAAGTTTTAGTAAAGTGGGCTCGTTTTCATCGTTACTATTAAACTTCTTAATTTGTTTTCAACTTTTTAAAAAATTATTTAGTAAACAAGAAAGAATTTAGTAGTAAGTTGAAGTAAAGCCGATAAATTTAGCAATTTATACATGTGCTCTATTTTATCTAATAAATACGTATAAAGCTTTTCAGAAATATTTATAAATAAAGATTATAACTAATATATTCTGTAAATCTTTTAGTATTAAACATTTTTATAACGTAGCATATAAGCGAAACGCCGATACAAGCAAATCGTTCGTTTTTTAACACTTTAACTATTTAAGTTTAATCGTTTATTTTTTTATATAAATAAGTCGAATAAAAATGTTTATCTATTTTAATTAACAATGTAGTTTATTATTAATTTTATTTTAATCAGAATTAATTTTCGTAAAATAAGCACATTACAGGTTTAAACGCTTTTGCCTTACAGGATTTAGGTAAAATAAAATGATCGGTTTCGAATTTAAAAGCAAATGTTAAAATGATTAAATTTCAGTTCTGAGTTTTTTCGTTAGTCGTTTTATATAGTTAGTTTTAAACCATAGATAATCAAAGTTAAGGAATTAGCATATATTGAAAATTATCCGATAAGATGGTGTGTCCGGTAAGGTGGTATGGGACGTTAGTGTCTATTTAATATAATATAGTGATAGAAACGTACCTCCGGAAATAACATCAATGCACTAACCTTGGAGGTCTCACGTAGGGGCGCCGGAGATCCGATATCAAGGCGTAGAGTCAGGGGTGAAATGTTATCAGCGAATAGGGCAGTGATACGAATGAGTGTACTTGCTAGGAAAACCGGCTCAATTGCTCCTAAGGGTTTGTTCTAGGTTATTATTGGTTGCTTCTCATGGCTGGAGATGTGTAGGTGTGGGAAGGCCTGGCGAGATACATGCAGAGAGTGGGGCTGTCGCGCCCACACCCCCCTTATCTCAGATAAGGGCCCCTTTAAGACCTAGAGCGGATTATATATAAATGCACACCTTTACCATTTACCCGACACAAAATATCAAACCATTATAATAACAACATTAATAAATTTACAATACGATATGAGATATTAGCAATTAATAGGTGTAAGATAATACAAAAAAGAGATGGTAATATAATAATTAATATTTAAGTAAATATATTAAAAAATAAATAAAAGTATTAAAGAATATATAAAAATTTTATAAATAAATATAAATAAATAATAAGAATATATCTTGGAAAAGTCATAGGATATAGTTTTTATTATGTTATAATAAATCTTTATTTAATTTATATAAGATAAAATATCTATCTAAACCTAGAAAATAAGGCTAAGCTAATATATAGAAATGATTTCACGATTAATTTCTACGATAGATATTATACCTAATATTTTAAAATACGATAACCTTTTAACTAATTTTTTACGGTTTAGATAGATTATATACTTCAGTTTCGTATCGTATTCCTGTTCCGATTAATAGTTACCGATAAGCTTTGGCCCTATTAAACCTTATATCCGCTAGTTACGATTTAGTAAAGTTTTTAAAGGTAAATAATAACTTTGTACGGTAAACCTTGAAATAAACCTTAAAAGCGCATAAAAGGGTTTGTAAGCCTTTGTCAGTTTTAGGGTTAGAAATTTTAACTTTAATCGTTTTTATAGCACCTTCTTAAGTTACTATCAAAATACCAGCCGAAATAATATAACATGCCACGTAACGAGTACGTAATACTAATTATCTAAAGCGGGAAAGTTTTAACAGAAACCGTTCTGTTTACGGTAATATATTCGAAGAAAACTACCGTATAATTTAACATAGTCGACGCAATTATTAATAAAGAAAATTCTTTTTGAAAAGATTTATTACGCTTTTTAATTTTCGAATATCATTTAATTTTGAATAATTAAAAGGATTTACCTTTTAAAAAGCTTATTATAAATAATTTCGATATTTTATAAAAACGGCTAATAAAAAAAGAAAAACAAAAATAACAAAGATAATAAATTAAGTAATTTCGAAATGTAGCTGTTAAAACATTACACGTTTAAGGAGTGCGAACGATAATTTGCGCGGCTACTTAAAACAGTAAAAAACTTCCAAAATTCCGACAAGAATCGACGACGGGAATAGGAGTAATACGAGGCAGTTTGGAATCGCCTTAAAGTAAAACACTTACGAAACGGAAAGAGATTAGTAAAGCATAGAAATTAAGGTAGCAATTTATTATTTTATAAACACCTACTTGGTACGAAAAATACAAAATATATATATATTATATTATTAACAATATTTAAAACGGTTTTATAAAATAGTATTATGTTAAAATTATATCGTAATAAGTTTAAAGTTACAAAGTAATTTAAGAATAAAATAATTTACGTTTAAACTCTTATATAAAGAAAAATGTATTAATTAATAACTTTAATAACATATAAATTAATTTTAGTTTTTACCGAAAAAACTTTATAGAAAGAAAATTAAAGCTTGTAAAATATTTATTATTATATATTTAATTTATATAATAAGGCTATAGAGAGCCCTGTTATAAAGTACCGAATAAATACCGATGCCCAGTTGCATTAGCGCAGCGCTTTATATGCGACTATATATCTGTATTCTTCTTTATTTTTTTAGCTAAAAGATAAACATTTATTAATATCTAGTTGTATGCCGTATAAGTGAAGTTTTTTTGTATATATTTTTAGCTAATTGTTTAGTAAGCAGGAGACGTTCGAGATTAGATAGTAAGGTTTTCGAACTTTGTTTATAAGCGCCAGTAAAAACCGCTTCTAATTATAAGTTATAAAGGGTATTAAATGTTAAAATAAAAAGCTTAACGGATTTAATAACGGCTATAAAATAACATATAAATTACTGTAACGAAGGCTGTCATACATCCACCTGGAGGTATAAGCAGTATCCGAAAAGGGTCTTAATTTGCAGATAACAGTAGGGCGAGGAATGATTTAGGGTATGTTGGTTAAAGAGATTTCAGTTACTCTTCATACAGTAGAGAACGGTCGCCTCTGGCTGTAGGCTTAGATTGATAGCTAAGGAGCGAAACTAAGTATGTGCTATCTACATGAGAGACCGGTTCATTATATATCCCAATTCCTTAAAGTGAGTGTGTCGTGGATCTATGTGATCTATGTGATCTGATCAATCCGTCAGATCACGTAGATCACCTTATCTGTGCCAAGATCTCTTCTCCGGGGTTTAGCCATGGGAGGTCCACGCTAGGCTCCAAAGGCTAGCCCTCTTGAGACAAGAACCCCTGTTCTTGTAACAATTACCAGTTTAAAAAAAGATAAACAAAAATAGCCTAGGTTTGAAAATATATAAATGCGCAGTATAAAGTATATAACAAGTTAATAAAAACGATAAAACCATTTAAAAACGGTGTAATTAATTAATAATAATTTATTATTAAACTATTTAATCGAACGGTATTAACTAACACTAATATTAATATCTTTTAAATTTAGTAACGATTAGTTATATAATTAAGTTATTTTATAAAAAGTTTTTTAAATGTTTAAGTTAGCATAAGAAAAAGTTAAACGAGGTAAAGAAAAAGTATTCCGAATAATACGGATTTATAGATTATAAGTTTCTAAGAAAAATCATTTTTTAACTGAATTTCGTAAACAATAACACGGTATATACGATAAGGTCGCAATTATTACATAATATAATGCCTTATTTATTATAGTCGGCGAAACCTAAGAAGTATTTATAGCGTCGTCGTGTTATTTTTAAATGCTCTTCGACTATTATAAATATAGATAAAAAAACTAAAGTTTATTGAAATAGAAATAAACTAATAATGTAAAGCTTTCGTTATTTTATTCGCTCTTTGAAAAAACATTAGAAAATGTAAAAAAAGTTATGAAATAAATAAAGAAATAATTTCCGTTTTCAAAGAACTTATTAAAGAAGGAATTTAAATAAATTTTAATATAGATAAACGTTTTCGAAGGTTAAAACGTATAAAGAAATATAATAATGAAAATTAATAAACAATTTAAGAAAAATGAGAGATAAACACGAATTGTTTTTTAACCGCTGAATTACGTGGTAATAATAAAACGAAATTTAATTTAAATTATTATATAATCATCACGGATAATTTAACAATAAAACTATAACAGCAAAAAGCATAAATTTAATTTTAAGATCGAAATAATACTCGTAATAAGTGATATGGAAACAGGGTTGCAAATTAGTTACTATATTATTTTTTTGTAGTCTTTTTTTAAATCCGGCGGTATATAGTCGACTAATTAAATATACTTAATATAAAAAGTTAGGTAAATATCTATACTCTAGGTTTATATATTAACTGTTGTAGTATATTTTGAGCTTATAAAACTAGAAATATACATACATTTTCGTAAATCTGTTTCTATTAGTTCGTATGTACAAGCTAATTACAAAAAACAAATATCCACATAATGTTTAAAAATATACTTATTGTTTAACCTCTAGAAATTATAAGTAAATGTTAAAATATAAACCCAAAGTATATATATTTACGTAATGATTTACTTTAACTAAATAAAATGGGTTGATTTTATGCCGCCGGTTTTATTAAAAACTATAAAAAAACTAATGTAGTAGCTAATATGAAACAGTGTTTTTAAAAAAGCGAACGTGCGTAAAATAAAAAAGTTTTACTAGCATTAGCGTATTATATAAGAGAACGATTCACACAAATGAACGACTCGTTTTTTAGCACTCCGTAATAATAAATTTAAATAAAATAATTATAACGAAATATATTAATTCAAACTAATCGGATTTTTCGTTACTAAACATATGTATAGCTTTTTGACAAATACGCGCATTATGTCCAGGCTTGCCGCAAACGCCACATTTTCATTCCTTCGTTTTAATCCTTTTAGGATAACTACGATTAGCCGCTATTAGCTGTATTATTTTTAATTACCTTTCTTTCGGTTAACAAAGCTTATTTTTTATATGATAAGTATTCTTCGTTTTTAAAAACGTTTATTTTTAGTTTTTCGGCGTTTATTAGAAAATTATTTAATTTCGCATAATTTAGCCGCTTGTTTTTTTAAAAAGAAAACGACGTTTTCATATAAAAATATTAAGTTATTCTTTATTAAAAAATTAACCGATTTAATTATCTTTATCGCCGAGCTCTCTTAATAATTTCTAATATTTTTGAAAATATTTTTTTTCGTTTTTCTTTTTATATATATTTCGAAATATTTTCGAAAATAAGCGAAAAATAGAACCGGCGGAGATAAACGGTAAAACGGTTGGCATAAGTACGGCTGGAAAAATTTCAGAATCGGAAAAAGAGTTAATAAAATCGAATAAAATACATTTAACTTTTGCGAAACCGGATTTAATATTATCTGACGTTATAACGACTTTAAAAGCGTCGTAAAAACAGATTAAAAAGCCTTTTTCGTAATATAAATATAATAACGTCGTATTAAATTTTCGATATAAACCGTATAAACGCGTTTTATAACGAAAACACAAAATCCGTTAAAAGGTTAAGATAGATAAGAAAAATAAGAAAATATACAAAACGTAATAAGATTTTTCTTCGCGTAATATATTTTAAACTTTATTCAATATTAATTTTCGTAACCGTCGAGAATAAAAAGAGGTTTCGTTTTTTTATACATTTAAATATATTTATTGAAATATTAGATTTATTTTAAATTTATTTCGTTCGTTTTTTGATTATTAAAACTAATATTAATGTTCTATTTAATAAGCAATAAATTATTACGATATTAAAACTAAAAATAAGTTTTTCTGTTAAAATAATAAATAGCAATATAATCTAATTTTACAAAATAATTACTTATATAATTATAACTTAATTCTGATTATTTTATTGTGTTTTTTTAAATATTTACGTTTTTTACTCTTCATAATTATTATACCGCATATTATTAACAACCTTATTAAAAATTTCATTTTATCAAAATTATAAATATTATCTTTTATAAAACCGTATTATACGATTATAATCTAAATTAATTTAAATTAACTGCGAAATAATGTTAACTTTTCCCATCATATTCTTTAATAATCAATCTTTTAATTTAAATATTTTTACAGTTTTTTGCCGTTTAACAAATTTCAACACCTCATTAACCTTAACGTATTAAAGCCGGACAAAAAACGCTCGTTTATTAAGGTTAAGGATACCGTCGACAATCGATTCTTTTTCGGTCGGCATTATTATTGGCAAATTAGAAATAATATCGCCTCGGAAAGATTTGTTATTACTTTAGTTCTTTAATGTAAATAAAAAGATATCGTATATAAAATTAAAACATTTAACAATCAGTTTCGGATCTTTTTTTTAGCGTAAATATTTAAGTTCATTCTAATTTCTTTTATAAGTGTCGGCAGACAGTGCTTTGAGATGATCACGGCTGGTGGATCAGGCTGCAGGATGCAGCCTGGGACACCCTTTGTCTGGAAGAAGCTCTTTGAGCATGCGTTTGGGTATGTAATGGGAGCTTAGCCCAGACGTTTTTAGTCTAAAGTAACATCAATACATTAGTTTGCGCCAGGTTACTGTATTTAATTATTGTAACTGCTGATATGGTAGCATCTTTTGGTTGATTGGTACCTAGTACGTTATAACGAAATGGTTATTTGTAAAGCTAAGTTAATTAAAAAAAGCGCGAGATTTTAAAGCAAATCGTTTAGTTAATAAAAGAAAGTTTAGTAATTAATAATAACGAATAAAACCCCCGTTGTATAAGGTAACGTACCCAGTAAAGGTTTCGTTTTTATAGAAGGTTAGAAATATTTAAACCTTTTCCCCTTTTTTTAAGAGGGACCTTTTTACGATAGGAGCGTTCTTTAGGACGAAAAATATTATAATAAGGAAAAGGTGGAATAATAGGAGCCTATATTAAGTATGGCAATAACAGGAAAAAGATTTGCTTCGGGGGCGTCTTTAAAAAAAGACGTCCTATTGCTTTAACGCTAACAACAGCTAAAGAGCGACCGATATAAAATCCTTATTTAAAGATAACAAATTACCGATAACCTAAATAGGCTTTACACGTCCTTAGGTATTAATATTAATAGGATTAGATAGGACGTTAAAATACGGAAGGATAAATATTAATAGGTCGAAAATAAAATTAAAAAGTTAATACTTTAAAACGAAAAAATTATTAATATAGTGGAGCGATTCGAAAATGCGATGATATAGTTATTAGATACGTTAAGGGCTAAGGGAACATCTTTACCGCTACCGCCCCGATTAAAGGAATCGGAAAGTTCGAAAGGTTTACGAAAGGTATTATAAAGCGTTAAACTTATTAAGTTAGGCAGTTTTAAGAAAAGATTTATCGCTTTAAAGAACGATGTAGAAAAGATTAACCTATTAAAAAAAGGCGAAATAAAACCTAGAAGATGGTCCACCGAGAAGGTTAATTTATAAAAGCTTAACTCTTCGAAAAGATAAAAAAGTAAGTTACCTAAGGGAAAAGGAATGGCATGTAACGACCTTAATAATTTAGATAGTTCCTTTTTTTAGATTCTTTTGGGAGTCCTTTAAAAAAGAAAAAAGACCGCCATAACTTACTTATTAACAGTGGCTCTAGCAGCTTAAATAGCTTTAGCGAATTAGGTATTACCTTAAAGGATAAAAAAAAAAGTTTTAAGAAAATTATTAATAAAGATAATTCGAAGTTTCGTTAAAAGCGTTTCGATTTTATTTTAGATAAGGAGAATTATTTATTAAGCCTGGCTAATTAGAAGCTTTAAAGTAACGTTTTTAGTTTAGCTTTGAAAAAAATTAGTTATAAAAACGGGATAAAGTTAGATTAATTAAATTAGTTACGTTTAACGAAGGTTATTATTAAAATTTGCAAAAAGGCGCCCTTAGAGCTAATTATAGGTATTCAAAAAGGTACGAAAATATTAAGGACCCTTAGAAAAACTTACGCCGCTATAGGTAAGACTAGGTAAAGGTTTTTTTAAAAGGAGCTTAATAAGGTTATTTACGATGGAGGGGATTTAATATAATTTATTATTAAATTTTAAAAGTTTTTTTAGGAGGTAAAGGGCTGTGGTATACGTTTTAAATTAAAAGAATAAATTATTATGTTCCTTATTGTTGTAAAAAATCGCGCTAGCAGTTGGTGCAAAATTATTTAGTTAATATTGCGGTAAACCGATTATTTTTTCCAGTAGCTAATCGACGACTTTAATAATAAATTTTATAACCGTATTAGTAATAAGAAAAATAACGGGAAAGCTTATAACGCCTAAAAAGGTAAGGATAAGGGTAATAATAATAATTTTAAAGATGGAAAGCCCGCTTGGAACAAAAACGGTGAGCTATTATGTTTTAACTATAGTAAGTACGGCCATATGGCGAAGGATTATATTAAATTATAAAAGGATAAAAACGGTAAGGGTAAGAAAAAAAAGCGAGGTTAAAATGGTGACTAATGTAATAATAATGGCAATAGTAGCCAAAACAACCGAAGCGATAGCTTATGTAATACCCGTAGCGATATCCGCGATAAATAAAGCGAGGAATAATTTATCCCTAAAGGTTTAAAAGATTTGTATCGTTTTAATAGAGAAACGTTTAGTGCTTATATCGACGAGCAATAATTTTAAAATTTTATATAATAGTATAACGAGATGATTTAAAAGGGAGCTTAGAAAATTATAGTGGATAAAAGTTTTAAGTTATAAGTAACATAAAGTTTTAGGTTATAAGTAACCGAAAGTTTTAAGTTTTAGGTAATTAAACGTATTAAGTTTTAAATAGTTAATTACCTTAAAGTAATTAAAGCGATTATGGATAGTATTATATTTTTGTACGTATATTTTTTTTATAAAGAATAATTGAGATAAGTTATTTTAGGATTTTAAAGCGAACGTTAATATTATAATTAATATTAACGACTTTTAGAAAAATATTATATTAAATATTAAGTTTAAGAGAATTTGTATTATAATAGGGGGTGGTTTAATGGTTATTATTTTCGTTAAGATAATGATATGACCTTTAAGGGGGCTTTGTAGAAAACGTAACGAGATAGAAATGAAGTATATCTTTAAATTGACGATTTTTCCTTAAAGGTATTTTTTAGTGAAGTATATTACAAAAAGGGAGGTTATTTAAATCGGAATATTTTGGTAAACCTTGATAAATTATAGCTGATAGAAATTAACGTTTCCCGGAGAGAATTTTTCTTATGGTTTTACGGGAAGCCGGAGCTTATTATTAGGGCCTTAGTGATAAAGGATTAATAGGGATACGTGTTGGGGGAGGTATTCGGTAAGGAAGACGGTGGTGATCTGGCTAGCGATTTAAAGCGCGTCCTTATAGGAGCCTTTAGGGACGGAAAGGTTTTTATGACGGACGAAGTTATGAAGAAAATTATTTTTTGGTACCGCCGCTTTTGTTACCCCAGTATTAAATAATTAATTTGGACCATTAAGAGGTTTATGGGGATAAATTTGAACGTAAAGGATGTGGAAATTATCCTTTGTATAACTTATGACGAAGCGAAAATACGGAAGGTCCCGTTTATAAACTTTTAAAGATGAGGATAGTACGTTGGAGAGATTATTTGGTGCGACGTAAGCTTAGTGAAGCCTGTTAGTATAAAAGGTAATAATTATTTTGGTTTTATTATAGAAAATTTGTCGCGTTATAAAAAGTATTATTTATATAGGATTAAGAATAAGGTTTTAAAAAGCTTGTGTACGTATATTATACGGGTGATTAAGCGTTTGGAAGTATTGTTACCCGACCCGAAAGGTAAAAGAAAAGGTGTACGGGTATTGCGCTTTAACGGCGGTAAGAAGTTCGGCGTAATAAAGATTGAGAATTTTTGCGCTGTGGAAAGTATTAAGCTGGTAATTTTTAGCGCTTATAATTAGTATTAGAATAGAGTTATAAAGCGTGGTATATAATTTTTTTAAGATAAGGCGCGTACGATTTCCGTATAGATAAAGATATTTATTTATTTTTGAGATCTGGTAATAAAAGTTATTATTTATACCATTAACCGGATAAGATAATTTAGAGTAAAGGATATGATATTAATTAAATGTTTTAAGAGGGTATTTAACTTCCGACCGAAGCGGTTATATAGGCTCGATAATAGTTATTTTTATATTTTTGGTAGTAGATGTATAATATTAATCGATACGAATTATAGGATTAGGTTAGAGAAATTGGTAGCCCGTGGGGCAAAAGGAGTATTGTTAAGTTAGTAGGGGATATATAATTATAAGGTTTGGTTATTAAAAGGCGGTAAATTATTAATAATATTATATGTTATTGTTTATAAGAATTTAGAAAAGTTAGAATAACCTTTTAGCCAAAAGGATATTATTTAATTATTTTTATAGTTTATATAAAAACGTTTAAGATACCGTTAGAAGTAAGGCGTTAGGGTGAAGAATAGAGATGATAACGTTATTTTAAAGGACGATACGGACTAGAAAACGAAGTAAATAAAGTTTAACAAAAGGCGTATAAAGAAAATAGTACCTGATTTGTACACCCTGGAAGCCTTAAACGAAGCCCCGGAGTTTTTACGCGAATTAAAGTTAGCTTTAATTTAAAAGGGCGACGAAAAGAGCGATAATGGTTTATATACCTTTTATTTCGACCTTATTAACGATCTTTATAAGCTTTTTACAGTTATAGATAACGGTTTAACCTTAAAGGAAGCTATAGGGAGCTTAGAACGAGAGATGTAGCTTAAAGTTATTTTTACGGAGATTAGAGAGAACCTTTAGCGCGGAATTTTTTGTTTTATACCAGATAATAGGGGCTACGGGTACTTAGTGGACGTGAAATGGGTGCTGAAAAAGAAGTATACGTTTACGGGAGAGCTAGAGAAATATAAAGCCCGTATTTACGTTAGGGGATTTATTTAATGGAAAGGAATTAATTATAACGAGACGGCAGTTAGTATAATAAGGGTTATTTATTGGAGAATTTTGATGGTTTTGGTTGTTGCCCTGGGTTGGCACATATTTTAAATAGATTTTGTCGCCGCCTATCTAAATAGTAATCTAAAAAAAGATACTTACATAAAGTAGTTTTTTATGTTAAAGAAGTATTTTGATATTTACTTAGAAAATAAAAGTACTTATTAGTTTTTATTTAAGAAGGTTATTAAGTTGATAAACCTTTTATACGGCCTAAAGTAAATAGGGGTTATTTGGTAGAAGAAAATTAAAGAGATATTGACGAAATAAGGTATTCGTTTATTGATCTCGGATAATGCGATTTATTATAACGGTTAATTAGGGGACGTTATCGTTTCGTATGTCGACGACTTCCTGCTTATGGGCCCTAATAAATAACGTTTTTAAGGTATTGTTATAGGAATTGCTAAGAACGTACCTATTAAGGACTTAAGGGACGCGGATTAATACCTAGACGTACGAATTGTCCGTTCGTTACTTATTAAAGATGTTAAACTGGACCAGTAATAATATATTAAGAAATTATGAAAGTTATTAAGATTAAATGTTATGCGGAAATAATTTACGTTATTTGTTAAGAATTATTTATAACACGTTATACGGTACGACGGAATAGTTAGTAAAAAAAAATATTTACGAATACGTAAACCTTATAAGAAAATTTAATTTTTTAATTATATTAACAAACCGGATATAGCGTTTATAATGTTAATTTGGGCTAGGTTTATAGGCAACCCATTCCTTAGGTACCAGAAATGTATTAAACGATTATTACGGTACCTTAACGGCACCATAAACCTGTCGTTTCGGTACCGGAAGTTAAACGAGAACTACCCATACCGGAAATATAACAGCCTAGGGCTGTTCGGAGTAGTGGATATAAGCTTTGCGGACGATAGCGAATCGGCGAAGTCCACTATTAAATGCGTATTTTTTATAGTTAAAGTATCCGTTTTGTAGCTATCGAAGCTATAGGGCGTTATTACCAAATATACCACTAAAGCAGAATACGTAAAAGCAGGTATAGCAACAGCTAAGGTTGCCGGAATTAAAAACTTCCTTACAAAATTAAGGTATATACTTAAAGGCCTTATACCCATATTGGAGAATAATATAAAAACGTTAAAGTAGGTAATAAAAACCTAAATAACCCGGAAGAAACGTTACATTAGGCTCGAATATTATTACGTCCGTTAAAAGGTACAAAAGGGTAATATTAACTTTTAATACGTTAAAAGTAAAAATAACCCAGCAAATGGGTTTACGAAATCCCTAGATAGGGTTGATTTCGAAAAGTTTATAACGAACTTGAAACTTAAAAGGATATAAGGGTTTAATCTCTTAATAGATTAAAACTTAATTAATTATTTTCGAGGATTTAATGGCCGAGATTACTTAAAACAAAAGGGCGTATCGGTAGATAATGCTTTAAGATAATCACGGCTGGTGGATCAGGCTATAAAATACAGCCTAGGACACCCTTTATTTGGAAGAAGCTCTTTAAGCATGCGTTTGGGTATATAATGGGAGCTTAGCCCAGACGTTTTTAGTCTAAAGTAACATTAATACATCAGTTTGCGCCAGGTTACTGCGTTTAATCACTGTAACTGCTGACAATAAGGCGTTTTATATTATTGGTGTTAAAAAATAAGAAATTAAAGACAGGTAGTTATAAGAGCTTAAAAAGTATCTAATCAGTGACTATATCCGAAAAGAAAGTCTAAAACGTTAACTAGTTAAATTAATTAACTTATATATTATCAAATTAATTACAGTTATATAACATTTATTACGACTTTAATTATAATGTATTAAATTTAATACATTGGAAATTTTAATATTATAAATGAACATGATCTTTAGAATTACTTTTAAATTTATAACCCCTTATAATATAAGTCGTAAACACTTTTTAATGTCCGTCTAAAAGATTAATAAAGGTTTTAGAGCTTAATTTTTAGTAAAATCATTAGGTTACGTAGAATTAATATAAGAACCGTTCGAAAAGTTTATATATATAATAGCTTTAAATCAATTCGAATAAGAATTCCGGTAACACTGTTATTAATATCAGACTTTAAATTTCGAGTAATATATAAAAGTAAAAATGTTTTAAAGTAATTTAAAATACGTGCTAAATAACGTATAAACCTTATAGGAAAATATAAAAACCGTTCAAAATAACTTTATATAATTTATAATTTAGATTAAAATAACATTTAAGTTATCTAAGAAACAAATATAGTAAAAAGATATTAATAACGGTTTTAGAAATACCTCCACGGTTACGAAACTTTTTTGAATATATATAAATTTTAATATTTCACTTTATAAATTTAAAACTTTAACGTTTTATAAAAACTACGTTTTTAATGTATGTAATTATTCGGCTTTAATTTTATTATTTACACTAAATGTTTTTCGGCAACACCGCCTTAATTTTTTAATTACTTGAGTTATAATTATCAAATTTTCGAAAACGTTAATGGTGCGATTATTACCGGTTATAAATTAAATTTAAAATCTGAACTAGGAAAGATATAAGCAAAACATGAAAATCTCGTAAAAAGGTTTATATAAAAGAATTTATTATGTTTATATTTAAGACATATTTTTATATAAAACTAAAAGATTAATTAAGTTGACCGCTTAACTTACGCGAATGTAATGTATATATGGAAAATTAAAAGTATATATTGATTAGAGTACCAAAAATATACGAATATTTGTATCGTAAATGTAGAGTTTTCATATACGATTTTTCAGTGTAGATAGTCGTTAAATTACTAACAAACGGGCAAAAGATAATACGGAAGTAACCTAAAAAAAGAAAATATATAGTAAGATATAGGGAATTACAATTAATAATAGTCTTATACAAATCGTTAGCCGTTTAATAAAAGTTGAGAACGTTCCTAGATTATATAAAGATTAGACTAAATGCCGTCTCAAGAAAATAAACTGGTATTTAATTTAAATTGTTTAAGATTATAATTGATAAAACCCTAATATCTGATGATATTTTAGTTATACTAATAATAGTGTAAAAACAAGAAATATAAATAGCATAAGTAAATTTAATTTATTCAATTCTAATAAACTTTATTCGGATTTGAATAAGATAAAATGGAGAAGTTAAAAAGAATATTGTAGTACGGGCTGAATATTTTATCAGGCGGTGTAAAAATATAACGTGCGAACGGTTTTAGTTAAATCCGATTTTCTTTTAGAAAATCCCAGAGTACTGGAAATTCTTTTAAAGAACAATTTCGTAGCTTTAAAATATATTAATTAATTTTTAAACCGTGGCAGAATAATGTATAAGAACGTTATATTAAATGTTAATAAAACTTAATTTACCGAATTAAGTATTTTTACTTAAAAAACTTAAGAATAATTAATAACGTGAACCCGGTATTATGTATAAATATATTTAGCGCATAATTAGCTAACAATAAATTCCTTAAATTAAACTTATTTAGAAAATCGATGGATTGCCAAATGTTAAACTAATCAAAAATTAAAAGTAACGTAATTATTTATTCTGTATTTAACTTAATTCTTTTAAGCAATATTAAAAGATAATATACCAAGGTTGTATAAAGTCCTGTTATAAGATACCGGATAAATACCGGTGCTAACTAGCACTAGCGTAACGCCTTATATAATACCATATACGTGTATTTTTCGTTCGTTTCTCTGTTTCTTCAGCTAGAAAATAAACTTTCATTTATAATCGGTTGTAAACCGCACAGCTAAAGCCTTTAATAACTTAGTGCGATTTAATTACTGTGAATAAAATGGTTCGTTAAAGGTTTTACTAATATTATTACCGATATTATATTTCCAAAATTTCGCAGTATTCTTTCTAGAATTAATTTCGAATTAAAAAGTTATAAAGAAGATCGCACTATATGCTTAACGATAAAACCTACAGCCTTTTACACGTATTTAAGGTTTGCTATAAAGCTTAATATTTCAACATTATCTATTCGTAATAATAATAGGTGTAAAGTTTATCGAGGTTTTAATTAGATAGTAATAACGTATAAATCACTTTTATAACTTAATTTAACCGTATTAAATAATAGTTTAATATAATTTTAAATACTAATAAATACTTACCTTACTTATAATTCGTTAATATTATATTAATCGTATACAATTTTATTATCCAAGGTAAAAGTTAAGTTTAAACCTTAGTTGCCAGGCTAAGCCAATATATATATTATGACCTAACGGTCTTAGCTGCTAGGCCCACGGTCGGAGCTAAAGATAAATCAAATTCCGACCATAGCTAAGATATTACTTAACTTGTTCAAAGGTTTTAAGGTACTAAATACGTAAGCTTTTTAAGTTAGAAAATAAAGTTTCAAAGTTTTAAAAAATTTAAAGGTTTAAGTGTATTAAATACCTCAAGTTTTACGAACAATATATATCCTTATTAAATCCCGTAATTATATAATAATAGTTTGTAATATAACTTTATCATTTAAAACGTTTTTAATATTACGAAACGTAAGTAATTATCTTTATTACTTAGATTTTTACGGTATTTATTATCAACATAAATCCGTCGACTTACCATTTAAAAATTGGTTAAATTTTTAACCGTTATACGGTATAGGTTTTGATTTAATAATACCGTTAAATTTTCGATAATATTAACGACATTATATTTACTAATAAAAATACCGAATTTAAATCCCCCTACCGTGTTTCTACGGAAACGATAAATTTCGAAAGGGAAAGAAATATTTTTAATTTACTTAAAAAAACCCCTTTCGACGATTTAGTTAGTTAATTTATTGAATTATTTAATTTGCACCAAAAAAAGTTCCTTAGAAAAGAAATTATAAAAAGTTACACAACGATTAAATAAACGTAAAATAAAGATATTAATTTAGAACAAAGTATTCGATATAATATAAATAAAATTCGAAATTATTAAGGAATCCGAAAAGAATTAAAATCTTTTAAATAAAATTGTTTAATAATACCTTAAATAAGTTAAAATTAGTTTTTATATAATATTACGCGTATTTTAAGTACTTTTATTCCCTTAATTATATAATAATTTAAATAAAATTTATAATCGGACGATTTACCGAAAATACGAGAATTTGGTTTAAGTTAAAATGTAAGAAACGAATTATTTGATTAAAAATAATAATTATTTAAGATTTAAAAAATATATAACGGTTATAAAAAGTTTAAAAAAACCTTTAAAAATATTTAAAATAATAAAGGAAAAAAAAGCGAAATTTAAAATATAATTAAAAATATTCGTTTAAAAAGAATTTATAATTAATTACGGCATGATATTTATTTAATTACTATCTGAATAGAAATAAAAATAAACAGGTTTTACAACTAAATATTTTGATAATTTAAAAAAACGTTTAAATACAATTATTAAAAAGAAATTAATTTAAATATTTCAACGATTATATCATTATAATAATTAACACTAATAACCTCTACTATATGTAGCCTACCCGGAATGTTCGTATTAAATCGGATAAATAATTTCGATAAATAGTTAATGTTAATATTCTTAAAATAAGAATGTATTATACCGTATAAATTTGGGATTTATAAAATGTAAAATAATATATAAAAAACATTATAGTTGAATTAAGTATTATAATTATAATAACATAAGATATATAACGATACGTTATAAAATATCGAGAAAACATAATGGAAAAGTTAAATTTTCATATATAAATAACAAATTAAAAATAATTATAATAATACTAAACGGATTATTAATATAATTCGATAACGATAAAATACGTTTTTGATTTTTTAAAAACAATTAAAAGGTATGTAAAAAATTAAAAAATTACACCAAATTATAATCTAAAAATAACGCGGAATATTTAAAATATAGTTATAAAAATATTAAAAATAAAGGAACATCATTTACCCCGAAACGATAAATTAATACGGAAAAAAATGCGTTACTTACTATTATCATTTTTAATATAAATTATATAAAAAAGGAAAAAAATATAATTATTAACGTATTACCAAAACATAGTAAAAAGGATTCAACTTTTGTAACTAAAACGGAAATAATAAAAATAACGAATAATAATATCGATATAGAAGAATTATTAATAATTAAGCTAAAATTAATTATTAAATAAGTAAATAATGTTAACTAGGAAAAAAAGTAATATTCGTAAAAACACTTTTATTATTATTACGATTAATATTATTCATAAATAGAAAAAGAAGAATTTAACGTCCGGTAAATAAAGATAATTAATTAATTTGTAGTACGAATTTACAAAATCAAGTATTATTTCGTAAAGAAATTTAATAAGTTATATAACGATAAAATTAAATGAAAATATTTTAGGAACAAAAGAACACGTTTTGGTAATTAGTTTATTTAATATAATGCAAAATTACAAATCTAGAAAAAAAAAACGATATAGCTTAAAATTTATATACGACGATAAAAACGATATATTACGCAGTTACGAAATATAGTCCAGCAGTTATAAAAAATGAAAAAAGTTAAAAAATTAAAACCGATAACAAGATTCTTTATATAAGATAACGGATAAAAAAATATAACAATTTAATTAAAGATTATAATAAATTAAATAATACTTTAAAAAAAAGAACGTCCTTTATAAAGAAGTTATAAAAAAGTTAGATATAGTAATAATAACGAAAAAAGTTTTTATAAAAATTAACCTTATAATAAAAAACATTAAAAACTTTAGTATTGTAAATTTACGAATTGGGATATATTAATATACCGTTATGGTAAACAACGGAGCTGTAAGTGAGAATTATATCGTTTTAAATATTATTAACGAATTGCGGTTATTATAAAAGTATAAGAAAGATTTTTATTTTACGGGAAACGTCGAAAGCTAAAAATTTATTTACGAAAGCGGAAAAAATCTAGGTGAAATTAATTATTTCGAAATCTTTATTTAAAGAGAATATTAAATTGTTAATTTCGATATAATAAGGTTAAGGAATTACGATATAATTATAGGACTTTTATAGTTAAATTAATATAACCTTTTAATCGATAAAGACATTAATTAAATCAAATTCGTTTTATATTCCGGCGATAGAGTATAAAAAATCAATAAAAAAGATTTTAATATTTAATCGATAATAGCGATAAATATAGGCATAGAAATACGATAAATGTTTTACTAGCTATAAGAATACAATATAAAAAGAATATTGCCGTTAAATACGACGTATCGTTATTATTATTAAAATAAAGTTATAATAATTAAATAATAATTTAAAAGAATAATATTAAACCATAAATTTAAATCACTTAAAAAAATATACCATGGTAATATTATAAATGAAAAACTTTATCAAAATATAACGAATAAAACTATAAAAATATTTTTAAAAAAGGATATTACCAAAAGTTTTGTTTATTTGTAATCTTAAACAATAAAAATTATATGCGCTACGAAAATACCTCGATAATAAACTTTAAAAAGTGAAATACGAAAATTAAATTTTTAACAGGGTATTTAATATTTTTCGGAATTAAAACAATATAAAAAATTACGGCTCGTTATTAATTGTAAATAATTTAACAATATTATTATTTTTCATCACGGAAATAAAAAATCTGATATATAAAACGTAATATTTTACCGCTTTAAACTTCATAATTTATTACAACTTAAATAAAATTAAAAAAAATTCGAAATATATAAATATTTTGTTATTTTAATAAAGTCTATTAACGCATCCGCAATATTTTAACACATAATTACTTACATTTTACGTACATGTTTTAATATTTTCATATTATATTATTTCGACGATAATCTTTTTATTTTAAATCGGAAAACGAAAATAAAAAGTACGTTTATACAGTTTTATAAATATTACAACATATTAATTTATTAATTATCGTAAAAAAGTCTTTTTAATATATAAAAGAAATACGTTTAATACATTATTACCTCTGAATATATTTAAAAAGACATTAAAAAAATCCCTATAATTAAAAAGCAAATATTAATTATAATTAAACAAATATAAGTATTGTTGTATTACGAATTAGTCTACCAAATTTATTAAAAATTTTAATAAAGATATAATATTATTAATAAAATTTAGTAAACCAAGAAAATTCTTATAAGTATTAAATATAAAAGAATATTTTAAAAAAATAAAATAGGATTATTAGCGAACTAATAATGGTTATATAGGGTTTTTAGTCTTTAATTAAAATAAAATCCTACGCTTAAAATTACGTGTTAAAAGTAATTATCGAATACCGTAACGATTAAGATAATTTATACCCGATTATTCTATATTTTTACAAATTAAACTAAATAAAAATTAAACTAGGCTAATCCCGATTAAAGTGTATGGTAATTATTATAATACTTAAAGAGTTTAAATATATACTTAAAGAAAAGTTATATTAAATTAAGGTTTATAGGAATTATAAAAACCTTATCCGTTTTATTACAATTATAAAGTTTATAAAACGATAATTCTATTAATTAAAAAAGTTGGCGAAACATGATTTCGTAATTATTTATTAGCAAGGGTTTAAAAGAATAAAATAAACGTTTTTACTACACGATTAAATTTGGAAAAGAAATAATGAATTTATTATATACCGTTTTTCATATTGTGTCGGAAGGATGTTCACGTCTATAACAAAATGTAATATTATATATAATATTTTCAAATATATATCAAAAAACTAAAGATTTAACAGAAATATGTCAAACGAATAAAAAAATATAATATAAATATTAAAAAATTATTAAATAAATTTTGTTTACGATATATATTAATATTTATTATATAAAGATCTAGGAATTTAAGAAATTTGAAAACGAATTTCACGTATTTACCAATTTTCTAAAATACAATTAATAATTTAAATTATAATATAATAATGTAATATCTATGTTAAAGTTAAGATACGATAATATAAACCTTACAGAGAACTATAATTATTATTAATCGTAAAACGATTATAAGATATAATTAATTTCGATTTTTTATTAAACTTTGCTTATTTAATGATTTAGTAATAAAATATATTACGATAATTGTTTTGTAATCGTTAACCGATTTACGAAATTTTCTTACTTTTTACTATTTTAGAAAAGTATTAATACCGTACAAGGATTTATATTTTTTTCAAAATATTTATAGTATATACGGAGTATTTAACGACATTATTTTCGATAAAAATATTACGTTTATACCAAACCTTTAGTAACGACTTATAACATAAATTAACCTAAGTTATAAGTTATTTCGCGAGTTTAAATATTAAGTAAATAGATAAATAAAACCATAAAATTAAACGTTAAAAATATATTTACGATATAATATTAATTACAAATAAAATAATTTAGCTCAACAGTTATGAATAACCTAGTTAATGTATAATATTAGCTATTACGAAAATATTAAAATTATTTTAATAAACGCTAATTTCGGTTTTATTTCGAATATATACCGAAACGTATAAAATAAATTCATTAACGTTAAAATTATACTTATATAAAACGACTGCGATAATTACAGTAAAAGATTAATATAAAATTAAAGTTCGCACGTTAATAAATAAACAAATATTATAACTGAAAACTGTCAAGAAAGTTAATCTTTAAAAGGGAAAAATAGTTTACCTTATTACTAAAAATATCTAAAAAATGTCCCGCTTAAAGATTTAATTTTAAATACATTAAATCGTATAAAATTATTAAGGAATTATTGAAAAGAAATTATTAATTCGAGTCTTTATCAAAAATTAAATTTTATTTAATTATTTATATTTCCTTATTAATATAAGCAGCAGATATTACCAAAATACGAATAATTTAAAAAAACGTAAAAATAAAAAACGAAACGATATATAAAATCAAACAAATCTTTAAGATGTGAAAAAAAAAGAGTTTATTTAATATACATTTAAACAATTATCGAAATTCTGAAAATATTTAAAAACTAGCTAAAACTTTTATAAACGCTTAATATTTATTACAAAACTTCCATTAATAATACCGAAAACGCAGTAATTAATAATTAATTAATTAATTACCTTAAAACTAAAATAATCGGCCAAATCGGCAACTTAAATTAACGTAACTCTAACGGTAACCTTTAACGGTTATTATTCTCGTTTTAAACGTTTAAACCTTTTTATAACTTTTATATTTTAAATACTCCAATAAAATATTTTTATCTCTTAACCACGAAAAAACCGTTTCTACTTTTATAAACGATTTAATTTGTTAATAACAATTTATAACCCTTTTCGGGCCTGCTTTCTTTTTCCATTTAAACGATTCTTTTTATTAAAAATTTTTATATTTTATGTCGAAAAAACCGACAATATTATAAAAAACCCCGTAACAAATATAACGAACACATTTTAATAAATTACGAATAATCTTACAATCCGTACTATTCTTTTACAACGCGAAAATGTCGGTATATTAAAATATGAAAGTTTAATACCTTCTAAAAAAGATATTAATACGTTTACGAAAATAAAAGTTTTTAATATAATTAAGCATAATAAACATAAAGACAAAAGATTATTTACTAAGTTAATAGACAAATAATTTAATTTTTAGTAATCAAAACTTTAAAAAAGAAAAATCGTATTATAACCTAACGGTTTTAACTTTTACGCCTACAGTCGGAACTAAAAATAAATCAAATTCCGACCATAACTAAAACTTTACGTAACTTAAAGGTTTTAGGCTATTAAAGACGTTAAATTCTTTAAATTTTTAAGTGATAAAATAAACTTAAAAATCTTAAAAAATTCAAAAATTTGAATTTATTAAATACTTTAAACGTTATAAAAGATATATACGTTTATTAAATTCCGTAATTAAATAATAACAACTTACAATATAACTTCGTTATTTAAAACGCTTTTAATATTACGAAACGTAAGTAATTACCTTTATTGCTTAGATTTCTACGGCACTTATTGCCAACATAAACCCGTCGACTTAAGGTTTAATAGTTAGTTAAACCCCTAGCTATCACAATATAGAAAATAATTCCACGATAAAGCTTTTCCGATATATTATACTCTATATCATCGAACATAATAACTTTTTAAACTGTTTTCATAATTAGGATAAATTACACACCTAAACCCCGTACCTCACTCCGATTTCGACTTATAGTTACCGATAGACTTCGGTCCTAGTAAATTTTATGCCTGCTAGCTGCGATTTAACAAAATCCTTAAAGGTAAAAAATAACTTTATACGGTAAAACTTTAAAACAAACTTTAAAAGCGTATAAAAAGTTTTATAAACCCTCGCCAGTTTTACGATTAAAAAGGTTAACCTTAATCGTTTTTACGGCTTTTTAAATTATTACTAAGTAAAATACGAACTGAAATAAGATAATATACCACGTAATTTCAAATACGAAATACCTAGTATCCGTAACGGGAAGGCTTTAATAAAAACTATCTTATTTAGTGTACGCTAATTAAAAAAAATCGGATAAACTAAAACAATCGACGTTATTGTCGATTTGAAAAATAGTTTCCAAAAAACCTAATTTCGAGTTTAATACTTAGATATCAGTTAATTTTGAACAATAAAAAGAATTTATTTTCCGATAAGCTTATTGTAAATAATTTGGATTTGGCGGAAATGCTACCAATAAAAATAAAAAATAACAAGAAGTTTAACGATTACGAAATCCAGTTGATTGAATAATACATATTAAAAGGTTATAAGCGATAGTTTACCCAGCTACTTAAGATTACAGAAACTTCCAGAATTCCGACAAAATTCGACGTGGATAAAGGCTGCAATACGGAAGGGTATTAGTAGAGAATAGAAATTAAGGTAGTAATCTATCATGTTATCTAATTTGCGTACACGGTCACCTTTCCTCTTAGAAGAATAACATCTTATTATAAATTCTTTTCTAGCTATTAAATACATCTTAAATAATAAGACTTAATCATCTATATATTCTATATATTCTATCTTTTCTATGTTAATATATATGTTTTTATAAATTAGTTAATTTGATCTTTTCTTAAATATTTTATTTTATTATGTTATATTGTATATTTTTAATTATTAAAGTTAATATTCAGAAATTAACTATGTTTTAAGCTTTTATTCGTTTAAACGTATATAAATTTCTAATTTTTCTTAGTAAAGTATATTGGATTAGATATAGTATAGTATATATAATTAAAATTAAAAGTATATATAAACTAAACAACTGGTTTTCACCTATTATTAAATAACTGAACAATTGCTGAACGAATTTATACCATTTATACAATAAAAGAAGTGATTTATATATCGTAAATTTATATAGTTTTATTTATTATTATATTATTTTTAGACAATATCTTTAAACAAATTTAAACATTATATCGTTATATATCCTTTGATTTTAATAGTTATTATTAATACATAATTATAGTTTTTCGTTAGTACGATTCTGTATACATTAACCTTTTTGTATAAAACATTGATATTTCGAGGCATGCAAATGTTGGGGGTGTGCATTAGTTCGTGACCTCTAGTTCTTCGGCCATTACCCATATCCTCACTGTACTCCCGAACCCCAGATGATGGAAGCACTTCCGCTTCCTCAAAGTTTGAACTGCTCCATGTCAGGTCATTTAGTCATTCAAGCTGCCGAATTTCCTCGGGAAATTATCAATTCACCTGTTTTAGCCTTATCTCGAGTATTCCTAACTTCCCATACATCGTTGTTCAACAACCCAAGGTGGTCCACCATCGGTATGAGTTCTCTGAGCGACGCAAGTTCTCGATCACAGCTACTCGCATCATTGAAGAAATCTATTGAAGGCCATCGAAAAATGACTGAAATGGGCGTCCTCCATTGCGACATCTCGCCCGGTAATGTCACGATCCTGGGTATGCTTATAGACCTTGATAGAACGGTGGTCGTGGACCCAGGAAAACCTTCAGGGGTTCGGAATAGAGGAACGCGACCATTCAAATCAATAAATGTGCTCCGCGGAGAAGAGAACTCATTCATGGACGATCTAGAATCCTTTTTCTGGGTGTTCTTCTGGATCTGCATCCACCGCGACGGATCTAGTTCTAAGGATAGGCTTGTTCTGCCATTCGAGACTTGGTGGTATGATGATCTTGAAAGAGTCGCTGAGATGAAGCTGGGGCTAGTGCAGAGTGAACAAGAATTCCAAAGGATTGCCCAAGAGTACTTCACTCCGTTCTATCAACCTTTCATACATTGGATCGACAGACTACGCCAAGTAATTTTCCCCGAAGGGACACCATCGACTGGACAGAATATGGAGCTCTATAATCGCATTCTTGAGATTCTGGATGCCGCAGAAACCGATCCACAGATTCAAGGCTCATAAACCTATTACAGCGATGGTCCATCAGTGTGGTGGCATGGGCAGTGCGCGAAGCTGGGGTAGTGGGGCTAGGGCTTGGCAACCGAAGTCGTTGAGGTGGCCTTGGTGGTTATTTCTTCTTCCTGGATTATTTTACACATAATTCGAGGGTATACAGAAACTTTATCTCTGTGCCTACCGTAGCCGTGACGAGGTTGCCAAAAAGGGCGCTAAAGTGCGTTAGACAAGGAGGAAAACGCCTCGAAGAAAGGGCCTTAAAAATAACGTAGTCATTTACCTAATATTAATAAGATATTTATATTTAACTAATATTTTTTAAAAAATATTATAAAATAATTAAATTAGTTAATAATTATAAATAAATTCGAAAACCGATTAGTAATTTATTTTAAAAAAAATTAAAAAAGTGGAAAAAAAGTTATTTTATTTAAATATTAAGTATTAGTATTAAATATTGTTTACTAATAACGTACTAGACAAGCTTGCGGACCAAATAAGCTCGCGGACCCGACAAGCTCGCGGGTCGTTTTTTAACACCTCGTAATAATTAATTTAAATAACTTAACGTACTATACAAGCGCGCAACTTACATAAGTTCGCGACTCGTTTTTTGTTCGCATTTCGATTACCAACTTTAAATATGTATTTTTTAATATTAATAATCTAAGATATCTTATAAAAAACGAAAATAAATTTATTTATTTAGGCGAGAAAATGTATTCCGAAATTTCGTTAAAAAAAGCTTAGTACGGTATATAATTTTACTAAAACGACCTTAAAACCCCGATATAACGGTAAACGCGCTTGAGCCGATATTATTTTCAATTTGCGAAAATTAACGCCGACCGAAAAAAAATTAATTATCGAACGGATTTTCGACTTAAATACGTAAGCGTTTGTTATTCGATGTTAATATGTTAAAGATATAACGAATTTATTATTTCCATAACTTATTACGAAACGTATTAAGGTTAATTAAGTATTTAACTTTATTAAACGGTAAGAAAATTTAAAATACGTTTAAATCGAAAAATAGATTAATAAAAAATGTTATGTCAAAAATTAAAAACTTTTTAAAATAATTCAAATTTATCTGAATTATAATTACAAAATATAATATTATAAAAAAGGATATTAATAAGTTCGACGAAACGGAATTTTTAATGAGGTTTTGTATAGGAATAAATATAGTTATAATTAAGGTTAAAAGGCGTAAAAGATTTAAATGAGTTTAATAGAAAATCGAAAATAATTTATAATATTATAAGTTATTAATTTTCAAGCTTGAATCTTATTTTTATTTATTATTTTAGCCGGGAAAAACTTTCTTTTTATTAAATTGCTAATAATTTATTTTTATCCGATTAAAAGATTACCGTAAGCCAAAACGATTAAACGATAAATAAATTAGATTTTAAATAAATTAACCATTTCGATTAATATATTAAAACGCGTATTAAAGGTTCGAAACGCTGTTTTATTATTAACGGTTACGAAAGTTATTATTCGATTAAATTCGAGAATTATTATATAAAAAACGGTATTATTACGTTTTATATATTTACTAATTTTTTATCGGTTTTAACTTTTTAGTATAGTTCGTTTTTTATATATTAAAACGCGTTTATTCCTTATATATTTCAAATTTTATACGGCGATACGTTACTTATATTATTAAAGGAAAATTTTATTCCCGGTTTTTACGACGCGTTTAAAATTGCCATAACGTCTAATAATATTAAATCCGAATTCGTAAAAACGGAATTTATTTTATTCGATTTTAATCGTATTTTTTAATTAAAAGTTCTAATTATACTTATATTAACCGTTTTACCGTTTATTTTTACAAACTTTGTTGTTTTTTTTAATTTACAAAAACCTTTAAACATAATATTAAAGCGATTTAACGCATACGTTACCTATAAAAAAATTAAAAATTATTAACGTAATTTATCAATAAAAATAATTAGATCGGTTTATGTTTTTTCATAAAAAATAATTTAATATTTTTATACAAAGTTATTTTATTAAAAAAAGAAAACGGTTATTTACGGGAAACTAATTACGTTTTTAATAAACGCCGGAAAATTAAAAATAAATAATTACAAAAGATACTTATTATATAAAAGTATAAGTCCTTGTAATTACGAAAATAATAATGGTAAATAATTATAATTAATAATGCTTAAAAATAATTATCGTAAAAAGGTTTAGGTGAAAAAACGGAAATATAATATTTACGGTTAATCCGGACATAATATACGTATTTATAAGGAAATTTTAAAAACGTTTAACGACGAAAAATTTATATAGTATAAATTAACTTCTGGCGTTATAGTTAATTAATTTAAATTTGCAATTACGACGTGCTAAAAAACGAGTCGCGAGTTTATATAAGTTGTAAGCTTGTGTAATACGTTAACTATAATATATTTAATTAATATAAATTAATTATGTTTTTTTAACTAATTTTATTTACAGTTTTTAAATAAGTACACGTATTACATTACGGCTAATACGAACGCTATATTACTATATCTTCTATTTAAGCGTTTAGTAATAGCTATTTCTAATAACTATTAGTAACATTTTTTACCAAGACCTTTTTCTGTTGATTAAAAGAACATATTTATCCCGTGTAATAAGTGTTCTTTTTTTATTAAAAACTTTTATTTTAACCATTTAAATGCGCAGAATCGAATTGTTGCTCCGACAAGTTTTGCAATACCGCGATATGCCCTACGACGGGCCCTGGAACGTGCCCCATAATAAGCCTTATAACCTTGCCCTACACCCTTGCCCTACAGCCTTGTAACGCGCCTTGTAATAAAGCCCTATAGCCTTCCAACACGACCTATTTTGCGAATATCTTCCACCCATTAAAGCTAGGATAAACGTCTTTCGAATATATTAATTAGACATTCGGTCGGTAATCGTTTTTTTATCGATCGGTTTTAAAACTTTCAAAGTAGGGGTAATATTAGCCTAAATAAGTTAAATAACAATTGGTCGCGTAAGGGTTATAAGGGGGAAATAGCGGTATAACGTTCGTAACAAGCCATAATATAATATATGCACTTATTTGAAAGCTATAAATAAAATTAGCGAAATAAAATACAGTTAATCTAAATTAATTAAATTTATTATAATTAAGTTATTTAAATTAATTTGTTATAACCTAACGATCTTAGCCTGTTTGCTTACGGTTGAAATTAAAAGAGAACAATCTCCGACCCTTGGCCAAGATATTACGTAACCGGCTTAAAGGTCTTAAAGCGCTAAGTACCTTAAGCCCCTTAAGCCGTCGTAAGGGTTTAAGGAATTTAAAAGATTTAAAGGTTTAAGCCGTTTAAATATTTTAAGCTATAAAAGAGATATATATTTTCGTTAGATTTTATAATTAAATAATATCAGCTTATAATGTAATTTTCTTATTTGAAATACTTTTAATATTTTAAAACGTAATTAATTGTTTTGTTTAAATTTTTACGGCATTTATGTTAATATAAATCCGTTAATTTTAGGTTTAATAATTAGTTAAACATTTAACCGTTATACGTTATAAACTTTTGTTTAATAATACCGTTAGATTTTGGGCAATATTTAATCCTGTTAAAATGTCGACCAGTATTACGGATATATTTTCGTAGTAACTTTAGACCCGTATTCGGAATTGAAGGGAAAAGTTTAATAACTCGTTTTATAAGTAAAGAAACGTTTTATTTATGTTAATAGTTATTATTTTTAAGATAAAGCCTAAGCGATGGGGATTTTATAATGAGAAAGAAAATTTTCGAACTTTTTTTATTCAAGTATGAATTTATTTACGTTTTATAAATCTTAATAATATATCGGACCGGATTTTTGTTGTAATAATCTGTTTTACGGGCGAGGTAATAGATTAGTTCGAATTTATTATACGAAATTAGCTTAAAAAAGCAAAAAATAATCGGAAAAAGTTAATTAATAAACTTTTTTTTAACGTATACTAATTTTAAGGATAAGTTTCGTTTTTCGTTTTTGCTTGGTAGCGTTTTTTAACCGATAATAGATAAAGTTGGCGATGTTATCGCTTATATTCGTTTATCCGCACATTCGCAAATATTTTAAGTTGTTATAATAGTAATTACTATATTATTATATATTTTAATTAAGACTTTATTTTTTCCGTTTAATAATTCCGAAAACCTGAACTGCGTAAGCAATTAATTAAAGCTTGAGTTTTTTGCGGATAATATTACGTAAATTCAAATGGGGTAACTTACTCCTAATTAATATAAAATTGCAAAGTATATAGTCATAAATGCTTAATAATAAGTTTAAATGTAACTTTTATTATATGATGAAAAATTATAATAAGTTTTAATAATAGAGTTACCCTCGGTAAAACTAACGTTTTAAAAATATATACGTAATATAAAGTAATTATTTATACGAAAAGAGACTTAAATCATATTACCTTACCTGATTTCAGTAATTGTTAAAATAAAGGCTAAAAGAAAAATTAAAAAAGAAAATAGAAATAATTCGAACATAACGGTTATATAAAGGTAATTTCTTTACGAGTAAGTTTATTCTTACTTATTCTATATATTTTATATACCAAAATTCTTTTATTCTATTACTTCCGCTTTAACCTGTAATTATAATAATTCTTTTAATTTGTTTTGTATTTACATTTAGGTAATTTATAACCTAATTATATATAATTACTTGCTAAAAGCTACGTTATAAATCGGTTTTTAAAATCTTATTTTCATTAAAACCTTTTACTTTTTCGCTAAATTACACGCTTTTAATAACGATAACCTTATTTATAAATAGGTTCCAAATTCCGTAGATATTCGGTAATCGATATTTATTACTACAGCCGATTTTAGATTTAATCTTTAAAGTTTTTATACCTTTTCTATAGCAGATTTCGTTGTAGTATAAGGTATGCAGCCGTACGTGCGTAAATAAGCTTATTAAAATTTACTATTAAAAGCTACTTTATTATCCTTATATGTTAAATAAATAAACAAAGTTTAATAAGAAATTTGTTCTAAGAAGCCGTACTTAGACGTTTGATTATACAAGTATATTATTGCGTTAAAGATGTAAATAATTAAAAATAAAGGTATTTTAACACCATTTATATTACGGTTTTTTGAATTATATTTTTTTAGCACTTTGTACCCCCGTTTTAAATTTAGGTATAAAATGTTATAGGTTTAAATTTAATGCTAAAAAAATAATTACAACATATTTCGAAGTAAGTTATGTTTTAATGTTTCGTTATCGTATTCGATTATTTATAAGAGAATTATATTTTAATTTTAAAAACGTTTACTCAATTTTAGAGTATCTAAATTAAGGTATTTTAAATTCGGCTTTTAAGATAAAAATCCTAAATATAACCTAAGTATTTATCGATAGCACATATCGTACATCTGTAACCTTTTGGGTTTTTTTTCGAAATCCGTAAAATCGATAGTGAATTTTAACCTAATCGGAAGGTTCCTTTTTTTAATATATAACAGATTTACTTCTTAGCCTTTATTCTACTATAAGCCCTACATTAAACTGTTTAAAGCCTTTAAATCGCACTTTTTTTATATAGAACAAAAATTAAACGATTATTTCCAAGCTTAAATAATCAAAACGTAAATGTTATAAGGTCCGGTTATTAAGCGTAGTAATTATGCAGTCATTAAATTAATGTTTTATCTATAGACCGCAAGCATTATATAAGAAGTTATCGCATCGATCTTAATTATAAAAAATTCCTTAAATATATGTATTACCGGAATAACAACTTATTATATTTATTTTAAATATAATTATTAATTATTTTATTGCTTTATTAATATCACCTTTTTCAAACTATCGGAATAATATTAAGCTATGCGTAAAAGTTTTGTAAAAAGTTATATCGTATAAACATTACCCTTACGTACTGATAGCGCTTTGAAATAATACGTTTACCTTTTTGTAAATATTAATCGGAAGAAAATTATTACTTCTATATATTTTATTACTTTTTATATTAAGTCGATAATTAAAAAACCTGTTAATTACGTTTAATATATATATTGTCGATTTTAACTTCAAGATAACGCAGCATTTTAAACAGTAAAACGAAACGTTTATTACGTCGTATATATAATTAATTAGAAGGTATGTTTTTATTCTCTTTATTCCTTTTTGGAATTACTTTGTATTTTTAATAATTAACCTTTTTATTACTTTCGATAACCGGTTTAATTTTTCTTTTAAAAATTAATTAAAAACAATTATTTTTTACGTAAACAGTTATAATGTCTTCAAACGGAAATTTTCCGAGACTTTATTAAGGAATGCACAATAACATTAAGGTATTATATCATAAAGCTATATGTAAGCCTTCTAACGGGTATTCTAAATATCCGATCCGTTACGCTTTCATTTTCTACCGTTTCAGTTCGAATATGAACCTTTACGGTTACATCGCTATAGGCCTCGCCATGAAGTTCTTCTTTATAACTGTCGATTAGTAAATTAAGCTTTTTACTAATTAAGATGGTTTTAAATAATAAGTTTTATAAAAGCGTTGTAAAATATTAAAAATAAGTTATAGCTTAATATTTTAAAAGCTAATTGCTCTTTCCTAGAAATTAATCGTATCGTTATCGATTTTAACCCTTTTTACTATTGAGAAAATGATAATTTATGTTTTAATATAAACATTAATGTTATATATAGGTTGTTAACCTATATGATTATCTTTTTCGTTTTTAAACTACTATATCGTTATTTTAAGGCTATAATTCTCTGCTATTCTTTTCTTTATTCGTTTAACTTCTTTTTAGATTTTAAAATTTGCCTTAAAATATTACGGTACTTTTATTAAATATTGATTAAAAACTTATTACCGTATACCTTACCTGATTCACTTAGTTTAGCGTATTATTTCTATAAACTCTTTTCAATAGAAAGATTTATTTTCTTAGTTACTGGTAATACCAATTCTCAAACCTATTTCGTAAAATCGTTATAGCTTTTGCGCAAGTTTTCGTACTTGCGGTGTTTATAAATATTAATTTGGGGTAGGGTGTTGCTGCTGCGTTCGGACTCGGCTGATTAGTTAGTCCGGGTTATATATGTATATTAGGGAGTTCTTTTTATTAGTTCAACACCTAATCCGCCATCGAATATTGCTATTTATTCGCGTTTAAGTTTAACACCATAAATACAGTCGGATTTACTGCCTGAACTCGGCAACCCTTTCCGGTATCGTAACATATACAGTTTATCCTCTCTAATTAGAACCAAGTCTTCCCGACCCCAGTTTAATATATATCGTAAAGTTTTATTTATAGGCGTATTTACTTTCGGTCGTTATTTTAAAGGCATTTATTATGTATCCCGTAGGATTAATATTTTCGGCAATTTTTTCAGACAATAAGAACTATAATAAGATAATGTATTAGATTAAATATTAAATTTAAATTTTGAGATAAGAGATTATATCGAGTTTTATTAATTTAACAGGTTACGAAAATAACTAATCAGAGTTGATAAAATTCTAAATATTAAACGCGTATATATTAAATGAAATTCGCCTTTAAAACGATCTTAATTTTTAAGTCTCTTATAAATAATTAAACATATTAATGGTACTCTTGTTATTATTAATATTAAAATATATTAATAATGATCACTAATATATAACTTATATCGTTTTAGCAAGAGTTAATTAATTAATATTTAAGCGTAATACAGAGAATATGACTTTTACTTGTTAAATTTAAGGGACATTAGTTGTATTGTTTTATTATGTTGATTACGTACGCCTTCGTGACGCGTACCATTTTTTGTTTAATCTAGCCACGGAGTATATATGCTCCGATCAGAGGGTAGCCTTTCCGTATTTGGTGTCCTAGCGCGCACCTGGATAGCTGACAAAAATCGCTTCCTCTTTCGTTCCGAGATATCCAGAGCCTTAGTATCGTATTCCCCCCGTTCCTGTTTCGCGACATTCAAACCTACGCCCGCTCTCCAGAAAGAAAATCTCTTCAGCCTTCTGCTCATTCTGCGCAAAGCTCGTCTACCATCTCAACGCCATCTTACGTCCATTCATGATGACTTTTTACCGTCCGTTGCATGCAACAAGCCGGCTATGCCAAATCCGGTTATGCTGTCTTTTTCCGGCCAAATTCGAAGACCCTATCACCTGTCACATTGAACCCGTAGAACTCAACGCCGGGCTTGATTTTGAAGCTCTGTCGTATTGTTGGGGTGATCCATCTGACCGCATTCCTATAGAAATAAATGGAGAGAAGATGTTTGTCACTAGGAACCTTGCAACCGCTCTAGTCTATCTTAGGAATAGTTCATCAACTAGGCGGCTATGGATAGATGCAATCTGCATCAACCAAAATGACACGAATGAACGAAGCAGTCAAGTCACCCTATGGCTCAGATATACAGATCTGCGAGACGAGTAATCTCGTGGCTAGGAACCCGTGGTTCTTTTTTTGATCCCTTTGTGGAGATGGCACATGCTATCCTGCTTTTCTCGCACATAAATTTCCTACAACAGCACCCGCCTTTTCAAGCATACATTGAAAGCCATGGTTCTCGAGAACCGTATCCTGGATTTGAGAGCCACAAGAAAACGTTCAATGACGGCCTATATTCCCTTCAGCTTCTGATCGGCGAAAGAGAAAGAGACAAGCCGGCCTACTGGCAAAGAGCTTGGATCATACAAGAGGTTGCATCTGCACAGACAGTAATCCTACAATCTGGCCCATACGTCATCACTGAGGAGGATATCGACTTAGTTACAGAATTCATCAGCGCACCTAACGTTGCTTTGCTCATGGATGGTCGATACGAACAAAGAAAGTTTTGGTCTCACTTAAGGTCCGAGTCGTTTGTGCCTATATCGGTATACCGCAGCCTTCTGTATCCGACGCAGGAAGAGAGAGGGAAGCGGACAGCAAGGAGCCATGGGCCTATCAAACTGCTTACTCTCCTAAGGCATAATAGGTCACGTTTCTGCACAGATGACCGGGATAAGGTTTACTCCGTACTTGGTGTCTCTGATCTTGCAAACAGTAACCATCCTGGAATCTCAGTCGACTATCGCAAATCCGTCTCAGATATTTACATCGGCGCCACACAAGCCATCATTCACTCATCCGCCAGACTGGACGTGTTATGTTCTACGAACTTGTCGGAAACCATATTGGCGCCACTTTTGCCGTCTTGGGTGCCGAATTGGGGTGTCCATAAAGATTCCGATCTATACGAGCGACTTGTTTCTTATGGCTACCAGAATGCCACTGGAAGTACTGAAGTGGATATTGTCTTTTCTCTGGAGGGCACAACTTCTATCTTATCAACAACGGGGCTATGTGTGGGGTCGATTCTTGGAGTGAAGGACCCTGCTGTACAGATCGATGCTACTGAGATCGACGACGCAGGGGTTTCGAAACTCCTCAACTACGCCAGTCTTCACCGCCAGCTTTCACAAGCTTTCAAGGACATGACGAAGATACTATACCCCAAAACATTATCAGCTGACTTATTTCGACACACATGCTCCTTGGGACTGCTCCGTCACGAGCTAGACGATGGTTTCCAAGCTTTCATGGACAGTTTAGAATTAAACGTTGCTTCAAATGAAGCACGCGAACCGATCGAGCTTTCAGGAACTCGCTTCCGACTTAAGTTAATGGCATCCAGCATCAATCATCGATGTATGTTCGCTCTACAGCCAGGAGCGTCATATAATCTAACGGGTTTTACGGATGGTGTGATAGGAATTGCCCCTCGTGGTGTGGTCCAAAAAGGAGATCTTGTCTGCCTCCTGCTAGGCTGCAGTGCGCCTCTGGTTCTTCGGCCAATAGGAAAGCGCTATCTGGTTGTTTGCGCCGCATACGTTGACAATCTTATGGACGGTAGTGCGATGGCGTTTTCGGAGAGCGGTCCATTGGGTCTGACGAAATTTGACCTCCAGTAGGAGGAACAAATTCAAGTGGCGACTAGGACTTAAAATTACATGATAGTATATTTTGCGGCGAGGTTTTGAGATTGGGTGGGAGCTACAATACAAAAGTCGTGTTGTCGAGATAACGTATCTAAGGCTGTACATATCTTATTATGACCTAACGGTCTTGGCCCTTTACGGACGGTCGGAATTCCAGAGGAAACAAGTCCCGACCTAGGCTAAAAAGTTACGTAACTAGCTTAAAAGAACTTGACGTACCTAGTTAATACTGCAAAAACTTGGCACCCTAAGCCGGTTAAACCAGGGAGTAAAGTTAAAAAGGCTTAAAATGTTCAAAAAAGGTTAATTACAGAAATATTTTTTAAAATAGCTTAAATATTTTATTATAGAATAAAAAAATATAACGTATTATATAAGCTCGCGGCGTATACACGCTTACGGTATTAGGGATTTTACGGTCACTGCTATAGTGACTAAGTTTCCAGCTATAAGTAGCTAGAGAAATCCCTTAGCTTTTTAGGTAGATAGGAGGGGGAGCAGTCATATTTATATAGTTATAGATATTATATAACTGGTTATTCGTAATAAATAAACTATTAATAATATATTTACGTTAATTTTTAAAATTTTTAGATAATTCTTTCCGTTACCGCGTAAATTTTTAATAAGTGGTATTTATTATCCGAATTTAAAATTATTTTTTTACAATCTTTTTGTTGTTTTTTGTTTATTATTTGAGAAATTACTGATTATACCTAATACTTAATAAATTTAATGCTTATAAAGATATTTATGTTTGAAAGACTTTAAAAAATACGATACGTATATTTTTTTATTATTTAGAATTTAAATTCGCGAATTATTAAACGTAAATACGAAAGTATTTTTCGGTTATTAAGAAAGATAAGTTATGTAAATATCGCATTAAATAATCCGTACAGTTTACGGATTTTTTTTATATTATATTTAAGGATATTATTAAACTATTAAAAAGTTTTGGAAAAGTTTTCGAATACGTTTGTAGATTTGTTTATTCGATCGTTAAGTTTTTTATCAGAAAAGCTAATTAAGTAAATAAATTTTTACAATAGAGAATACGGTTAAAGTAATTAATAAATTAAAATAATGCATAAAATTAACGATTAAAGATTTATATAAATTAAAAAACATTAAAAATAATAATATTAGAATATGCGAATTTGATAAAAATTTTAAAAGTCGTTTTGTTTAAAACGATAAATTAATTCGGAAGATTAAGAATAATTTTACTAAAGTTATCAAATCCGTTAATAATGCTAGAAATATTTACGTTTAAATCGTTAAAGAAATCAAAATTTTAGGAATTTATAACGTTAAATAAAATCCCGGTTAGATCGATCGTTAAATTTTTAAAAATATTGACTTTTCCGTTAAGTAATTGCGGATTTTCGACTTAAAATATAAATTAGGACGACGAAATTATTTTAATCGATTTAGTTATTAAAAATAATAATATTATACGGCTTTAACTTTTTATTTAAAAGATAAGAGAATTATCGGTTAATTAAGAATTAACGACCAATTCGCGTATTTTTATTTTAAAAGTTTTAGTACGGAATTATACATAATTTAAATAATAAACGTTAAATTATTTTAATTCAACGCCGATAAGGTTAAGTATACTAAGTTAGTTGTTTTTTATCATTAAAAATAACTATATTATTTCGATATATATTTATAAGTTAAAATAGTAAAAGAAATGAGCCTATATAATTAATCGAGAATGTGTTATTTTTTAAAAACATGGAGTTATTATTTCGCGGTAATATTTTAATTTAATAATCGTAATAATTAGCTAAAAGGTAAATGTTATTTTCGGTTAAGTTTAACAATTTTATTGAATACCGTATTAGTATAGATTAGGATTATATTACGATAAGTTTAAAAATAGATAATTTTGAAATTAGTATATTTTTAACAATAATAAAAAAAAGAAAATAAATTAAAATTTATGCGATAAGATTATTTAAAGAGGTAAAAATATAAAAGAAGTCAATCGATTTTAATTATTTTTATATTTGTATTAAAATTTATATCCGATTTTTGATATTTATATTTTTGATATAATAAAAAAGACTTTATGGGTAGATATTTAGTTAAAATAAATAATAAAGCGAAAATTAAAAAAGTTAAATTAAACGATATTTAAAAAACGAATAATATTTTATAACGCGATTTATATAATAAGTTAAGCGATGAAGATATTATACCTTATTAAACGAATAATGATTGTAAAAAAGAGAGGTTCTAACGTTAAAAATATTTATAATGCAATAAAAAATTATTTAAAAATATAAACGATAAGGAAAATAACGTAAAAGATTACGTTATGTTTAATATTAAAAACGAAATTAATATTCAAATGATGTAAATAAAAGCGGGTTTTAGCGTTGTTTTAAATAGCACAGTAAATTCGGGCAAAAATTACGATATTAAGATGGAACCTACGCGTTCGTTAATAAAAAGTTAATATAAAAATACAAAAAAAATACCGAGGATTATTGAATTATTTTATAATTCGACGGATAAAGTTATTTTAGCGAAAAAAGATGAATACACGTAAAAGCTATTTGGTAAATAATATATATTTTATATATTCCGACACATTTAACTAAACTTTATATATAAAAAGTTAGAAAGTAGGTTTTTTCTTTTAAAGATATAATGTTTAATACGATTTAAACTTTTTTTACGTATTATTTATAAAAGAATACTTAATAAAAAGAGTGATGATATTTATAACGGCACAATTAATAAATTTTTTAAAATTCGTTTAGAATAGCTAATTTTAAAAATACGATATTTTTTGTTTTTGATAACGGATAAACAATTAAGGTTAATACGAATTAAATAATAAAACTTAAATTATTACAAAAGGTTTGAACCTTAAAAACAAAAGTTAAAGTTAAAATTAATATTAATATACGATAAATTAATATTTGCATAAATATAAGTAATTAGAAAAATTTAATAAATCGAAAATAAATAATTTTAAAGGTTAAAAACTGTCAATTGTTTAAAATTAGTTTTATTTACATGTAAAACGTTAATTTTAAGATTTTGATTAATATTTAAATCGAATTCGATTTTTATATACAATTTATAAATTTAAAATATGTAAATTGATAATTATTTTATCTTAAAAGTTAATGTTACTAACGATTTTAAACTTAAAATATTGTTAAGTATGGAATTTTTATTTTAATATAAAATCATCATCGATTTTATTAAAAAAAGTTATATTTTTCGATTAGTTTTTAAAAAAAAAGTAAAAAAGAAAATTTTTGAAACGGTAATTTTAAAGCCGACGTAACGAAAAGTTGTCGGTATTTACGTAATATTTATTAGTATTATAATGACGGTTTTTATCGATGTTAATTATATGGAGCTTTCTAAATTAATTAATAAAAGCCATCGTATAATTTAATTTTTATTTATAATAACGAATTACTCGGAGGTATGAAGTCTTATTTTGATATGTTAATCTTAAAAAAACTTATTTTATATAATTTTCAAATTTAATTATTTATTATGCGAAAAAACGAAAAATTAATATAATATATTATTTTCCTAGTAACGAGAAAACTTATCTAATAAATTAATATAAGATTTTTTAATATTAGAAAACTGGGATGATTTTAAGAGCAATAAATAAATTAAAGCGAAAATGTTTATTTCTTTATTAAAAAGCGCGAAAATTACGTAAAAAAACGAAATATTATTATCCGATTTTCATAATTTTTATATAGCATTATGAAACTAATAAACTCTCCGTTAATTATAGTTAAAGTAGCGTTATTATTACATATTTGATTTGTTTAATCGGGAATTAAATACGTTAGTTCATAAATAGTTATGACATTTTCCCGAATTAGGGTTTAATATTAATATTTAAAAAATATAAAGTACGTATTGATTTCGTCGAAAAATAATAAAAGAAATTTAAAGCGGTTAAAATATACTTATTAAAGGTTAATTATCGTTGACTTTTAGATTGAAAATACGACAGTTTTTGTATTTAAAGAAAAGCTTTTTTTTAAAACGAATTTATTTTAATAATTCTTTTTTACGGTCGTTAAATAAAAAAGATAAATCATAAATATAAAAAAGGTCGCATAATAATCGACGTTTAATTTTTAAATAAAATCGTAATTTTTAACGTATACCTTGTGCCAGCTTAAAACGATTATATGGATAATATAACTAGTAAAATATAATTTAATTCGTTCGAGGCGTTTAACTTTTTTTAATTTTTTATACGTACGGAATACCCAAACCGTATAATATTTATTGATTTCTACGTATTAAAAAACTCTATCACAAGGTTAATAAGTTACCGTAATTTATTTAGATTAATTTAACGTTGTATAGAAAAATTATTTTTCGCTTATAAACCTTTGTACAAATTTATCTAAAGGATATTATTATTTTTAACGTTAATATTAACGACTTTATAAAGTATTTATATATTATATTAAATTTGTTAAATATGATATGAATTTATATTAACATAAAAGAATTTGTATCGGTTTATTAATAATTTATTTGTTCGATTAAAACGTTAACGGAAAAAAATTTCTAAAACGGATAATCGTATTAACACGTGGAAAAAGTTCGTTTTTTTAAAACGTTGAATTCGGTTTAAATTTATTTAAGTTTGACAATATAATTACGTAAAAGAATCGTTTGATATAACGTAAAAATAATACTTTTCGAACGTAAAAATATTTAATATATAACGAAACTTAAAATCTTAAACATTTTACCTATTAAAATATTTAAATATATAAAAAAAACGTATACCTTTAAAATTAACTTTATTTTTATAAACAAAAGGAAGTTTAAAGAATATTTTAAATTTATTTATATACGTAACATGTTATTTATAATTATTAAAAGAATTCCGCTTTTAAAGTAAACATTTATAAAAAAATTACGGTATTATAATTAATTGATTAACCGACGAATATAACGGTTAAAATATTTTAAACAAAGATATCTTTAAATTAAAAATTAAGCTTGTCTTATTTATATCACAATTATGTTTCAATATAAAAAATACGAATTTATTAAACAAAAATAACCGTGTTAATATAGAGATATAAAAGGTTACGAAGATTCGTTTAATAAAGTTAATTTTTAAGTAACATTTTTACCGATTATTCCCTCATAAAAGGAATCGTTATATATACGTTACTGGCGATAATACACAGTAATAAAGTTAACCTTAAATTAATTAACGTTATTAATTACTTTTTATATTTCCAGGTAAAAATATATTATATCTCGGGAAGGTTAAAGGTAATACCGGATATTTTATTTTGTTTGCTTAAAATATTTGCGGATTAAAAAGTACTAAATTAAATAATTTGAACGAATTAAAGGATATATAAAATGATATCAACGTTTAATATTTCCTTATAATAAAACCCTTATTTTTTACATTTTCCGGTAATTAAAAATAAATTCAAAACGTTTATTATTAAAAGGTCCGTTACGAACGACCATTATAAGTACGTATATATCTTATTACAAGAAATAAAAATAAACGAACGTAAAAAATAACGATATAAACCGTTTAAATTATAAAATAAATGATTTTATTACGTTAACTTTAACTGTTATAATAAATTATGCATTTTTTATATTTGCGTTAAAAATGTACTAAAACTCGTTTACGATAAGAAATGTTATTTCGGTAATAAACGTATAATAAAAAACTTACCAGACGTTTATTTTACTAAAAGTATTATACAATATTTAAATATTTTTATTTTTATTTAGTTTATCGAAAAAATTAAACCGACCGAAATAATTTATTAAATGAATTATGATTTTTACTAACGGTTAAGTTATTATAATATACGATTATTATAAACCTTATTACGAATATGCCGAAAATAATATTAAAAGTACCGTTTTGTAACGAACCTGTTATACATCCACCTGGAGGTATGAGCAGTATCCGAAAAGGGTCTTGATTTGCAGGTAACAATAGGGCGAGGAATAATTCATGTGTTCGTTAAAGAGATTTAAGGTACTCTTCCCTTAATCAGAGAACGGTACAGTTGTTTCTGGTTAGGAGCTTAGATTGATAACTAAGGAGCGAAACTATTCAGAAGCTATCTACATAAGAAACTGGTCCATTATATATCCATCTTTCCTTAAGTGAATATGTCGTGGATCTGTGTGATCTGCTCCCAGATCCCCCAGATCCTCCAGATCACCCCAAGAGCCAAGCCTTTGATCCGAAGTTTAGCCATAGCGCATCCCGCGCTAGGCCTTAAGGGTAGGTCCTCAAGACTAGAACCCCTGGTCCGTAACACTATTTCCCCTTTCCAAGGATCTTTGTCCCAAAGATAAGAACCGTAGGTATCCCCCTAACCTTTGTTGGAGGGGTTTCTTGCAGTTCTTCAGCTGACTTCATCATGACAGGTCGTATTCAAAAGGAAAAGAGAAAAAAAAAACCACGCGTAAATCAACGCGATACCCGCGATACTCGTGCTGACGCAATCAAAACTTTTGGAATCAAAGCCTTCCCTTGTTCCAATTGCACTCGATTTGGTAAAACCGATTGCTTTTTTTCCTTGGAGTATTCGAGCTGTGACTGCTGCACCCGTCACCAACGTTCTTCTTGCAACGCGGCGACCATGAACTCGTTAAAAAAAATAAACGAAACGCAAAAGCGGTTGCAAAAGGAGCAGCGAGAAGTTGAAGACAGCTTCCTAGAGTACCAGGAAGTCGCAAGAAAGGAATTGGATGAATTACGGCGTCGGCAGGAGGAAAAACAACAGGAATTTATTGGGAGATTGAAACGCTTGCGTCTCCAGCAAGACCTTCTTAAGAAGAGGGCCTTAGAGATGCTAAAGGAAGGTTTGGAATTGGATTAATTGGAAGAACGAAAAAGAATGGAAGAAAAGCAGCGGCGTGTGGAGGCGGAGCAAGCGCGGCTTGCTTCTGAAATAAATGCTATAACGGAGGCGTCCTCTTTTAACTGGAACGCCGTTGGGGTAGATTTGAACGGGGGACCTTTGTCGCCGGCGACCTTGGCCGCGTTAGAGACGGTCGGTCAGGATTCTGTCGGTAAAACGTCTTAACCAGGTCCATCACCTTCGTTAGGTGGTTAAATAGTTCCTAAGTGTTTTCGTCGTATAAGTAACCTTTCCATTTAACTAGGTACTGGATTTTGTTTTTGATTATTTTTAAATCCAGTATCCTTTCGATTTCGTACTTGTCTGTTTTGTTTTCTAGCTTTAGGTTTTTTTCCAGCGGGGCATTTTTCGGCGCTGGTTCAAGCAGGGAAATGTAAAAAACGGGATGTATCTTTATTATCTTGGGTAATGACAGTCGATAATTGGTTTTAAAAATAACTTCGTCAATTTTAAAGGGGCCGAGTTTTTTGAAATCGAGCTTGTTACTAGGTTTTTTTGTTTTAATTTATGAAATATTCAAGGCCGCATTAAGTTTCTGCCGTAACAAGTAAACCTTATCTTTTTTCGACAGGATTAATCCCTTAATCCTTTTCTTGTTGTAATACTAGGCCATCCTTTGCTGAAAAAATTGTAGTTCAGCTCGTAAGCGGGCTTATATTGTCTTAACTTTTGTTACGATTATCTCTGCTCGTAGAGCAATCGTGGCAATTTTAAGGGCCCTGCCCAGTGGTTGTTCTGGACGTTAAGTTTTTGCTTCGTGTCTATATACCGCCGTATAAAGGGACACGCCTATGTTTTCATTAACGGAGGTATTATAAGCTATTTAAGCAAGTAATAAAAGTTTTACCTAATTATTTTGCTGGTAGTTAACATAGCTTCGTAAGTACTGTTCCAGTATCTGATTTAATCGTTTTATTTATTTATCTGTTTGTAAATAATAGGTTATAAAAAATTTAAGTTTGGCGCCGATCTGTTTAAAAAAACTGGTACCAAATTTGGAGGTAAACAGCTTATCTTTGTCGGAAATAATTTTCTTAAGTATTCCATACTTGTCGAAGTAATATCGTATAAAGGCGTAAGCCAACTGTTTTGCTGTTGTATTTCCTTTAAAAGGTAGGAAGTACCTATATTTGGTAAATTTATCAACGATTACCTATATTCCATCATATTCGACTTCAATAACGGGGTTTTTCGATAAAGGTAAACCGATAATAAAATCCTAAACGATAGTGTTCCATGCCTTATCGGGGATATCTATAGGTTGCAGTAGGCCATAAGGCTTATATCGGGCTGCCTTTGCTTTATTGCAGATATTGCAATCCTTAATAACTTATTTAACTACTCGGCGGAGTTTAGGAAAGTCGTACTTCTTTTTCAGTCGCCTAATAATTTTAAAAATTCCTTAATATCCATATAAGGGGTTTTCGTGGAATTCCTTAACAAACTATTTCTATCGTTCCTTTAATATATAGACCTTGCCATAGTACATAAGTTGGTCCCTAAACTGCCCTTTTAATTACTTCACTTCTTCCTGTTTACTTAAATCGTAAGAATTTCTAAACTGTACCAAAAGTTTTGATATAAGCTGTTTTAAGATTACGTACAGTTATAAAGCGCTATCCTTCGTAACCTGTAACATCTGCATATGGCGTTTTGGGATTTTAAAATCGTAATTACCTTTACGACTTAGGATATCCGCTTGGATATTCTTCTTACCTTTAATATGGTGGATCTTAAAGTTAAACTTTAACAAAAAGATTATCCAAGTTTCATATCGTTTATTTAGCTCTTGTGCTTTCATAAATCGAGTAAGATTTTTGTAATCAAAGTAAATATCGAAAAATTCTTTCGTTCCGTTAAGGAAAAGTTCCCATTCTTTAAAGGCGTTAATAATTGCTAGTAACTCCTTATTATAAATCGGATATTTAAGTTCTATATCTCAAAGTACCTTAAAGTAATACGCCACTAAGTACCATTTATTGTTATCCTCCAGTTATTCCAGGACGGCACCTAATACGTAATTTAAAGCGTCCGTCTTTAGGCGTTTTTTTTTATCTAAATTAGGCATCCTTATAACGGGTCCACTAGTAATCGTATCCTTTAATACTCGAAACGTTTCCTTGGCTTCTTCTGGAAGCTCAAACTCCTTTTTAATATACTCCTTAATAATAAGTTTTGTTAATAATTTAACTATATCTCTATATCCCTTAATTAAGCCGCGTACATAACCCGTAAATCTTAAGATTTATCGGATATCTGTAATAATCGCCTTATCAGGAATAGGCCAGTTTTTAATTATTTCCAACTTGGAACGTTAAATCTGAATTTGTCCGGAAATAAGTATAAATCCCAAAAAGTCCAGCTTTTATATGTGCTATACACTTTTAATTGGGTTAATTCGAATATTCGCTTCATCCAATATCTTAAGTACTTGGGTAACGTACTTTTTGTGCTCCTCTAACGTTTCGGAGTAGATAAGAATGTCGTCGAGGTAGACAAACATAAACTTGTCCAGAAACTGTTTAAAAATGGTTATAACCAGACGTTAGAAATTTACGGAAGCATTAATAAGTCCCATTGGCATAACTCTGTATTCATAAAGTCCATGTATTGTTTTGAATGCTGTTTTCCATTTTTCGCCTTTGGCTATTTTGATACGATAATAGCCATTTCGAAAATCGAATGCAGTAAACCATTTGGCTTTATTAGCGTTTTCTTTTAAGGTATTTATGAAAGTTAAAAAATAGCCGTTTTTAATTGTAATGTTATTTAACTATTTGTAATCGATTATTTTTCTGAAAACCGGGTCTCCGTTTTCGTTAATCTTTTATTTGCCGTTCTTTGTTTTCGGAACCATAAGGACGGGATATCCGGCGGGGGAATTAAAAGGCTAAATATATCCTTTTTTCAGATCCAACTGTATGCTTTTTTACAGGGCTTTCGATTTTTCCGGATTTATATGGTAGATTTTGTAAAGCTTAGGATGATATCCTTCCTTAATGGGTATCCGATAATCCCATTAACCATAAGAAAGCAGCTCGTAGTCCTTTTTATCTTTAAACAGTTTCTTAAATCTTTTATATTCCTGAGGTATTGTGGCATCTTAATTTAAAATTTGTACTTCCTTAATAACATAGCAGACCCTTTGATCTTTTTCATTTTCCCAGGAAAATATTTGCTTTTTTTAGTTAATACGTAAATTATTAAAACGAAATTATAACATTCCCAAAATAATGTCGTGTTCTGAAATATCGGCTATATTAAAGATAATCCTTTCTAAATATCCTTATATTTCAACTGGAAATTCCTTTATTTCCTTAAAAATTCGACCGTTTTTGTAAGTAAACAGGCTTTTATCGACGGTACGTAATTTATAGAACTGTAATTTGTACTTTTAAAGGATCTGGTATTTTTCTGCCATAGCTGGTAAAATGAATTGCCTTCCGCGCTTAAATCAATTATTGCTTTAAGCGTTTTGTTTTTATAATATAATGGAATCTTAATCTAACTCCTAAGTCCTGTTCTGGCTTCGCATAAGGTCTTGTATTGGCGGGCTTCTTAATGCTTTAATTTCGAAAACCTTTGAAGTTTTTTGATTAATAAGGTTGGAAGCGTTGCCATTTTCGGGCCTTCCTAACCGCGTATTTGGAATAATAATCGTTCATACACTTAAACCAAGTTCGTCTACCATATTAACATTAAAGTTCTGGTACTATATAAATTTAGGTTAGTTTTTTTTCCTTAGGCGAAAGGAAACTTAGCTGGACTATATCCTCTCGTAAGTCCAGTTTTGCTGCCAGGGTCTCATGTATTATACACAGTATAGGTAAATAACACATATATCCTTATATTATGGCCCTTTGGCTTTATTTTAATTCCGGGTGTAAGTAATAAAACCTAAGGTATTCTGGCCATTGGAAAGTCTTAATACATCTGCATTTATTATCTAGCTCAGTAAGTACCTCCTTATCCCAATCTGGCCAATAATCGTTATTTTCTTTAGCTCGCAAATAAGTCAAATAACCATAATCGTAACAAGTAAAAAAATTAAGGAAGTTATAATTATTTATCTGTTATGTTTTGGTATTATCGGGCTTTAGGTATACCGTGCATTCGGAAAGCTTACAAAGCTTAAGGGATAACTGTCCATAATTGCTAAGGTCTGGCCGTAACTGGCCGTTTTTGTTATAAATCTTGCATTCCTACTTATCCAAATAACAAACATATCCTAGCCTTATAGCTATCCTAAAAGCTGCTTGTCCGGGATAATACTTGCAAGCTCTGGTAATTTAATTTTGGCAAGTTAGGTAACGCTTGTACTCTGGATCGCCGTTCTGAACCTGGCTCGTTATGGCAATAGTGAATTCTAGCTAAAAGAAAACGGTGCTAATTTCTTTCTCCTTTTCCTCCTTCTCGCTGTTTAATTTATATTCTGCCATTCGTACTTTTTTCTAAGGTTTTCCTTGGGATTTCCTTTAAAATTAAGGGATTCCTTCCTTTTTGGTATCTTTTTTGGCTAAGGAACGACATTCGTTCTTGTAATAACCCTTTTTGCTATAATTAAAACATTTTCTGTTGGACTTGTTTATCTTGGGATTTTTCGAAACTGAGCTGGCTTTTTTTTAAAATCTGTCCTTTTTTTTCTGGGTTCGGTTATTCGAACTTCTCTCGTTCTTTCGCTTGTTGGATCCTTTTTTTTCGAGGTACCTGTTAAAGGTGCGTCGATCGGCGATGATAGCCTAATTTATGTATTCCTTAAAGGATCTTATTTTGGGTACTTTGTATATCTCGTTTTTGACCTAAGGCTTTAGGCCGTCGTAATATAAGTAAAATAATGTATTTGCTGGCAGTTACAAAGCAGCGGCCAAGCGATTAAACTCGGTCGTATATTCTGTTGCTAACTTAATCTGTCGTAATAAGTGCAGTTATTTTATTACATGCTATTTTTTATCGGTATCTCCAAATAAAGCTCGCATTTTATTTTCAAAGTGCTTATAATCGTTAAAGATGTGATTTGTAACGTCCGATAAGCTTTTGGGGTAATTTTTCAGGTAATCTCTCAAAATTAGCTTAAACCATAAAAAGATTTTCCCTGTAAGCGTTTGGAAGATAGCCAGTACTTTCTAATAATCTTCCACTAGGGAACTTTGGTAGAATTTAAGATAAATCCTAGCTTAGATCAGGAATCTTTTTACATCTGTAAATCCATCATAAAGTTTAAAAGCGGCTAGCTTATAACCTTTAACTTTTGGTATCCCATAATATCCAAAAGGTGGAATGGTAGTTTCGCGATAGGGGTTAGGGGCAAACAAGGGTGGTACGGAGGCCTTCTCTTTTTCCTCTCGAACTAGTCGGGCATTTTCTTTTTCCCTTCGGGCAAGTCTGGCATTTTCCTTCTTTAAGGCCTGGAATTTTATCGCTAAAAGATCCAGCTTTTCGTCTATCGTCCGTTCTTTTTCCTTACCCTTAGGTTCGGGTTTTTTGGTTTCGGGCTCCTTTTTTTCATAATCCTCTTTTTCCTTTAAGTTGCCTTGTATTTCAATAGTTTCTTTAAAAGCTGGGGCAGGTTGCTGCTGGAAGGAAAAGGAGCCGGCTTGGGCTCGAATCGTAAAAGGCGCCATGTTGTTAATTAAGTAAAAGATTTCTTTAATAAAGAGTAGGTCGTTTATTCTGGTTATTAATCCTTTATTAGCTAGTAATGGGGATCGAATGTATTATTTGTTTTCTGAATGTCGTTCTGTAATATCGTCTTTATTAAGTTCAGGAGAGCTCATGCCCAACTGGGCCTTGAATCATTCGTCGACTATTAATTAAGGAGCTATCAAAATGTAACGAACCTGTTATATATCCACCTGGAGGTATAAGCAATATCCGAAAAGGGTCTTGATTTGTAGGTAACAATAAGGCGAAAAATGATTTATGTGTTCGTTAAAGAAATTTAAGGTACTTTTCCCTTAATCAGAAAACGATACAGTTATCTTTGGTTAAAAGCTTAGATTAATAGCTAAGGAGCGAAACTATTCAGAAGCTATTTACATAAAAAACTGGTCCATTATATATCCATCTTTCCTTAAGTAAGTATGTCGTGGATCTATGTGATCTGTATGATCTGCTCCCAGATCCCCCAGATCCTCCAGATCACCCCAAAAGCCAAGCCTTTGATCCGAAGTTTAGCCATAGCGCATCCCGCGCTAGGCCTCAAGGGTAGGTCCTCAAGACTAGAACCCCTGGTCCGTAACACGTTTAAACGCTATTAACGTATAATTTACAAAATAATTTATATATAATTTTATATAAAGTTAATAAGAAAACTTTATTAATATTAATTAAATATAACCTGAAAGTTATTATAATATTACGAGTTAAAAATTACCTGCGACGATTATTAATGATAAAATCTTAAAATTTATATCCATTATATAAAACGAAATTTTCGACATTTTAAAAAACTAAATTATTTTTATTATTATATATTACTTATAAATAAATCATTTATTAAAAAGTTAAAATTAAAATATAAAAGTTGTTATAAGTTTTTATATGGTTATTAGCTTTATAATATTATTTAAGTAATATTTTAACAATTGTAATTAAAAAGTTATCGAACGAATTAATATTTAGCTTTCAACTTAGCTTAACGGTAAATATATTAAAAGAAAAAGAAATGTAATTTTGGGCAATATAATAAATATCGTAAAAAGAAATTGCGGTCGAAAAGCTCCCGAATTAGCCGATATTACTACTTTTTTCACTAAAGAAAAGTACAATAATTAACATATTTCGATAAAATTTCAAAACGATATCGTATATTTCAAATGATATTAAGAATATTATTTATTAGGTTAACCTAAACGGAAATAATAGTTTACCCGGGCAGAACCTTTTAAAATCGTCGAAAGAATAAAGGAATAAACGTATAAATTAAACTTTCCTTATAATTAAAAGATTTATAAGCTTTCTAAGCCGATATCAGTCAAGAAATTGCTTACTTACGGAGCCCCAGCAAAAGTGAGGCTTTACGGGACTGAGGTGTACAATCTATTGTAACCGTGAAAGCTATTAATCAGTTATTTATTCGAAGACATTGGGTATAATCTTTGCCGTGCGAATTATATTGTAAAATAATTTCTGTATATCTGTCTTAGCCTGGAAAATATGGCTTAAACTTAAAAGGTTTTTATATCTTATATAACTAAAGGGTTTACTTTATCGTTTTAATAATATGACTTTAATAACCGAAATAAAGAAAAAATTTATTTAATGCGAAAATACTTGAATTTAACCGGCTAGCCGTAAACGGTAACCAATATAAAATAAGAAATAAACGGCATTATTATTTAAAAAATCTATTAATATAAAAAACTTTATCTGCTAAATATTTCGTTAAATAAATAAGTTATATAATTAAAAAACTAAGATTTTAAAAAATAGCTTTTCGTTACGATTCATAGAGCGATTATTAAATAAAGAACGAAATATTTAATTAATTAATTCGTTAAGTCTGAAAAAAGTTCATATATTTTAATAAGATTAACGTACTGAACGATAAAGTTATTATCGTATTTTTGGCTTACGAAAAAAAGAAAGTAAAATAAAAAGTAATCACTATATACGTTAAACGTTTCCTTTAATTAATAATAGTTATTTATAAAGTTTTATTATTTTTATTTATGTTTAATTCGATAATATTAATGAAAATTATATTATAAATTATAAATGTTAATTAATTAATAGTGTTTTTAAACAACTTTACCTTATTCGAAAAATACGATTATTGATATATTATATATTTAAAGGCAATTTCTTGTTAAACCTTTCTTTTTCTGCTTTTTATAATTACTTTTTACATAAATAAATAATTCCCCGTTTTTTAATTATTTTTACCGTTAAGTTCAACGGAATTTCCGTTTTCTTTATTCGTTCAAACGTTATGTATAATAATACTTTCATAATAATTAAAGAAAAAACCGATTAAAATCGATTTTTCTTATTTTTCTGTTAGGCATTTAAAATATTTAAGAAAAAATTTGATTTAATCGATCGACAAATTTATAAAACACATGTAATACGGATAAGATAGAAACCGATTATTAATATAGTTAAGATAATGAAAAACCGGTTAATGTTAACGATTCGGCGGCTTTTCTTAACAAAATTATTTCGGTCGAAAGTTTAAAAGGAAATAACGCGTATGGAAACGGTGATTTCGTTAAATTTTTTATTTTAAAAAAAGTAATTTAATATTTTTTTCAATAATCATGATAACGTTTTTAAAAACTAGATTTTTAATAATTTCGTTAATACTAAGCCGGTAATTACTAAAATTGCCTGTATTAATAAAATTCTTTTTAACGGGAATTCGATTGGTAATAACGAAATAATTATGAAACGTTTTTACGAAAGTAAAGTTATTCCAAATATTAAAATCTTAAATTTACGGCCCGAAAATCTAAGCGATAACGATATAATACGCGTTATATTCTTTATTAACAGAAATATTATCCCGGCTAAAAGAGCATTCTTTATATGAAAAAAGTTAACCTTTTTTAAAAAAAAAAGGTTTTTGCTTAGTATTACCAGGTCCCCGTTTAAAAAAAGAAAAAGTTATTAATTTAATTATTACTTGCGGGCGAAAACGATAACCATAATAACGATAAAAAGATGGTGGAAATCGGTCCGGCCGTTTTTTTTATTAAAGTTTGTAAGAAATATGGTAATAATACGAATTTTTTCGGCAAGGTTAATAAGAAAATTGTTAATTTTTTAGCGAATTTTCGCCGAAAATTTCACAGAATATTTTTATTTAAAATTCGTTCGAGATGCTATAAAATGCGTTTATAAAGCTAAGAAATTCAAGTAGGTATACGATAATATATTACTCGTTAAAGTGGTTATTTTAACTATAAAATATTATAATCTACACGGTTATATTAATACTTATATTAAGAAATGTTTCGCAAAAATGAATTTTTTAATTTTATACTAAATCGGATTAATTATATCGGAAATTACCGTTAAAATAAATAATAATAAAATTTTTAATTGTAGCAATTTTAGTTATAAAAGGATATTCGTAAGTTTAATAAACGTTTTAAAAAAAGAATTATTATTCACATTATTAAAGTTACCTTTATCGATAAAAAAGAAATTTTTTAAGGTATGGAAATAAAAATAATAACAAAATCCATAACATAATTATAAAAGCTATTTAAACGATTTGTAAAAAATTATAGCTGTTTTTAAAAGGTTAAAAACGTTAAAAATATACGTTTAAATAATTGCTTTAAAGGATATTTTCCTCAATTTAAATATAATTAAAGCGATTATCGAAAATGTTTAAAAGTAAAATAATAATAATTATAAATTTTTAGTTAAAAGAAGCAAAATTTTCGTTATAGTTTTTATACCTTTAATAAGTGCCGCGTATTAAGAGTTAAAAAGCGCGAAAAAAATACGTTTAACGGATAGAAAAAAGGCGTTAGAGATTTTATTTAATCTAATTAAGGTTACTTGATTTAATTATAATATCGTACGTTATACGGGTGTTTCTTTTAAGTGAAAGAAGTATTTGTTAAGGATTTTAAGGTTATTATTATAATAATCGAGTTTTTAGGTATAAGTAGCTAAAGAGATTCCTTAGTTCTTTAAGGAAATAAAAGATAAAGTAATGATATTTACATAATTATAGGTATTATATAAGTGGTTAATTCTAATAAGTAAATTGTTAATAATATACTTACGTTATTCTTTAAATTTTTTAATTATCTTTTCCGTTTCCGCGTAAATTTTAACAAGCGTATTATAAATAGGATAGTTTTAATTAAAGCCTTTCCGTTACGAATATTGGGTATTTTATATTAATATTACGTCATATGTTATATTATTTAGGTTCGTATTTTAATTAATAATTACTTTAAACATTGTAAAAATAATTAAATTTAGATTTTTTAATCATAAAATTAACAAAAGCTTATAAATCTTTTAATCTCTTATTAAGGTTTATTTTTAAAGTTTACCGTATAAAGTTATTTTTTATTTTTAAAAATCCTGTTAAACCGTAACCAGTGGGTATAAAGTTTATTAAAGCCGAAACTTATCGGTAACTATTCGTCGGAATCGAAATAAGGTATGAGATTTAAATATATAATTTATCCTAACTGTGAAACCCATTTAATTTAATATCGTATTCGAAAATACTGAGTATAGTATTTCGTATAGAAATTCTATTATATAATTATTTTTTGTATATTAACTAAGACTGTTAACCAAGACTTAAACCTAACTTCTACGTTATATTAATTATAATATAACAAATTAGTAATATATGTATATATCTAAATTGAAAATGCCGTCGGTTATTGTCCCTTTTTAATTGGCGTTTAATTTTCCGAATTGAATATAATATTATTTCGGCTACGTTTAAAATTTTTTTCCACCACCTTTTCGATTACTACCTTTAACTTTCTGCATTTTAGGAGCGTATAGGGAAAATACGCGTATATATAGTCCAAAAGTATCGTCGATAATAGTTCTTTATTCGGTTTGTATTTAATTTTGCAAATCAGTTATTATATTATTTCGAGCGTGTTTAATTCTTTCGGTTTGCTCCCTTAACTATAACTACTGTTAATTTTTCGTATTTTATTACTGTATAGGAAAGATGCGCCTAGAAATAGGTTAAGAATACCGTTACTAATAATTTTCAATTCGGTCGGCGTCGTTTTTACGAAATAGCTAATATATTATTTCGGTCGGGTTTGCTTTCTTTTCATTTTATTTTTAAACCTATAATTACCGTCGACTTTCCGTATTCCGAAAAGGTATATGATATATGCGCGGAATATAAATTAAGAATATAGTTTATAATAGTTCTTTTTTCAATCGCCGTTTGCTTTTACGAATTTATTATTATATTCTTTACGGGCGGGTTGAATTCTTTCTTTTAATATTTTCGACGATTATAACCGTCGACTTTTAACATTTTAAGGTTAAATAAAAAAGCTATGTATATATAGCTTACAAACACCGACCATAATTTGTTTTTCGGCGCGTATTTAGTTTGGCGAATTATTATATTTTCTCGATCGCGTTTAATTGTTCCGTTTTATCTTTCTAATCATAATTACCGTTCATTCTCCGGATTTAAAAGGCTGATAGAAAAAATCCCCGTATATATAGGTTAGGAATATTCTCGATAAATATTATTTTATTTATTGACGTTAATTTGATTTGTGGTGGTTAATTTATTTAAATTAGTTGCTACGAATATTATAAATTTTTAAAAATTAGTAGGAAAGTTTTATACCTCCGGAAGTTTATGTAAAACGTTAAATTGGTTTACATATTTGCTACATTATATTATTATTATAATTAAAATAGGCGATGGATAGTATGTTTAAAATTGAGAAAGAAATAAGGGTAAATACGATTATAAATCTCTATATACGATTAATATTATTAGCTTTCATTAAAATAATAATAATAGGCTGTGTGATATAGTATTTCATTGTATAAATTAAGAACCGTTTAAAAAGCGATTTAAGCTAAATTAAATATTATAATTAGAGGGAGACGCAGTATAATCCAGCATGAGATATATTATTTAAATGTTAAGAAAGGCGAATTAAGTATTAGAATTTATACAAATAATTAAGAATATTAAATTCTTTTTACTAAAGATAATTATTATAGTTTATATTTAATATAAGAATAAATGTTCACGTTAAAATATTTAACGAAATAGGAGAATGTTAAAATGTTAATGTAAAAGTTATTCGTTTTATAATAAAAGGTCGTATAAATGAATTAAGGAAAAATTAGGAGAGAATAAAAGAAGTTGAGTTTAAAAATTAAAATTATATAATAAACTATATTATATTTATTAATAACGAAAAGAATATTATAATGTACTATAATATCAAATCGCTAACATAAACGAATCTCTCTTTTTTAAGCTATTTTAACCGCTTAACTGTAATTATTTATTTCTAAATATTAATAATATAAAACGGCTTATAAAAACGAGGAAAAACTTAACTATTGAACTTAAAAAGAAAATCTTAAAATTTAATTATAAACGTCTTCATATAATATATAACGCTTCCGATAATACCTTAAAAAACCGATATAATAATAAACGCGTACGATCCGATATCGTTTTTAATTTACGAAAGTTAACGAGGACCGAAAAAATATTAATTATGGAACAGATTCTTAACTTAAATAAGCGAACGTTTTCTATTCGGCGTTACTATGTTAAAAATATAACAAATTTACTATTTACCCAACCCCTGACGAAAGGTTTTAAGATTAATTAAATATTCAACTTTATTAAACAGTGAAAAAAAATTTAAATTTATCCTGGCTATAATTATTCAATATAATATCGTAAACGGGAATATTTACACTTTCAACGAATTAAATATTTAATAAAATTTATATAATAACAAACATAGTTGTTATTAATATTAAAAGGCGTCAAAAACATAAATAAGGTTAATAATCATAGTAAAAAGTAATTTATGATAACATAAACTATTAATTCTTAGCCTTAAGCATTACCTTTAATTAAAATGGTTACCGAAGAAATTACCTTTTTCGTTAATTCGTTAATAACATATTGTTATCGGATTAAAGAATTATTAAAAGCAAAGAGGGTTAAAAAATATATAAACTAGATTTAAAATGTATTAAATAGTTCGATTAACATATTGAAACGCGTATTAAAAGTTCGAAACGTTTCCTTATTTTTAACGGTTATAAAAATCATGATTTAATCGAAGTCGAAAATTATTATGTAAAAAAGGGCATTATTGCGTTTTATATACCTACTTATTTCTTTTATTTGTTTTCACTTTCCAACGTATCTTATTTTTCCGTATTAAAACGCGCTTATTTATTATATATCGAAAATTCTATACGGCAATACGTTATTTATATTATTAAAATGATTTTATCCTCGGTTTTTACGACGTATTTAAAATTATTATAACGTCTAATAATATTACATGCGGATTTGTAAAAATTAAAGTTATTTTAGTCGATCTTAATAAGATTCTTTTCCGAATTAAAGGTTTTAGTTATATCTATACTAATAATTTCGCCGTTTTTCTTTATTAACTCCGTTATTTGCCTATTTATAAAAACCTTTAAAAATGTTGTCGGAATAATTTAACAAAAATATTACTTATAAAAAACATCAAATTACCAGGATAGCTGCTTTACGAAAATATTTAAATCAGTTTAATTTTAATAAAATATAACTTAATAGTTTTATATAAAATCACATTATTTGGAAAGTATATAACATCTTACCTAAAACGAAATTAAATTTTTAAAAAAGGCCGGATAATTAAAATTAAACGGTTTAAAAAAAGATGGTTATTATAAGAAAAAGTTAAATTATTAAAATTACGAAAAAGAATAATTATAAAGAATTGCAATTAGTAACGGCTAAAGGTAATTGTTATAGAACCGTTTAAACGAAAAAATAAAAATATAACGTTTAGAGCAAGCCCAAATAAATTGCGCGTATTTGCGAAAGAATTATGAATACGTTCAACGAGGAAAAGTTCGATTATTTAAACTTAATTTATGGCGTTATCATTGTTATATTTAAGTGTGTTATCGCGAAATGTTAAAAAAACGAGCGACTTGCTTATATAAGCGACTTACTTACATAGTACGTTATATATAATATAAATATATCATATTTTATTACGATATTAAATATACAACTAAACAACATTAATATAAATAAGTAAACTTAAACCAATAAAACTTAGATATAAAGAGGCTAATATTTTCGACTTATGGCTTTATAAAATCGACTAAACTCACGAATAATTTTATAAAGTTAAAGGCTAGAAAAATAATAGCCTTAACGAAGTCCTTTTTTTTACAATTAATATAATTCTTAACTCGTGAAATGGTTTAATTAATATATACTTAAAGTATATTATTATTTTATTAGTATATATTGTTTATTTCAAGTAATTTATAACGCCTTATATGAATTTATAAGTTTTTTAAAAAAGTATTTAATAGTTAAAGATCTTTAAAAGTAATAACGTTAACTACATTAATTAAGAGTTATTTAAATTCCGAATTTATTTTTTTAAATGTTTGGAAACTCGAATACGTTAATATAAGCGATATATTTAATAATTATAATTCTTAAGAATTAAATTTAAATAATATATTTAAATTTTAGAAAATTTCTTTTAAAAATACCTTAAAATAAAAGTACATAAAGAGGTTATAAAGTTTTTTAAAATAAATGTTAAGCATAATACCTTAAAGGATTTATAACGTAATTATACTAAAAATCTATAACGTAAAATATAAGCGAATTGCGTTTATTAACGAAATGGGGTTTTTTTCTATTAATTTTATGTTTAATTTAATGGTTTATATTTGATTTCTTTTACTAAAACGGCTTATAAAAAACCGAGCATAAACTTAATTTTCTTACCTTAAAAAGAATTTAAATTTTGATACAAAATTCGATTTTATATATACGATTCCAACTTTTACTTTAAAAACCCGAATAAATAACAAACCTGCACACTATATTATCATCCTTAATTTGAGAGAATTAACGCCGACTTAGAGAAAATCTATTATTCACCGATTTCTTAATATAAATATATAAACGGTTCCGGTCTAATTTTATATGGTTAACATATGGCGAATTTGTTATTACTCTAACATATTACAATATAAGTTAGGATTAACTAGGCGTCGAACTTTGTACGACGGTTAATAAAAACTCCAAACCCGTTTAAATCGGAAAATCGATTATTAACGGCTTCATACGAAAATATAGAAATATTTCGAACGTGATTCGAATTTATTCCAGCTATAATCGTAAAGTACGGCATTATAGAAAACGATATTTATCATTTCAACGTTATTACTTTTTAATAACACCTTTTCTATTAACGTATATAGTAATGTTTAATATTAAACTATATAAAAATTTAAATAACGTAATAAAGAAATAAAATATAATGTATAATTCTCGAGGTTATTAATTTTCAAAATTAGACCATACCGTTATTTAGTATTATAGCGAGGCAAAAATATCTGAAATTGTATTACCGCAATAACCTTTTGCTTATAACCGATTAAAAAGATAAATTAAGTAATAATAGTTGGACAACCAACAAATCAAGTTTAAAATACATTTAATATTTTAACAAGTATATTCCAATGGGTATAATAAGTTCGAAACTGTTTTCTATTTTTAACAGCTATGCAAATAATTATAAGATTAAATTCGAAAAATATTCCGCGAATTATAATATTATTACCTTTTACATATTTGCTTAATTTTCATATCGATGCTAATTTTTTAACGTATTTTACTTTTATGTCTTAAAATGTATTTATTCTCTTTATATCGAAAGTTTATTATAACGTTATTATATCTAAACCGTAAGAAAGGTATCCTCGTTAGTTTTTACGACGCGTTTAAAATTACTCTAACGTCCGATAATATTAAATCCGGATATGCAAAAATTAAATTTATTCTATTAAAACTTAAAAAATCCTTTCTAAATTAGATATCTTTCCCGTTAAACTTATAACGACGGATTCGCCACTTATTCCCGCCGGTTTAATTTTTTCTTTTCCTACGCCAAGCTTTAAAATTATCCGAAAAACAAGAAAATAATTACGTTGTTTGTAAAAATTATTAAAAACTACCAAGGTAATTCGTTAAATACAAATAGTCGAATCGGTTAACCTTTTAACAAACTCTCATTTATTACTTTTATACGAAATATTTTTTTTTGAAAGAATCAAGCCAAATTAGGTAAAACAACTTAAGTTATAAGTAAATATTAAAATCTCGGAAATAAAGATTATTAATAAGCAAGAACATTTAATATATAAAGGAAATATATTCGTTTTACTTCTCAAAGAAGAGATAAGAAAAGATTACAGCCAATTAACTGAAAAAAATCGTCGTTAAAAGATTGAAACGAGAAAATAGAAATATAACGTTTACGACAAGCCCGAACATAACATATGTACTTTTAAAAGGTGATAAATACATTTAATAAAAAAGAATCTAATGATATTTTATTAATTTGGTATGTTACGGTCAATAAATTTAAATATATTATTGCGAAGTGCAAGAGATGCGCACAACTCGCTTGCGCGCACAGCTTGCTTTTATTTTACGTTATAACCTTTTATTGCTAATAAAAATGTTATATACATAGTATATAAGTAGAAAAATTCATAAAAGATTTAAATATATCTAATTATAATAAATATTTAAATTCAATATTTAAAATAGAAATGAAAGTTTAAGAAATGAAAATAAATATAATTGTAATTTATATTTTTTTTTAGAAAAAAGTAATATATACATTTCCTTTATAATAGTGGTTAAAACAAACTTAATAATTATAAGGATAATTATAAAGAAAAGGCTTTTTTCAAATTAATATAATTATTAAGTAATGGAATAAATATTGTAAAATCCGGTAAAAGTAGCTTATTATGAAACTTTTATAAATTTCTACTACCGTAAGAGAAATGTAACGGTATAAATTAATGTTAATTCGAAAACTTCATTTTACTAGCTACTTTCGTAATTCTTATTTACGTAGGTTTGTTTTTGGAATTTTATAGCCTTTTGGCCATCCGGAATAATTAAGCAAAGTACCGTTCGTAATTGTTTAACTTTTATCGTTTCAAAATCCGAATATTAGAATTTCTAAACTTATTATTTTATTCTCTTTATAATTTCGCCGATATCGGTTTTTTAATTCTTATATAATCCCGTTTTAGTTATTTTTCTAATCTAAATCGAATAAGGAAATTAAATATTAATTTCAATTCCTTTAAAAGGATTTAAAAATCATAAAAATATCGATTATTTTTATTCGTACAAGATTTTTATTAGTGTTAAATGTCGTTAAAAAAGAACGTTCTATTATAGTCTCGGAAAAATAAATCATTAATATTGTATAGAAATTATAAAGCGTACTTCCTTAGTTAATAGGAAGTCGAAAACCGTAAAAGGATTACGATTAAAGTTTGTAACCTTTTGCTGGCTAATATTTAACATTTTTAGCTATGAAATGAATAAGGGTATGTAAGGCTTTTTATAAGAACTTAAGGTTTACCCTGAAGGTTTACTTTTAAGGTTTACTTATACGTTTTACTACGTAAAGCTAGACATTTCGACCTTGTCGAACTAGTTAATATATATAGAGTGCATCGGTATCGAAGTTTATCAGTAGTTATATATTAGCCAGCTTTAAATTACAGTTATACGAAATTAATATATAATTTTTCACCTGTAAATACTATTAATTATTTAATATACCACATAAGCGAACGGGCTTTATAAGCCAACGTATTAAAGTTTTTAATATTTTAGTTATTTAACTTAATTATGTTTTTATTAACGTTAATAATATGAAACGTTTAATAAAAATTTAAAATAGATTTCGCCTTTGAAAATTAAAAAGAAATCCGAAAACCTAGTTATAAAAGGTTTATTTTGATAGAAAATGTTGCCGAAATTACCTTAAAGGTTTAATATACCGGTAAACGCATCCGAATTAATAGTATATTTAATTCGCGAAAGTTAACGCCGACCGAAAGAAAATTAATCGTCGAACAGATTTTTGATGTAAATATGTAAACGTTTTTTATTCCAAGTTAATATGTTGAAAATATGGCAAATTTGCTATTGACCTAACACGTTATTAAACGTTTTGAGATTAATTATAAGTTAAATTTGATTAAACGGTAGGTAAAATTTAAAGGGCGTTAAAATTGAAAAATAAATTATATAAGGCTTTTATACGAGAATTTAAAACTATTTCGTAAGTAGTTTAATTCTGTTTGGGTTATTATTGTTAAATAGGGTATTTTAAAAGAGGATATTTATAGCCTTAACCAAATAAGATTTCAAATAATGTTTTTTATACTAATAAATTCAGTTATTATCAACGTTAAAAAGCGAAGAAAATTTAAATAATTTTAATAAGAAAATTAACAATGGTTTATAATAATAAATGGTATTAATTCTTAAACTTATCTTAATTTTTATTTATTATTTAAATTAAGAAATTTCTTTTTTGCTAGTAGGTAAATAGTGTATTTTTAATTAAATAAAAATATATTATAAGCTAAAACGGCGGAACGAGAAACAAATTAATCCTAAAATTAATTAAATATTTCTATAAATTTATTAAAACGCGCATTAAAGGCTCGAAACGGCTTTTTATTTTTAATAATTACGTAAGTTATTATTCGATCGAATTTGAAAAATATTATAAATTAAAAATATTACTATATTTTTTATACTTATTAATTTTTTTATCAGTTTTAACCTTTTAACTTATTTCCTTTTTCCGTATTAAAATGAGTTTATTCGTGTTATATCGAGAGTTTTATATAACGATACGTTATATATATTATTAATAAGCTTTCATTGCCGGTTTTCAGTATACATTAAACTTATTATAACGTTAAATAATATTAATTCCGGATTTGCAAAGCTGAATTTGTTCCATTTAATCTTAATAAAGTCGTTTCTGAATTAAAAGTTCTAGTTATATCTATACCTATTATTTCGCCGTTAATTTTTATTAATTCCCTGATTTTTTTATTTGCGAAAATATGTAGAAATGTTATTAACGGAATTAAAAGAGGACGTTATTTATAACAACGATTATGAATTATTAGGATAATTTGCTGATAGAAATAATTAAATCGGTTAATTTTTTTAAAAAGAATAACTCAATGTTTTTATACGAAGTTATCTTTTTTCGAGTGAAATACGATTTATTACGTAACACAAATTAGATTTTAAGTAAATATTAAAAAAATAAAAATAACCGGTTTCAAAAACATTTTTTATTATAAAAAAGGTTACATTTGTATAATTACGAAAAAACGGTGATAGTAAGGAATTGTAATTAATAACGGCTAAAAGTTATTATTATAAAAAGGTTTAGGCGAAAAAACGAAACTGTAGCGTTTGCGGAAGCCCGGACATAATGCGCATATTTATAAAAAGGTTTTAAAGGTGACCCGCGATAAAGAATCCGATTCGTTTAAATTAATTTATTACGCTGTGGTTAATTTATTTCAATTCGTTATCCTAAAGTGCTGAAAAAGAATCCGCTAGCTTGTATAAGCCGTTCGCTTATATGGTACGTTATCGTTTTAGATAATATAAGGTATAGTATTAATCGTATAAAATAATATTTAATAATATTCTGTACATTTATTAAGATTAAATACCAGATACAAGGTTAAAAGTATGTTTGATAAGTTCTAGATTCGAATTACTTTTTTTCTAATTTTAAAAAAGAGTAAGATATTAAAAGCGAAGCTCGATAATTTAAGAAATTATAAATACGAAAACATGTGACAATCATCGAAATTATAAAGAATATACCAGAAATAAAAGATTAAAATATCAAAATTGTCAAAGACTAAAATAAAATAAAACAGAGAAAATTGAAGCCATATAGAAATAATGTTATATTTTTAATATGTTCGAAAACTAAACTTAAAGATTTAAAACGTGGTTAAAAAACTAAAGCTGTATATAAATTGTAAAAGAGACGATATTATTACGAATTACAAGCGATTTTAATATAAATGTAATTTATACTTTAATAAAATATTTAAAATTTAAATACGTTAAAATTATAACGTACTATAAAAGCTGGTCAGATATACAAGCTTGTTAGACAATTTTTAACACCCCGTAATAATAAACGTAAATAAAAATAATTATAACGTATTAAATCAATTTAAATTAATGCAATTTTTCATTATTAAACATATTTATAACTTTTTTACAAACATGCATATTACATCCGGGTTTGCCGTAAATACTATATTTTCGTTCTTTCGCTTAAACCTTTTTATAACAATTACCTTTATTTATTCTTAGCTGGATTACTTATTATCACCTTTTTTGGCTTAAAGAGTTTTATGTTCTTATATAATAAATAATCCTGTTTTTAAAGTTGTTATTTTGAATTTTCCGACGATTATTAACAATATAATTCCGTTGGCGTAAATAACCGTTTTTTTTAAAAAAGCGACTTTACATAATAACATTAATTCGTTTTTTAATAAAAGATTTACGGATTTAATTATTATTATTAGAAAATTACCCTGGTAATTTTTAATCTTTTTTTATAAATAACGTTTTTTATAAAACGTTTTAATAATAGTTTTAATGGTTTTCGTAAATTAAAAAAAAAACGAACTTGGTAAAGGTTTATTGCGAAACGATTAATATAGATATAATTAAAACATTTCACTTCGAAAAAGCGCGACTAAAATCGAATAGAATAAATTTAACTTTTACGAATCCGGGTTTAATATTATTAAACGTTATAATAATTTTCAATACGTCGTAAAACCCGGCAAAGACTTTTTTGTTCGCGATATAAGTATAATAATATCGTATTAAATTTTCGATATATAACGAATAAACGCGTTTTAAAATGAAAAAATAGGATACGTCTAAAACCTAAAGCCGATAAAAAAAAGCAAATATAGAAAATATAACAATATCGTTATTTGCATAATATCTTTCAAATCTTATTAAATGGTAACGTTCGTAACCGTTAAAAATAAAGAAATATTTCAAACCTTTCATACGTATCTAAATATATTAATCAAAAATCTTACCTTATTTTAAATTTAATTCGTTCGTTATTTAGTTATTATTTAAACCGATTTTTTAACCGGTTAATAATAATATTTTTATTAAAATCATAAATAATAGTAATGTCTCTTTTTACTAATTAATAACTTATATGATTATAGCTTATTTCTTATTTTTTATTATGTTTATTTAAATACTTTACGTTTTTTAATATTAATACTTATTATATTTGTTATTATCAAAAACATTAATAAACATTTTATTTCATCGAAATTATATATATAAATGTTTTTTACGATATTATATTTTTCAATTATAACCCGGATCCGTTTAAACTATTTACGAAATCATTTTAGATTTTCTTTTATTATTTTTTAATTATTAAGTTTTAATTTAAACGTATTTTAACTGTTTTTATTATATAATAAAATTCAATGCCTAATTAATCCCGACCCGTGTCGTAATGCGTTAAGGTAAAAATAACTTCGCCATATTTTCAATATTTTAAAGTTGGTCGAGAATCGCTAATATATTTTAATTAAGAGTTTGACCGATAATTGAATTTTTTCGGTCGGTTTTAATTTTTCGCAAATTCTGGATAATATTAAGTTAAAAAGTTTTACCGTGGATTCGCTTTTTTAAAGTTGATAAAAAAAGTCGTATATAAACCTAAGGCGTTTAAAACTAAGTTTCGACTTTCGTTTTTAATCTTAAATAGCTAACTTTATTCTTGCTTTTTTCGTAAGACGTTTCATACTGTTGGTGTTAAAAATTAAGTGATTAAAATGGGTGGTTGTAAAAGCTAAAGAAGTGCCCAACGAGCTTGTATGTCCGAAGAGCTTCTGCAGTACGTTACAGTAAAAGTTATAAATATGTTTTATAATACCGAGCGAGGTAAATTATTATATCAACGATTTTTTAATATATCGCAATAACAGATTTAAATTAATTAATTAAAACAATTGAAATAATATAACGTGATCGATTAGTTTTGCTAAACTTATTTATTACGTTTACATAAATACGGGTGTTATATCTTAGTTTACTATAAACGTTATATTTTCTTTTTTTTAATCTTTTTACTATAATATTTTTATAACCGTTATTATCTTTACGTTTTTATTACCTATTATATTCCTATTTAAAAGACTTTATCTCTTTTATATTATATATATTTATTTAACGTATGACATTACCAAGCGGTCTAAATCACCGAACGGACCCATTTTATTAACACACTAACAACCTAACTGCAATTATGAATATCTTACCATCAATAATATGGAGCGCCTTGTAAAAGAATTTAAAATAAACTTGGCCGTCTAAGGTAAAGAACAAAACCCGAAACTTAGCCTTATAAAGCTACATATTATATAAAATGTTTCCGAAACGATTTTCAAAGTTCGATATTACGATCGATGCATTCGAATCGATATTATCCTTAATTTGCGAAAATTAACGCCGACCGAAAAAATATCGATTATTAAACGAATCTTTAACTTAAATATGTGAATACTTTTTATCGGCTTTTAATATAGTAAATATATAGTAAATTTAATGGTATCTTAACGCGTTATAAAATACGTTAAGAGTAATTAAATATCGAGATTTATTAAAGGGCAAAAAAATTAAATACGTTTAAATCGGTTTTTCGATTTTTAAAAGATATTATGCGAAAGTTTAAAAATATTTCGTAATTAATTAAAGTTCGTTCGAATTTTAATTCTAAAAGATAATGTTATTAACAGAAGATTAATAATGTTAATAAAATAAACTTCTTAATAAAATTTTTAAAAGTATACAATATAGTAATTTCAAATACTAAAAAACGTAAAAAACTTAAATAAATGTAATAAAATAATAGTAAATTCTTATAATTATATAAACGATTAATATATAAGGTTAAATTATATTTTTTGAGTATTTTTAAATAACATTTACCACAATTTTTAATATCGTAACAACTTATTTTTAACAAATTAAAACGTTAATAAGAATAATAGTAATTAAGAATAAACGAATTAGGTTTAAAATGGACTTAATATTTCGCTAAATATATCCGAACGTATACGAAAAAAATAACACGTTTTTTTGTTTTCGATAATTACGAAAATTATTATTCGATAAAATTCGAAAAATATTTCGCGAATAAGGATAGTATTATGTTTTATATGCTTTCTTATTTTTTTTATTAATTTTAATTTTTAACGTATTTTTATTATTTTAAAATGCCTTTTTTACCTCATATTGAAAATATAATACGATATTACCATATTTAAATCGTAAAAAAAAAATTCCTTTCCAGTTTTTACGATGCGTTGATAGCTGTTATAACGTTCGACAGTATTAAATTCAGATTTAAACAAGTTACATTTATTTTATTCGATTTTAATTACGTTTTTTTCAAAAAAAAGTTTTTTTAAGTTATGCTGATACGGACGGTTTCGCCGCTTATTTCCGCGAAAAGTCTTAAAAATATTTATAAAGTAATAAGGTAAGGATGTTATTTGCAAAAAGAGATTAAAAATTACTAAAGTAGCTTGCCGATAAAATTAGTACAAATCGGTTAATTTTATAACGAAAAGTAATTTATTATTTTTATACAAGGTTACATTTTTTAGAAAAAAATTATTTAATTGCTTAAAACGATTCATATTTTAAGCAAAGGTTAAAAATTTAAAATAAACGTTTTTAAGAAAATGAATACTTATATATAAAATGAATGCGCTTTTTTAGCCGAAAAGGAAAAAGGTAATAAAGAAATGCAGCTAATAACGGTTAAAGGTAATTGTTATAAAAGGGTTAAAACGAAACAACGGAAGTATGCCGTTTACGGTAAGCCCAGATATAATATGCGTATTTATAAAAAAGTTTTAAACACGTTTAACGAAAAAACATCCGATTAATTTAAATTAGTTTAATATATTAGGGCTACCCTATTTGATTTTATTGTTGCCAAGTGTTATATTCTCGTTCGCTTCCTAATTTAGTCCGTTTATTAATGTAGTACGTTAATAAAAATGTTTATAATTAGCTTTCCAGCATTAATTAATAGTAAAAGCCGTTATATAAAGGCAATTATTCTTTCCTTTTATACAATAACCTGATAATACATTTTTACGTTACTTGCTATTAAAATATTTAATTATATAATTATTTAAATCAAATAAGCAGCGTAACAATTTTATTTTCCGGTTATTTCGAAATACTCTTTTTAATAAAGTTAAGTTAAATAATAACATTATAAACGAACAACTAAGGTGATAATATATAAGTAAAATATTTAATTTGAAAGTTATATTATATTCGAATAAAACCACTTTATTTAGTAAATTCGGCTTTAGTACTATCATATATTTTAGCAAATGTAAACGTATTTTGAAAGAATATAAAACAAACCCTTTTCTAAGATATAAATACGGTAATATTTTACAGAACAGAATTTTATATAGAAAAAAGGAAAATTAAAATATTAAAATTAATTAATAAAGTGAACCGGCACTAAAAAATTAATTCTTCCATTTTACTCATATTATCGTTAAATTTTATTGCATTACACGTTTCGTAATTAACGAAAATTAAAAAGAGTTGTTATTTGTTTGCGTCATAGAAACTATAAAATGAAATATTCAACTTATAATACATTTATTTCCTTTAATAGAAAATTTCTTTTCCTATACCTGTCTTTTAACCAGGTAATTACGAATTCTTTCGATATACAAACTTGATATCCTAATTCTAGTTGAAATAATAAATTACAATAATATTTACATTTGCAATTTAATAATTTATATAACTATCACCTATTTCTTTCTTATTGCGCTTTATCAAATTGTTAACATTTTATTAAAAAATCATTGTTATTCTATTTATTAAGAGAAAAGAGCTTAATAAAACTCTTTTTCATTAAAATTATATATATCTCTTTTTACAATATTACAGGTCGTAATTATAGTCGGAATAAACGCGAACTTTTAACAACAAATAATTAAATTTTAACTACATCCTTATAATAATGTGTTATGAAAATTAAACATATACAAAGCTCTTTGACTAATTTAATAGCTTTAGAATCTAATTAATCTTAGTGCATTTGATAATACGTTAGGCCAGTAATAAAGGCCATATTATTAACCTATTAAAGCCGAATAAATAGCTTTTACATATTTAATTAATACTATATTCAATATTCGAGTTTTTCTCGAATGGCATTAAGTCTCGCAATTTATACATATTAGTAATTAAGGCGTATTCACCGTTATATGGGCCTTTCTAAAATAAATTCAAAGATATAATATTATAAAATAGAATATTTACAGTTATATATCGATTTTCCTAGTTTAACTTATGTAATTAGATTTATTTTAATGTCTTTATAACATGTATTTTATTATTATTATTAAGCAAGTTTTAATTGAAATTCATATATTAAAACGTTAAAAATTATTTATTTAGTAGCTTTATTCCTATAGTAGTATTATTATAATCTAATAAACTTAACCCTTTACAAAGGGTTAGAATGTTAAAGGAAACAAGTTCTGTCAGCTAGCCAGGTATGCTATAGCACACTAACTACGGAAGACTATGCTTTGATTGGAAGATAATTATTCCGTTGCTAAGCTATATAAACGCAATACGTATACGAGGTATTTATATAATCAGCTGAATAATATAACAGAACTGATATATTTTATATCCGATAATTAAAAGTTTTATTGGTTTAATTTAAGTAAATTATTAATTAATTAGTTATTAATAAGACGATATAGATTATATCTTAGTAGTTATTTTCTTAATATATTTTAATCACGATAATGGCCACCGTATTATCGACGTCCTTTATTATTTATAAGGGACTTAAGAATTAGCATAGCTTTAAGAGCGAATTTTAATTTAAAGCGTACGTGTTTAATATTTGGGGCTTTGTCGACCTTAATTAGTTATTTAATAATCTGTTAGACTTATCAACCCCGATATAACCTTTTATTTAAAAGACGAATTCGTTATATAATAGAGATTAATATCTTAGCAGTTTTATTTTTATTTTTAAGAAAAACTATTAAAGAAATCGTTTATATAAATTATTTAATAAATATCTTAAAGATAACGACCGATGATAAATAAGCTCATAATTAGAACATTACGGCGTATTTATATTAAAAAGTTAAATCCGCCTATATAACTTTAATATCGGCGTAACTAATAAAAAAGGAAATAAAAGAAGTAAACCTATTATGTTATAACACTTTAAACTATATTTTCTTACTTTTTTGTATAAATACGACAAATGATTATTAAAAATTCAAAATACCTTTAATTTTTACGAAAACCCAAAATCTTTACGTTAACCTTATTTAAATTCTGTATTATATTACCCGATTTAAGCGGCTAAGGCGGAAAATTAGGATTCGGCTTAAAATCCGGCTTAGGATCCGACTTAAAATCCGGTTTAAGATCCGGCTTAAAATCCGGCTTGGAATTTGGCATACTTATAATGCCAAATATTTTAACTTAGTTTTATAAGGAGATTCGAATATAACGTAAATAAGGCCAGTATTAATTATTTCTTTTAAAAAATAATTAAGGTTTAAATTAATATCTTAAATCTATTCCAAAAAAAGTAGAAAAATATCTTAATTTATATATAACAATAATATTATCGAAAAAAAGATTAATTTGGTATTTAACTTAGCTTATATAACCTAATTACTGTTTCATAAAAAGGGGGTAATTCAATAATTTATATTTTGCTTTTTTTACATTAAACTAACTAGGGCAAACCGGGATAAAGACTATATATTCGACACCTCTGGAAATTTCGTAAAATATTAGTTATTTAGCTCCAACAAAAACTTATTAACGGATGTAATTATATAGCTTTATAAAGGGTGAAAGGTAAATAACTACGAGAATATATTTAATAGCTAAAAAGAGAACCATAATTAAAATGCTTTTCGGTACGATTCTCACGCCGGTTTTAAGCTTCCCCGTTTTTCAAATCCGTTAAGGTAAATCGGTAATCGCTATAATTATTACTACCTTCAATATTATTTTTTTTAAAAATATAATAATATTTAAAATTTATCATTATTTAACTTCCGTAACTTATTATCTTAAAAATATAATTGCGGTAAATAACAAAATCTATCCAAACTATCGTAAATTAAAAATATTTAAAATACCGCGTTAATATTATTTCTGGCCAAAGAATAAAGGTTAATTATTTCGCAAATATAAGCTATTAATTAATCGTTAGGTTAGCTTTAAATAAAAGGCTTTTTTTATTTTCCTATTACCTATAAAAAGTAAAATATTTAATATAATAAATTAAATTTTACATATACGAACTTTTTAACCTTATTAAATTAGGTTTTTAATAGCATTTGTAACTAAATAAAAAGCCTATCTTATATTAATTAAGCATTATTAATAACTAAGCATACCTTTAATATTTATGTAACCGATTTTATATGGCTTATATACGAGGTTTATAATAATTTATCAGCTTTAGGTTTAATATAAGATTTTATCTTAATTAAGGGCCGGAAATTTAACGATATGCATATTAAGGTAAAGAAACCCTTCGTTATGTATTAAATACGCGTCGTTATCGTATATCAAAAAATATGTTTATAAATATTAAAGTATTATTAATTAGATTTATTATTTTATTTAAACCGTAACGTTATTAACCGCGTTTACCTTAATACGCTTAATATATTAATTATTTAAAACCATTTTATTAAACAAGCTTTTTATAGGCCTTACTTTTATTAATTTTCCGTAAGCCCCGCTTGTATCGAATTTCCGCAGGTTTTACTTTCGTTAAAATTCCCTTTAGATTCCGTAAATGTTATTATACCTTATAAATTCCTATAAGCCCCGCTATTAAATAAATTCCCCGCCAGCCCCACCTATATAAATTGCTATAATACTCCGCTTATTTGATTTTAATTAATTTTATTAAATATATTTATCGTATTTTTATAAAAAACGAAAATTAGGAAAAGATTATATGGTAAAATCTTAATTTGATATAATTTATTTCCTAACCTTATTATTCGTTTAAATAAAAATTATCCTCCCTTTTTAATATTTTTCGTATACGTTATTTTTAAAGTTTAACGGATTTTTACCTTACCCCGCCAATAATTTATTCGTTTTAAAAATTAAACGCCAATTTTCTTTTATAATATTATTTTTTATAATATTTTCTATTAAATATATACTTTTTTAATTAATTTTATTATAATAATAACCGCTTTTTTATTATTACTTCATTTAAAGGTCATATTTACTTTACGTTAAAACATCTTTAGTATAAAAACGGATATCGATAAAATAATTTAAGAAAATATAATATTAACGATATTAAGCGTTATTATCAGAGATGGTAAAAAGATTTTATTATGAAAGGTTTTTATAACGAAATATAAAAAGGCCGGCGAAAGCGCGGACGTAAAATAAACGGCTACGGAGATATTTATAAGGTAATAAACGATACCTTATAAATGGAAAGTTTACGTTATTTATGAGGAAATTAAAATAGCGACTTAAGCTTTAATACGTTATATTTTATTGCTGCTAAAATAAAAATATTATTTAAATTAATATTTTCATATTAGTTTTTATTTTAAAGCGAATAAGAATATAACTATTATTTGTTATTTCCATACGTATATAATTTATAAACGGTTCGCTTTAAAAAACTTGTTATTTACGTAATTTAAAAAAAAATACGGATGTTATATAATTGCTAAAAGCTTTTCGCCGGGTTTTGAACGCATATTTCGTAATTTAATAATCCTTTTAATTTTTTTAAACGTACTATTTTAATATATTACATATCGCCGGCTATTTATAATATTAATTTTTATACCAAAAAGCTTTTACGTTATATACCCGACCTAACTTATAAAAATATTAAAATAATAATAATATTTAAATATATCGTCCGAAAATAACGCTATAAAGGAAATTGTATTATTATATTTAATAATATTATGGCAAATATTATATAAGAAAACACCCGGAAAATTCTTAGTAAACGGTTAAATATTTTTAAAATAATCGCCTTAATTAATATCGAAATACGTCTTAAATAGATTTATATTATCTAAATATCCAGCATTTGCCGTATTCTTATTTATATTTATGGTAATTTATTAGCCAGCCGAATTATACGAAATCGTACTTACGATTTATTATATCGGCAAAATATTAACCGGTTAATCTGGTTGTAATTTATCGGCATTTAGGTTAATCGTATAGCTCGAGATATTTTGCAATTAAAGATCGTTTAATATTAGTAATAACCTAAGGCCGTATTTTTTACAATGTTTAGAAAAACGAAAATTTAACTTTTAAAGTAACCATTTTAACTAAGTTAAAAATACGATATTAGCGGATATTAAATATCTTATTAAGTTAGCTATTACCAGAAAAAACTATTAAGTCGGTTATTTATTACGACGTTCGTTCATACGTTTAAATCTTTAAAGGAGATGTTAATATAAATTCTTCATAAAAATATTTGGTTTAACGTTTAAAACGTAATTATTATCGTACGAAAGTTGTTAATATTTAATTCATCAATTTTTTCGTTTTTAATTACTTTTATTTTTATCATAAGGAAATACGCCAGTTAAATAAAATATTTTGCTTACTTAAATAACTTAAAAGGGTTTTTATAATTAATAGTTAACGAACTTATTTATTTTAAAATATTATTAAAGCCGGATAGTACTTTATTTATGCAAATTATACTTATAAAATAATCTATAATAACGTTCTTAATTCATTTAATAATAATCGCTTTTTAGTTAATAATTTATTAAAATTTACCGATTATTTAAAACGACGTAATAATAAAGTAAATTTCCGGGTAAAGCGGGAAGAATTTCAGTTACGTACTTACTTTAAAGGGGAATTACGCGCTTAATTTTAAAGGGTTTATTTTTTGCTTTAAGAATCTTTTACGAATAATAATATTATTATGTAACCAGGTTATAATAAAATTAATAATATATATTTTAATTAATAGGTCCTAAAAAATATATTTATTTACTAATATTTTAAATACGTTACGTTAATAGGTTAATACTTTAATTATTTATCGTACCGCCCGAACCGTAAGAACTGCAAAAAATACAATCGACAGATTTCTTAAAAAAGTTAAATATAAACAATTTTAAAAGAACGTTTCAAATTAAATACTATAATGTTCGAAAGATAAAACCCGGGCAGAAATTTCTTTAAAACAGCCCGATTTTTAATATTCGTAAAGGTAATAAAAATTAATCAAAAATGCTAAGCGAATTCCCTTCGATAGCGTTAAAATTATACGGCTTAATTTAGTTATGCCTTATAAAAAAAGGGTTATAATATTTATTTTAAGGTTTTAATTATTTTATCCTTAATAAAAAATGTTGTTATTTTATTATTTATATATACGAACAAATTCCCGTATTCCGAAAATTGCTTATTAATCCGTATAAATTTCCATATTTAATATATGTTATTAAAAAAGAATTATTTATATAAAATGCAATAGCGTAATTTAAAATAAATACGTAAACCTTTACGATATATATTACATAATTTACGAACCAGTATTAACCGTCAATATTATGCGTAACAAATATAGTTTTTATAATTTCCTTACGCCGGAGAAGGGCGATTTTTGGAATCGCAAAAAGGTAATAATATTAGGAACGGATAAAAAAATTAATATTTCAAACGTGGCGGGAAATATTAAAATGGCGGATCGAAAATAGGGATATGTTAGCATATTACCATTCGTATGATTAATAACAAAAAATAGCTGGTTTCCGATTTTTATCTTATCGTAAATATCGTAAAACTTTTCGTTCGTTTTGTTTTATATTAACGTTAATATTATAATTACTTTTATCTAATTGTTAAAATAAATAATAATAAGCGGAAGCTTATTTTAGTTAGCAATATATATTAATTCGGGGTTATACTTAAGATGGAAAATGTTGAAGATAAAATAAACGCGAATAGGCTAACATTTTTTAACGAGAAATTTAGGTATTAAAGGTATATTCGAACTAATTATTATTAGCTTATTCGTTATAATTACGTTTAACGTAATTTTAATTATTTCGAATAAAAATTTCCAAATACTTAATTAATATTAATTTTTATTCGAAACGGAAACCAAAATTCGTTTTACCTTTATAAATAAAAACGTAAAACGTTTTATAGTAAAATTGGAAATGTTAAAAATAAAGGTAACCGTAATTTCTATGTCGTAATAAGTTGTTAAATAATCGATTATTAATAAGAAATAATAAATATAATTAAACCATATAATATACATATAAGTAAAATATTTTATAAGTTACATTTATTATTTTTATAATTATATATTAATATTTACAACTTTTTGATTTTATTAAATTAATTAAACTAATTCCCAATGTTATATTTTAAAAAATGGATAACGGGATTATTTTAACTTATTTAATAAACTACTGCTGTTAATAATTAATATTTTTAGATATTTCCGGTTGGTGGATTTAGGTTATAATATAAATATCTTGTAATTATCTAATTACGTATGTAAATGTAATAATTTACAACTTAATTTTATCTTTTTCTTAAAATATATTAAAAAATAACGCCAGATTCTTTTATTATTATTATAATTACTAACAACTGCTTAATAATTATGCTTTAACTACCCGTTAAACTTTTTTATTAAACGTTGCAAAAACCGCCGATTTATATATATCAATCTAGCGCAATTATAATAACCGTATAATTATGCTATATATACCTTTATTATATTTATTAACCTTAAATATGTTTCGAGTAACTTTTTTTTTAACGGCCGTAACATATCTAATATTTTGTACCCGTATCGTATATATTATTCCCAGCCAGTATTTAGTTTGCGTTTAAAGCCACGCTAAGATTATATCTTTAATTTTGTAATAATTATTCGCGCGCTTAAAAAACGTTATCTCGATATAGGCGGAATAATCCTATATCTTTAGTTCGGTTATCGCCGACGGCGGTTATTTCCGTTTTGTAACTAAACCCTTTTTTTAAGTTATTTATTAAGCTTAAAAAGAACTTTAATATTTAAATGGGGATATAAAACTTGAAATTAAGCGATCGCAAAAGTTCTGTCCCTTGGCGAGGCCAAGCTTCTGGTTTTAAGGTTGCGTATGGACGTAATTTAAAAAATATTAAGCTTTTGGGATATGGTTACGACGCCGGATAAAAAAGTCGTTTTTATTAATAAGGTACGTAATATATAAGCTGGGGGTATTCGCGTAATATATTTATCCCTACGCGGCGAAAAGAAAATTATTGTAAACGTACCGCCGTCCGTATTAACGTTATTATTAATTTTAAATTTGGCGGGGGTTACGGTTTACGTTGCGAGCTTATTTTTTTTTTAAATTCGTTATAATCTAACTATATAAGCTATATTATACGTTCGGGTTTTTTGGTTTTTTTTTTGGACGATTTGTATTTATATCGTTAACCGTTACGCGATCCGGTTAACGCCTACGATATCGTTTATTTTAACGGTGTTAAAAACGCCCCGGGTATCATTATCGTCCGTTTAAATAAGGTATTACCTAATTCGTTATATTTTCTATATTTTCCGATTAAATATTTTTACGCTTAATAAAACGTGAAAATACTTAAGGTAAAAACTTTGCTATAAAAAAAGTTTAAATAAAGATAGTCGAATCCAAGCGACGGGATTTAATACCTAGGTCCTAAGGAAAATTTATATATAAATCGAAAAGCTTTAAAAATAAAAATATTAACCATATATTTCGTAAGTCGTTTTGCGTTAAACCGAAAGGTATAAATAATTAGCGGATCATTATTTATACGTTAACTTGCTTATATATACCGTAATTTTTTAATTAATCCATTTTTAGCGCTTACGTCCTTTTCGAAATTTTTATAGTTTGTATATACGAAACGTATCGTGGCTTATTATATTCTTTATTAGGTAAACCGTATAGCCTGATCTTTGCGTATATATAACCAAATATGGTATGCTTTAACGGGCCGTAATACAAAAGTTATAACGAAATTTTATAAAAAGGACGGTATTATCGCGTTAATTATAAGTTACAATTACGTTAGTTGCGATAAAATTATTTAAATTAATACGCTTCCGTTTACTGGGTTTTTGTTTTTATTTTTTTATAACTTCGTCGCGTTATTTTTTCGTATTCTTTTATATTATCCGGTTTTCCCCCGTCGGGTTAAGTTTGATAACAGTATATTTTTAAATTAGTTTTAAGTAACGCCGGCTTTTTTGCGGGGGTTACGGCGCGTATATGGATTTTTTGGATAACATTGTATTAGGGCAACTATTTTGAAGTTATTTTCTAACGGGTGGATTTGGGAATTACGGCGAATTCCCTAATATATATTAAAATATGCATAATATATTATCGGAAACGGCATACGTAAAAGTTAAACGTTTGCTTATTTTTTAATATAAAACTTTTTGTTATTTTAATTAAGAATATATTCGCCAAAAAAATCTTCTTCGATTTGTTATTTTTTTATCTTTAAGCAGATAAATATAATTAGTAACGTTAGCTATTTAATTTCTTTAATAGCAAAATATTTATCTTTAAAATAATTAAACTTCGCGATTTAATAAATATTATTATTAAAATCGAATTTCGAATATTTATTACCTCGATAACGGATATTATAAAAGCCAGCAATATATAACTTATTATCTTTAACAATATTGCGACCTTTAAATACAAGATCGTATAAATTACGCAGAATAATATAAATTAAACCTTTCGTTTATTTTAATATAGCGTTAAACTAAATTACGGAATTTTTTAATAAAACGAACTTTTTTCGAAATATTTAAAAATTTGCTTTAATTAAAAATAATCGGGTTAAGGTTTTAATTATAATATTTTAACAGATATAAAGCTAATATCGAAATTTAATATTACTTATAATAAAATATTTAAAAGTTTTATTCGTAATCGAATAAAAAGTTTTTTATTATACGAGATAATTTATAATAAAAATATTAAATATTACGGTATATAATAAATGTTGGATTTTAATTTATACGGTAAGCCATATAACCTTATTTTAATCTTTGCAAAAAAAGGCCGATCGAACAAAAAAATAATTATTAAACCGTTAATAATAAATATACGTTAACTATTATCGTATCTAACGGGCTAAATTAATACATTTACCTAGTTAGCCACCTTTATTTATCGCTTAAACGCCAGTAATAAAAAATAATTATATTGAAAATTAAAATGTTAAATTAAAAATATTAAGGGCGTAATAGGTTATAAAAACTATTAGCTCCGTTAATATAACGTAATATATAAAAGTTTTATAACGGAATTACGGTTTTACCTACTAATATAACGACTAAAATTAAAATAAAAATTAGTTTTATAATATATTTTTTTAATCTTTTTATATATAAACTTTATAATTCTCGGTTTATTATTTATACTAATCGTAAAAATTATTACGTTAATATTTTTTCGCTATTATTATTTATTTATAATAACCAAGTTCGCAAATTTACGCTTATCCCGATCGTCGTATTACCGCCGTTTTTACGAATTATTACGGATCGTAAACTTTAAAATTTACGAAAAAGTTTCATTTTTAATAATAACAAAAATAAATATAATATTTTGCTTAATTTAAACCGTTTTGATAACATAAGTAAAAAATAATTCGTTATGTTAATAAGGCTAAATATTAAAATCCTTTTTATGCGAAATTTAAGCAAATATAACATTTTTATTAGTTTTTATATTTCGAAACGTCCTCTTTAATTATACTTACAAAACGCTATATTAAAAAATATTAAAATTAAAATCGAAGCAATTTACTTTTAAATTAAAATTCTTAATTACGAAAAATATTAATCGAAATTTTAAGTCGAATTTAAAACGTACCGTATTAAATTATTTTCGGAAGTTTTACCTTTATTAAATTTAAATTTCTTTTCGAGTTTTATTTTAAGTAATATAACTTCGAAAAACTTTATTTATAACCTTAAAGAAAAGTTAGAAAGTAAACATTAAGGGACCATATATCGAATTATTAAATTCTCGACCGGCGATATTTACCCGGTAAAATAATATAACAAAAAGATACAAAATATATAAAAAATGTTGCTTTGCAGGATATTATATATATAAACCGCATAATTAAGATATAAATTTATATTAATTTTATTAAAAAATAATATTATTAAGTTTTATGTATTCCTAATAATCACATATAAGTCGTCGATGCTCGTAATAAAATTAGTAAAAAGGCGGAATTTAAAGGATAAGCATAAGGCTAAAATTATTAATATGCTTAAATTAAAGAATTTATTTGATCAGTTTTTAAATACTTTAATATATATTTATTTTCGACATATTATTTCTGGTAATATAAAATTTGTTAATATAATAATAAAATCGCGCATTCCCGTTTACGTTAAATTGACGGATTTTTAACTAACGTTTAAATTAAATAAGCTACGCAATTATTACGAAACGAAACGTTATATAACGTTTAAAATTATAAGCGCGGAAAAGTATATTAATAAAATAAATATTTAATCTTTAGGTATTATATTTTTCGAATTATCTTTTTGGATTTCCGGTTTTTATTTTAGACAAAAAATGGCCAACTATAATATAAAACTTCGTAATTTCCAAAATCGAAAGTTTAATTATCTAATTTACTTTAAATTTGTTCGAAATCGTCCCAAAGTGTCGACTTACCGCAAGAAAAAGCCTTTTATATACCTTTTTTAACGATCGCGATATTTTTTAACGATATTATTACCAGATAAAATCGTCGACTCTTTTACTTTAACTTCTATATAAAAGACTATTATAAAGTTTTAAAATAATTAAAAACCGTTTTAAAGATTAAAGCCGGACCTGGTAAATACGAAGCCTTTTAACGCCCCAAATTAGGGATTATTATTAAAAAATATTATACGAAAGTTATTATTTTCGGAATTATGTCCGGATTAATTATTTAACCTTTTTAATACCGGTCCCTATCTTAAAGAAATTATACGTTTACCGATAATTAAATAGTTAACTTAAGAAACCTAAAGGTTATTATTAAAAAACGTAATATTTAAATAATTTAAAATTAATAATAAATAAATTACGAATTACCGTTCGAATTCGTTATATAATCCTTTATATGCTGTAAAAATAAGACGAAAGGTAAAATTTAAAAGATTCGAAATATTGTCGGTGTAACGCCGATTACTACCTATCGACATAATCGAATTTTACTTCCAAAAGTTTTAATTTTACCTTAACGAATATCGAACAATATTTAATCCAAAAAGTTTTTCGGAGAACCATATATCGCCTTATAATCGGAGCTTTTTTGGCTTAAAACGAACGTCCTTTTAAATTATACGTACAACCGTAAAATATAAAAAATAAAAACTTTTAATAAGGTAACGTATTTTATTAGCTAATTAATTTGTTAATAAAAATAAGGGAACGTTTTTAACAAAACCATATATTATGGGACAAAAAGAAAAAAAATAAGTTTTTTCGAATTAATACGACAAGATAAATAAAAAGTAAACGTTTAATATAAGAATAAGCTATAAACTTTCGTAAGGGGCAAATTTTAAAATGGATTTTATTTATTTTCCTTTTATATATAATTTATTATCTTTTATTATTTTTTTAATTACGATCGGTTTTTTAATTTTATTTGGTATTTAGATTTTCTTAGTTATATTTATAATTAAAATATTTTAATTAGTAGCGTTAGATATTATCCCCGATTACCTTACTATAATTTTACCTAGGTAACTTTAAATTATATTAAGTTACGATTAAGGCCGGATGCATATAATTTATTTCTATTAATTTATGTCTTAATAGAACGTTTAAAAAAACGTATTTGTTTTACGCGGTTGCTTTATATATAAAAAAACTTTATAATAAGGGAATAAATAGTAACATTAATTGTTTAATAAAATAATATAATTGGGAAAGCTGCTAAAAAAAAGCAAAATAATCTGGGTTTTAAGGTGCCGATGGACGGAGAATTTGGTACGGTAATATAATAGTTATTCGAATATTATACTAATTATGCCGTAAAAAATATTAATAATTTAAAATGTTAAAAAAAGTTTAATTACCCCGTTTATTATTTTTATAACGAAGTTCCATAAAATCTTAGGTTAAAATAGCTTCTCGACGGCCGTAAAAATCTGGTTTATATTAATAAAATTAATATATAATGTGATTTATTATGGTGGTTTTATATGTAATTATAAAAAACGGTCGTTAGTATAATTAGGCGAATTAAATAAGATTTAACGAATTTATTTATAATAATACGAATCGTATAAAATAAAAGTTTAAATAAGGAAAAGAAAATTAATATGGCCGTAATTATTGAAAAAAAATTCCTTAATTATAAGATTAGGAAATCCGGAAATTTATTTTTAAATTTTAAATATTCGATGTTTATTATTTACTTGCCGTAATATTCGAGTTTCTATAATATTACTTATATAGAAGGTTAATTAGTTTTGGATTATTTTTAGTATTTTATTTTTAAACGATTTATTTAAAGCAAAATTTAACGATTGCCTTTGCGGTATATTTTTTTATGCCTATAATATTAATAGTTTTCGAAATTGTTTTTAATTTAACCTATATATTACGAAAAATAAATGTTTCGGTATCGAAACCGGAAAATCCATTATGGAATTATCGTTTATGTTGTTATATACGACGGTTTTAGCTAAACCTTTTATGCTTATTAAAATACGCATAAGTATTTTTACGATAACGTAAATTATCGCATTTATTAGCATTTTTTAAATATATATTATATTTTTAAAGTTTTCGTTATTTATTATTACCGGGATCGGCGTCGGGGTGTTTATAATTATCGTTATCGCTTATATAGTTGGCTATATAATTAAGGGAGTATATTTAAACCGTGCAAAAAAACATAGGCGAATTTCCGTTTTATATCATGGTATGCCTTTTTTCTTATATCGTTAAAGTTTTAATAATTAATTTTTTAAACGAACAATTTAGGTAGCCCGTAAAATTATAACTTGCAAAACCGCTAGTAAAGTTGCTTATCTTAAACGTAAATTTTTACATACCGGTAAATATCAACGAAAGTTATTATTTTGCTAATAATATCGAATAATATTGCGATAAAAACTATCCAATATTATATTAAAAAATAATATTAAGCCTTATTAAAGACAGGTATAATTGTTATTAATATGTAAATAATTAGACAAAATTTTAATTAATAATAAATTTTCAATTACGTAATTAAATCGAGTATTATAATTATTTAACAATTAGCCGTACTAAATCCTTTTAGTAGAATATAAAACGGTAAAGGCCGTATTCGTTTTTCCGTTAAATTGTTTGATAAATTTTATTTTATAATAAGTTTAAATAAGTTTTTTTAACGCGGTTTAAAATTTGGCCTTTTGTTTTTTAAAAAAAATAACGGCCGAACGGCCGTAATATTATTTAAACCCTAATCCAGCAGCGGTAGAAATGGCGCCAAATAATATTGATTTTCCGTTAGAAAAGGTAAATTATTACTACCGTTAAAAGTTAATAACGGAATATTATTTAGCTTTTAGTATCTTAAACTTTTGTTAGGTATATCCTTTGTTTAAAGGTAATATAAAAATTTACTATTTACCATAAAAATTGGAAAATTATTAAAAGGATTATTTATGCCCTGGCTTATATAATTTTTGCAAAGTTGCGAAATATACCTAATAACGTTTTTTATAAGTTAATTTACGTCGTTTTTTAGGGCGAAAGAAGAGTTATAATATGAAAGCATATGTAATATATATTACTTTAGGTAATTTTAAAGGTTTAAATCCGGCTGCTTATAATAAGTAAGAAAAGGAAATATAGGCGTTAATTATGTTAGGTTTTGCGTAGCCTAGGCTTGGAGTATTAAAAAGTTGATAACCGGCTTAATTAGTAATTAAATTATTTTCGAATTAATAAAGGGAGTTAAAAAAAAGGCGATTTGGAAAAGGCGCTACGACCGGTGTATGTAGGATTTAATAGCCTAAAAGATCCATATCTAAGTTTATAACCGTTTAAAAGGTAACTTAAGGCTGCGTTTGCTTTATTATTAAAACTAAAAAAAAAGGTGATTAATATTAAAAGGTTAAACGAGGCAAGAATTAAGAAAAGGAATAACTTAAAATAAAAAATAAAATGTTATATTAATATATAACATTTTAGTTTTCAATTATTTATATAGTTATACGTACCTTTGTATAAAAGATGCTTTAAAATAAAACGTAAAGGTTTACCTAATATCTTTTTATATACCATTTTAATAACCGCGGAATGGTATTAATGTTAGTAGTAATTATATATATAAGTAATTATTAAATTTAATAAGTTACGCGTTTTTATATGTTAAGATATTTAGTTTAAATAATAATAATATTGCGTATATTTGTATAATAAGTTATTATTTAAATTTAGCTAACTTTAAAGGTAAATTAACGATAATTATTATAAAACTGTTTATATATAATAACTATACCGGCGGCTTTTTTAGGTTTGCTTCGTTATTGCTACGTTTTTTATTAAAACTATTTTTTTTAGTAATAATAAGGGGTTTAAAAAAATTGTGCCTTTATATAAGCTTTTGTTAGTATATAAACGCCGGCGGTAAGTATTTATATTTTAAGGAAACCTACGATATTTTTAAAGCGGAAAACTTAATATTCTACGTAATTTAATAGTTAGTTTAGGTAGGATAACATATTTAAGGTGGTTTTATATATATGGAATATATATAAGATATATACATAATTAAGGTAAAATTCGAGATATTAGATTTGGGAAACCTAAACCTAAAAACCGTTATTTACAGAATTATATATACGAATCTCGCTCGTATTTAACGAATTATTATTATTATTATTATTAAAGGGAAACTTAAAAGATTTTACTTTTTTTTTTGTAATTAAAAAATATACCGTAAACCTTTTGAATAATATTTGAGATAAATTCGTTTTAATAATTTATTTATAATTTATATTAAGCGTTTTATTTTCATAATAAAATAATCCGGGTAATTATTTCCGCCATATATTTTCTTTTGTAAGTTATTAAGATACGTTTATAATTTGCTTACCCGTACCCGTAAATGATAATTTTTATCCTTAAGTTTTTATATCTTAATACATAATAAGCTTTTTATTTTTAACGGCGATACGAATAATTATAGCGATAAAAATAATAACGTAAACGAAAAAATAATAAATAACGGCAAAGGGTTAATTAAAGGAAAGCCGTTATTAAGGTAAGCGAATAGCCGATATTTCTCTTTAAAAAGCCGTGGCCTAAAGGAAGCTGGTAGTTTTTTTTATATAGTTAATTTATTTTAATATTATATTAATTAAAATGGAAATATTTACGATAAACGAATTTCCTTAAATTTTTCCGTAAATAAAAATAATAATTTAACCGTATTAACATTAATATTAAGGCTTTTTTAAAGGGAAAAGGAATTTTTAAATTTGGATTTATTAAACGAATATTATAAATTTTAATTACGGCTTTTTGGCGTTATATACCGTATTAAGATAAAATAAACGGACGATATACCAAACCTTACTTGTATTATATTGCCGGGTATTATTATAATACAAGTATTAAAGATAAAATATATTATAAATTAGAAAAATACGACGCCGTTAAGGTATCGTATTATTTACTTAAAATTAAAGCTTACGTTTTGCCTTTTTATATACCTTAATAATCTTATTTTCTTATTTTAAAACCCGGGTATACTTAAAACCGTAATAGATAAAGGCGGTTACCTAGCCCTTTTCGTTTTACTATCGGCGTTATTTTTTTTTGCCGAATAAATCCAAAAATTAACATTTAAAACAATCGGCCAGACCGGTTTTTATTATCTCCAGCTTTTTTTCGGTTTTTTAAATTTTGTTTTAAAATTGTTTAACCACGTCTTATAACTTCCCTATTTTATCGTTAATATTACTTATAGCCTAATTTAATTTATCTATTTTACTTTCGATATTTATAACCAAAGGAGTTTCCTGTTTAATTTCGTTTATTTTGAAAAAAAAGATATATTATATGTTATTACAAGTTAATTTTTTTATTAATACGTTATTCTGTTACCATTTATTATTATATTTTACTTTCTTAATCGTATAAACAAATTTAAGAAACTAATAGGTAATAAAAATATATACGTAAATTGATAAAATTATGATATATCGGAAAAAAAGAACATAACGCCGATACCTAGGGATCGAATTAATATATGACGGGCTTAAACATAAAAAAAAATTAACAAATTCCGCACCTTATATTTTAATACGGAAATTACGGTTAACGCATTTTTTAAAACGGGTTAAAAAATAACGTTATAAGAGGCAAAACGTTTAACGAAATTTATTTAGCGCTTATAATTCCAATAAAATATAATAATAATATGGATAAAGAAAATTAGAAAATTTAAACGCCCTGCCGGGTTAATAATTTAAAGATTTTTTATATTTCGACAGAAGCGTTATTAAAACCTACCTTTTTGAAACGGGTTTTCGATTTTTTTTATAAAAAAACGGTGATACGTTTTTTCGTATTTTATTTGTCCGTAGTATATTTAAACGCATAATTTACTCGGTAAACTTTTGGTTTTTATTATTTTATTTCCTTAAATTTTAATAATAATATTTTTCCGACTAAATTTATTAGCAATTTTTATTATATCCGTTTTTACCGCTTGGAATTTATTTACGATTTGTCCGTAAGATCCCACTTTTGGGGTTAACGAAAAAACGCCGTTTTCCGTAAAGTAATTAATATATCCGCCAGTTAAAAGATGTTTATCTTTATAAATAATTAAAATTAAATAACATCGTTAATCCATTAAGTAAATATTATGAGGAAATATTAAAGTTTATTAAACTTATATTTTTAAAACCGATCATTTTCGATTTCCCCTTAATTAATTATCCAAACCTTTAAATTACCGAATTTAATATTCCGTTAATTTTACTAAATAATAATATATATATTAGTTAGTTAATAAAACTAATGCCGGCTTTATATGTAATATTAAATATTAATATAAGTAATATAAAAAAGGAGATAACTTATTATATATTTATATTAATATTTCGAATAAAACGAAAAACTTAAACCTTTTCAAAAACGTCGACATAACGGAGTACCTCGAAAACTTTCCTTAGGTTCTTACAACCCCGGTTACTCGTACGAATAACGTTTTCCTTAAGATTACCCCAAACATTTCAGGGATTAATTTACCGTTACCTTAAATATTTAATAATTTATAACTAATAACATCTCGATTAACTTAAAATAATATTTTTCGTTCCCTTTTAAATATATCCCCGGGTATTTCGGGTAAATAAATTACTCCCCCTCTAATCCCGCATTTTATACGTACCTAAGTTATTAATATAACAATAAAATCTTTTATTTTCATTAATTAATTAATATTTGCCACCTTAATTAACGGTAAAGATACCCGATATTTATTATTATATATTTAAAATAATTAAGCGCTTAATTTTATTACAAGGATAACCAAGGATATTCTTACACAATTTAAAATAATAACGTCGAACGTTATAATTTTTTTAAACGTTATAAAGGCGATTATTATAGATATAATTAATTAAATTACCTTATAAATAAGCGCGACTACGTTAAAAACGATTAACGCTAACGTAAAACTTATTGATATTTTTATTAGGAAAAAAATGTATAATAACTCGATTATTTTAATATCGATAAAAATAAGGGCGATATTTATATCTATTTTATCCATTATAATAAACGTGGCATTTTTTTTAATTAGCGGATAAGAAATTAAAAGTTTTTTGGGGTTAAATAAGGGGAAATAAAGCGCTTTTATAAATAACGTTATTTTTATCGCTATTATAATATTAACCGTCGTAATTACGAATTAAATTACGGCAGCTTATTTTAAGGTTTCCGGCGTTTAACGGAAAAAAAAGGTATATAATATATTAATTTTCCCGCAAGTCGGGAATTATAAATAAAAATACTAATCTATCGTTCAATTCGTATAAAACCTTAGAATTTCCTTAAATAAAATTTTATTCCTTAAAAATAGCAAATATCTTAATTATAGCATTATTCCAAAATACGATTTCCCTTCGTAATTTTTTTAAACATTATATTTTAATTTTAAACATAATCCTTCTTTTCGATGGGTTATTTATTATCTTTTAAGTTAATTAATCGCCTTCCTCTAACTCTTTTTTTAAAATTAATAATCCTTAAGACGTTTTTTAAACCAGCTATTAAGCACTTCGATTTTTAAATTCGGGTTACGTTATTATTAAGGATTATCCGCCTACTCCATTTTTCTATATTTAATAACCGCTTATTCCTATTATTTTTTTATAAAATCTTTTTTCGATCCTTATTAAAAACCGGAGTTCCTTTCGACGTTATTATATTATTCATATAATAAGGTACCGTATGATATAATAAAACGTATAGAAAATTATTGTTTTACTCGCAGCAAACCTATATAAAAACGCGTTCGAAATTATTTATAACTATCGAAATTCTTTAAGTTAAACTTAATAAATTTTAAAAAAAGCTATATTTAACAGAAATTATGTTTACGATTTGTATTTATTTTCTTTTGTTTAATTTATATTTAACCTTACGGAAAAAAAATTTATAATCGGATATTTTACGTTTTTTATTTTTAGTTATGCTACCTCCATAACCATAAAAATTATATTATAATCGCTATTTATAAGTTTAATTAAGCTTTATACGTTTGATTAAGATTTTCGGAAGGTAATATATTTACCTGCTTTGCTGAAGGGAAATTTTCGGGGGTATAAAATTAAGATAATAAATATGTTCGATGTTAAAAATAATTAGAAAAAGAATAATAATTTAATTTAATCCATTTATAATTTGTAATATAAAAGGTGACCAATGTTCGTTTTTTGTAAAGAAATAGGTGTAAAACCTGCCTTATTTATATATAACAATAAATATTTTTGTATCGTAATTCTTTTTAAATTTTTTTACCGTCTTTATAAATATAATACGCCGTTTACGGATTTTCGTATATTCCGCCTTACGTAAATAACGAATATTTATACCTGGTATTATAATTAAATTATTAATTAAGCAATTAAAATTGAAAAAGCTTTAGCTGTTATCGGTAATTTATAAAAATATCTTTTTAAAAATCTGATTCTTAGTTATCCGTTTATGTTTACTAATTATTTAATTCCGGAAATACGATATCGATTGTAAAAAAAAGAGGGGGGGGGGAAGGGGGAATAACTATAACTTATGCCGTTTTTTAGCTATTAATTATTTATTCCTACTTAAAAACCAACAAAAAGTAAAGTAAAAATATTACCATAAAAATAATAACCGAGATCGTTAAATTATTATCCGGCAAAAATCTCGGTAAGCTCCGGCTTATTTGCCGACGTTATATATAAGTTACGTTCTTTATTATAATACGTAACCTTTATGTTATAAATATGATATTTTATTTAACGGAATTTAAGATACTTTTTGAAAATACGTCTATAATTTATACGTAAAAATTTATGATTTACTATAGAAAATAGCCGGTATATTCCCGCCGAGAATAAGAAATTAACCCCTTTTTATTTTATAAAAGATATTTTTACCTTACGCCTAACGCTTATTACCCGAATAATTTTTTAACGATAAAAATTTATTTTAATTATTATTATTTTATTCGCGACGAATAAAAAAAAAATATTTACGATATTAATATTTTTATAAAAGTTTTGTAATATTTACCTAACTTTCGCTTTTTATCCGTCGTATATCTCCGGGCGTAAAAATAAATACCGTTTAGAAATTCGAAATTATCCGTTTTAAGGAAAAAGATTTGGATCTTTTTAATATTTAACGGAATTATAAATCGTATGGTTAAATATTTAATAAAGTCTTTATCGATATACATATCGTTATACGCGTTCAAAATTTGCGGAAAGATATATTCCGTAATGTTTCGAATTTATTAGCCGTTATAATTTATTACCACCTTAAGAATAAAATCCTTGGTTGTTGCCTTTATAAACCCCTGAAAATCTTTCGCTAATTTTTTTCGTTTCCAATATTTAAAATTAAGCTTAACCGTTAATTTATCGTTGGTTATTTTTCGCGGATATAATATATTGTTATAACTTAAATCTTTATGTTTAAATAGGGTATATATAAACGAAAACCTTTTATTTAAACTGTTAATAATTAACCTAATTTTCGAATTTATAAGTTTGGTGGATATAATATTAATTATAGAAAGCTGGAAATTTTGCTTTTATGGGGTTAAAAAGCGGTTATAAAAGATTTTTTTTTAGTTATAAGGGGTTTTCGATAGCTTTAAACCGTTTTATTTACGCTTATTATTAGAGGTCGATGTTGGCGACCATTTAACCCGTTTTTTTAAAGATATTTTTTTGCTTTAGTTATTTAATAATTTACCGCGATAATTATATTTATTTTCCGCTTTATATATAATATAAATACCTTAAACCGGATTTAAAGCGACGAGTATTTTAGTAATAAATATATTTAATTAAAGAAATATTAGTTTTAACTAAGAAAAAGCGTAAACGTAAATTTTATATAATTTAATCCGTATACGGACGAGCCGTTATTATCCGAATCGAGAAATATTTCGTATTTAAAAATTGTTAATTGTGCGTATAATAACGAAAAAGATATTTATTTTTTAAGTTCCGATTTGCATATAGTATGGAATATCGAGAAAAGGGGGGAAACGTCGTTATTAATAAAAAGTTATAAGGACGTATAATTAAAAAATATTTTAAGGTGACATATTATTAAATTTTTACTTATTTAATTAATTTCATTACGTTTTAATTAAATTTATAAGATTTGGTATAAAAAAAGGAAGTAATAGAAAATTATTACGTAACGGATTCGCAAATTAAGTTTATCGAGGCGATATACCGCGTTAAACAGTTTTTATAATTTTAAGATTTTTTTATCCGATTAATAAAATATTTAATTTAAATTATTTTTAACTTTATTTAATTTTAACGTTAATATATAAACAATTTCGAAAATATAACAAAAAAATTATATATATTAAATTAGAAAATAGTAACATATAAACCCAGCTTATTTTATTTAGGAAATTATTTTATATAATACTTAAAATTTAATAATAACCTTTAAAATCTTTTTATTTTATAAGAAATTTTATGGTTATTTTTTTTACATTGAGCCGTTGTTATTTATAATATTTACTTTTTCCAAAAGAATTTTACGCCTGCTTATATGTAAATAGGGGCCCTCGGATGCTTCCGAAATTTAAATTTTAAAACGTTATTACTTCGAATTATTTTTATCGTTATTTGTTTTTTATAGCAATTTTATTATTATTATTTCCGTGATTTAAATTATTATTTATCGAGATTTCGTTTATTATAATGTTTTAAGTTATATACGGGGAGTTAGATAGGTCCGCCCGATTGCCGTCCTGGGCCATATTATCGATCTGGATTTATATATGCGATTTTTTAAATAAATACGTAAAACGTAAATATTTTTCGAAAGGTTAACTTATTTTGTGCCTATTTAAATCGAATTTTAACAAAAATATTATTTTTTTAATTTAATTTATTTATTTGGTAATATATTTACATATTTATATCTCTTAGGTTTTTTATTAAGTTTATAAGATATAACCCGATTTCGAGGCGGTATAAGATTTTTAGTTCGTATTTTGTTTATATAAATTTGCGTATAATTTATCCAAAAAATAATGTAGTAATTAACGATATAATAATAAAAGTAAGGGTTTCGTTATTAAAGATTTGCGGTACCGTTTAAAAATCGCTGTATATTTTGGATATAATATTTTTTATAAATAGTTTTTTAAAAGAATCTTAATATCTTAAACGAATATTAACGGTTTATTATACCTTAAAATTTTAACTTTCGAGCTTTAATTAATTTCTATATAGTTATTATTAAAGATTCCAATTTGGAAGCTCCCGGAAAATTTCGTATTTACGTTAATATTACTACGCCATAAAATGGTAAGTTTAAAAAAATTATATTATTTTAAGATTTATGCTTAATAAGGTATTATTATATTGATAAGTTTTTAACGAAAATATTTTTTACGGTACAACGCGTTTTATATATTAAAATTTTAATCCTTAAAAAAATAAAGGTTACTTATTAACTTTAATTTGTTTTTATAGCAAAATTAAGATATTCGTATATCGGTTCAAAAAGCCGCGTACGGATATTCCGTAAAAGATAGATTGCCGATAAAATTAATAAATTTTTAAATATTAGTATTTTCGCGTAAGTTATGGTAGGTTATAAATATAAATAACGGCGGTTAATTTTTTTATAAAATAAATATTGCTTAATTATGTAAATTATCGAATTATCGTTATGGCCGAGAAATTAAACGTATTTATTATAAAGACGGTAGGAGCATAATAAATATATATAAAAATACGAAGGGTATATAAAAAACATATTTTTATATTAACGGGGATTAAAGAGATCTTAAAAAACTTAAGGTAGTTTTCGATAATCGATTTCCCGATAATCTGGGTTCGGCGGATATTGCGACAATATTCGATATATATTTAAAGAATTAATTAAAAAACTTTCGTTTAATTTTCCTCTTACGTTTTTTTTAATATTAACAAATATTATTTAACAAAAATCTTATCCGCCGGATAATTCAATAGTATTATTATTAATTCTTTTTAATACGGCGTGAATTTTATATTTACCCCGTAAAAAATAACAGGTATTTTTAACCGTTAAATATAAAGTCAGAAAAGGGGTAATATTTACGCTAATCCAAGTGGCCATTTTTAGAAACCGTTTAATATAAAAATGGCTAAATAAGGGCAGCGGATTTTTCGTATTTAATATTTCGAAAAACTTAAAACTAAAAAAATATTCGCAAAAGTATGTTAATAATAATTCGAAAATCGCGAAATAATCGGCCGGCAATATTAAATTAATTCCTTAAGTTACGTCGAAATAATCGGAAATATTAATATTAAAGGCGTTATTAAATAATATTTTAATATCCTTAAAACATTTTGCCGAATATACATAATCTCGGATATAATATAAAAGCATTCCGGCGATAATTTTCGTAATATAATTAGTATTTTTCTATTTATCTAACGGCAAAATTCGCGAAAGCCTACATTTTTAAATTAGTAAATTATTAGCAGGCGCGGAAAAAACGGGACGACGTTATATATAAAAATATTACTTATCTTACTATAATACGAACCCAACAATTTAAGCCGCTAAAATTTTCGCAAAAAAATAAGGTTTATAAAATAAATAACCGAATTAAAAGCGTAAATACGTATTTCGAATCCGTTTACATTAAGTAATGTAATTAAATTTCGGAAAATAATAAACTTTTCCACATTTTCCTTAATAAAAATAATTAACCGAATTAATAATTTGCGATAATATAATAATATTATATAAATAAAAAACTAAATTTTTTTCGCTGCACATATCGTTAATTTTAATATTTTGCAAAAATTCTTACTTTATTTTATTTTTAATATGTATTATTATCGATAAAACGTAATTTATAAAGTTACGTAAATTTTTTAACAAATATATACCCTTAAAACCCGACGCTAAAATATATAAAGCTAGTTATAATTATAAAAACATGGTATATAAATCTATTTTGGGCAAATCTTTCCGGCTAATAAATTTACAAAATACCTTATCTTAGGCGAAAAATACGAAATTAATTTATTAAAACGAAAATATATATCTTATAATTATACGGAAATATGCTTTCTAATTTCCGAATTTATTATATCAAATTTTTAAATCTTATCGTTAATAATATACACTGGCGGTAAATTAAAGCTTTAATTAACTATATTATTTTAAATTAACCTAAAAAATATGTAACTTTTTTCTCGTTTTTATTCGGCGATAAATTACGTAAAAAATCGTTCAATATACCCTCCGCGTCCTTATCTATAAACTTATCAAAAGTTTCCGCCTTATTCTTTAAGCACTACCGTTTTAAAAAAAGTTACTCTAACTCCTTCTTTAACATATATTTCTATTAATAAATAATTAATATATATAACTAAAACCTAAACGTACATCTCGCATTATATATTAAATCTTAAATAAAACTTAATAACAACCTTAAATTAATCCTTTACCGTTTTAATAAAATAATATCCCTAAACCGCTTATATTCGTTTAATACGCTTTCCTAACCGATTTTAAATTTATATTCAAAATTCGCTTCGTATTTAATAACGGCTTTAAGGTTTCGTTCGACGTCATAAATTTCGTTTTATATATCTTAAAGCTTTAACTTTATAACAAATAACATATCATTAAAACGTTTCCACTCCTTCTATTATAAACTTAAACAAATATTAAATAGAATCTCGATATTATCTAATTAACATAAATACGTAATTACTAACTTATCATATTTTTAATCTTTAAAAACGAATAATAATTATCGTTACTTTAAAGACTTAAATATAAACTGTTTCGCCAATTTACCTAGGTTATCAGATATACTCATATCGTTAAAGCTAATAATAATATAAAAAATAATCCAAAATCTTAATTAAAATTAAATAGAAAACGGTTACGGTTCGGATTTCTAAAAACCGCACTTAAAATTTTAAATATATAGCTTTCAAAAACTAAAAAGCCGGGTTTCGAAATATAAAATTTAAACGATAAAAAATAAAAATAAAAATTACTAAACAAACTTTAAACCGTAACGATATTTCATAACGCTAAAAAATAACCTTAATATAAGCATATTTTTATACACGATTTCTTTCTACCTTTATTTAAATATTAATCTCCTTATTAAATTTGGAACCTAAAAAAAATTATCCTAAAAAATTAAATAAACGGATAATAATTCGCCGTAAAAAATATTCTCGAATAAATTTAAACCAGAAATACCTAACAATTATAAATCCGAAATAATTAATAAATCAAAATTCGAATATATCTTAAAAAAGCTCAGGGTTTCTCGTATTACGCTTAAATAAACGATATATAATAAGATATATCCCTTTATAAAAAAAACGAAAATATGGTACCCAACAAATTACTACCGCGTTAAAACCGCCGCTCGGCTATTCGGGGAAAACGTACCCTAAATAATCCAGCTTTATTATCCCCTAAACGATTTGCTACAAAAAGCTTATAATAAATTTATCCAGGTATTTATTAAACGTTATTTATTACATATTAATTATTTAAACGGCGAAACTCTTCGAAATATACGCCGATATAAATATATAAACCGGAGCTTATAATACTTTAATTATTTAAGCTAAGTCCTAACAAATAAACTAACGCGAAATTATTAGTAAACTATAATAAAACTATAAAAAAAATTAATAACGTTAATAATAACGGAACGACCATATTATAAACGTTGCATATTTTGCTTATATTTCCCGGCCATTAAAGAAACTTTAAACAAAATAATATCTATAAATATCTTAGCCTAAATTACCCGGATAAAATAATCCGTTATTTAATACGAAAAATTTACGGAACGTAAAATTATATTACTAGAAAAAACCCGAAAATACGGAAATACGTCGATATTAATACGATCCGCGGATTATAATTATTCGTACCGTTAATTAATATTATTAATCGAAACTTAATTTACTTATTAATTAATAAACGGCGTGTATTTACTAAAATTTAAAATCGGTTATAACGCGACCAAATTAAAAATCGTTTATTACGTACAAATAAACTTATCCCAAATAGTAAAACTTTCCACGATAATATAAAACTTTTTTTAATAATAACCAAAATTTTACGGAAATATTTGCTCTTAAACCAAAACGATAACTTTTTATAATCGCTTAAAAATTGCTAAATTCCACCGGCACGTTCGTTAATAAAATCCAACAATGGCAAATTCCGTAAAATCCGTCCACGGTTAATATTCGAATTTATTTATCAGCAAATTTTCCTAGCTGTATTACGAATATTCCTTAAATTTTTAAACAAAGTCCTCAAAATAAATTCGGGCGATAAAATATAATCTGCTGTTCGGCCTTTTGCCATAGGATATTTTTATCGCAAAATAACTTTACTCAATTTTTCGAACGAAATTATACGTTAAAATATTACAAAAAATAATAAGCATCGGAATTCGAAATTTCGTAAAATTATTAACGGGCCAGCAAACATCGAAATAATTAAGCTAAAACATAAATAAAAAAAGGTATATACCAAAATATTCCGTCAAATTTAACGGGTCGCTTTTTTAAATTTATTCCAAGTATTAACTCCTTAAACGGCCTATCTAATAATTTTATATATCTAACAAAATTCCCTTAATTCCTTTTTAAAGCTTTACAAATTTAAATACTTCGGAGATTTCCATATTAACGTACTTAAAGCATTAAACCCGATCTAGAAAAAACCGAACTTTAAAAATTAAATAAATATATATATATATATATATAAAATAATTATTAATATTCGTAATATTTATAAAACAACGTAAACTAAAAGAATCACCGTACCTAAATAATACTAAACTTAATCCCGTATAATTAACGCGGGGACGTAAATAAATAACGATTATATAAACCGGAATTATACGAACATAAAAACTTAAGATTATAATAACCTAATAAACGAAAATATAGCTATGCTAAATATTAAAACCGGCTTTATTAAAAAATCGGCTATATTAAAAGCGATATTTTAATACATAATACCGTCGACTACGAAATTATTTTGCCAAATCTTTTAAACAAAATAAGATATTATATTAAAGCGGAAACTTTGCTAATTAATTTTGAAGAATTTGCCCCCTTATCGGCAAGATTAATTATAAGCAGCGGATATTTATTAAATCTATTAATAACGGGCCTTCGAACTTAAATACCCTTAAAAATAAAGCTATTAAAAGGTTTTATTAAACTTACCGCGTAATCGCAATCTTAATCCCGACGTTTATCATTAAATATACCGAATTTATGTAATAAAATTTAAATAAGCTTTTTTAATTTTTAAAAATTTATTAACGGTTTTTAAACCCCTTTGTTAATACGGTTTATCGGGATAACGAAAATATCGCAAAATAATAAGCAGTATACCTTTCGATTTTAAATACCGTCCCTTCTTTTTAAAAACCCTATAAATAAATTTCTAACAATTATAACGAGTTAAAAATCTTAATTCTTATAACAAAATCTTACGATACAAACTTTTGCCTATTTAATAACGTTAAATTAAAAGATATGGCCCGCCATATAAAATATATACCATAATATCTATTACCAGCTACCGTAAAATTATAAACGGTTACAAAAAATCGAATCAAACTTTTAGGGCTATAAAACACCTCCGCACGGATATCCCTCGCATATCCCATAATCTTTACGGTTATTTATTAATAAATAACGTTTTGTTATACTAAATACGTATTTTTATAAACTATTTTCCTTCGTTAATTACGAAAATAATATAATTTTTATAAATTTAACGCCTAGCTTATAAAATGATAGCGTAAATTAAATTTTAAACATATTATTTTACCAGATAAAGTAATTTCCACCTTAATTTCACCAGGCAAAAACGATAAAAACAATAGTATAAAATCTATAAAGTTAATTTCAAGGACTTTTGGACAGTTTAAGTAATTATTAAACTATATAATAAAAAACTTTTTAATTAGTAAAATTTCTCGTATATATATACCCTTACTAAAAATATATATTAACGTTTAAAAAGCTTACCTTTATTAATAAAAAATAAAAACGTAATTAAAAGTTACTATTAAAATCGATTTATTAATAATTTCGAACACCCAAATTACTAATATTTACGAGTAATTTTAATACTAAACATTATTTTTACTAATAAAAATATATTTGGTTCGGTTTTAGTAATAACTTTTAATTATTTTTTTATTATCTTTTTATTAATAAATAAAATTAATAATTTTCGCATTCGAAATTATTATAATCGGTTTTAATAAAAAATTTTAATTACGTTTTATATTTTTACCGGTAAAAATATTATATTTTAAATTACGTTTTTATTATCTTTTTAGTAGTAAATAGGATTAATAATCTTAGTATTCGAAATTATTAAAATCGATTTTATTAATAAATTTAATTATATTTTTATATATTTACTAATAAAAATAATATAACTTTTAATGATTTATTATCCCTTATTAATAAATAAAATGAAAAATTTTAAAAATTTAAATTATTATAATCGGTTTTATTAATAATATTATACATTTCTTATTTTATTAGTAAAAATACTATAACTTAGATTTACTTTTTTACTTTTTTTTAATTAATTAAAACTTATAAATAATTAAATACTTTTTTTACATAATTTAAAGGAAAATATTGTTATATTAAAGTTATTAAAATAATTTGTTTAAAACGTTTATACCGGTATTCATAAAACGTAATTTTTGAAATTAAAACTTAATATTTAATATTGAAATTTTTAAACGTAAATTTAATTTTATGTAATAACGCCTTAGTTAAAGCGTAACCTAATTTCCGGAATTAATTAATTTATTTTGTTTTTAATAAATAATATTAACTTTTGTTATTATACCGGCGAATAAAGTTACGAATTTCGGATTTGTAATATTCATCTTTATTTTTTTTATCGTTAGTTTTATGTTAGTTATAATCGTTTTATCCGTTAATACGGGTTATTAATTTAAAAATTATTATATTATTATGGTATACCAAAATCGAATTTAATTCGTTTTAATTATTTAAAAATATTATAGATTAATATATTCTTTTTTTCGAATAATTTCCCGATGTTATATATTTGCCGAAAGTTTAGTAACGACTTAAGCGGTTTTTGGGAAAATATTAGCGACGGTACGGAAAATATAAGAAACGAAATAACGGAAAAGTTGGACGGAATTTATAATAATATTTATTATACGTTTCGAATTATTATAAAGGTAATTATGCGCTAAATTTTATAATTTTAAAAGTTTAATATAATATTATAAATTATAAGATACGAAAGGTAAAAGGTAAGTTATATCTAATAATATATCTGGCGACAGGTATATTTATAATATTACTTAGAAATATTTTATCTTATTAAGTAAGGTTAGGGACTTTAAACGACGGCATTAATTTTCCGTTTTTTTAATATTATTTAAAAAAAAAGTTTTTTATTTTGATAAATTTTTGTTAGTTATATTTTTTTTCTTACGTTCTTAGATGCGTATTTTCCGGATTCTCGTTTTTATTCGGCTTAATTTGGCCGTTTTATTTATATGTATAAAATAAGGGAAAATATTTAAAACCGATTTTAAATTATGTTTTTATTACGGTCGCCGTTTTTTTATTGCTGGTTATTAAAAACGTAATTACGACGCTGATTATAAATAATACCGGAGGTAAAATTAATAATTTCGGCAAGGTAATAGGGATTTTTGTTAAAGCTAATACAAAATTTATGGCTATTTTATAAGTAGCATTTGTTTTTACTTTTTTACTCTTTTCTTTTTGGATATTATTATATTACCTCTGAAAATAAATTATTTTTGGGTACGGCTTGGATAAAAAGGCAGTATAGGGCCCATATTTCGTATTTATTATTAAAGAATAAGGAAAAATTACTTATAAAGAACGGAAAATTGATTTTTTAAAATGTTGGATATAAAATTAAAAGCTAATTTTAAAATTGTAATATATCGGGATTTTTAGATAAAGTAATCGAATTTAACGTACATACGTTTTTTAATATAAATACGATTTTTTATTATAAAGTTGCATCCGTCTAGGTTTTTAATATTTTAAGTATTTTTATGTTATTTTTAATAATTAATTTTATAAGCGTGGAAAATATTATAAAACCGGGTTAGGCGAAAGTTAATCGGTATAAAAAGGCTTTCGTATCGGGATTAATAATTTCCGGAAACGTTTAATTAAGGTTTTTGGTTACGCGTAATTTTTTTTACATTTTTGTTATTACTTTACGATCTTTAGTTTATCTGGCATATTTTAGTTTTTGTTAAAATTTAAATATTTATGTTTCCGAAAAATGCTCGTTATCGAGCCCCTTAAAGTTCCCGTCGTTACAATAACCTAAATTCTTTCGAGAATGGCTAAATTTTATCGTATTTTCTTAAATTATAATTTATTTTCGTATTATAATAAAACCTTATTTAAATATAAATAAAAAAGCAACGTCGTTCGTATTTATATACGAACGGTTTTCTTTATAACCGTTATATTCGTGTATAAATATAGCCTGTTCGTTCTTTTTATTTTAAAATTTTTTATAACTGTAAAACGTAAATTTCCGGTTTATTTCTTTAGGTTTCGATCGTTATAATTAAAATAAAAAAGGAAATCGGCGCATTGGTTTATCGTATGATAAACGAAAATTTGGCTCGAAAGATAATAAAAGAATTTAACTTAATCGTTCGCCGGGGTTTTATTTATAAGCAGCAAGTTAATTATTTTGTTAAACTTAAATAAAGGCAAATTTAGAATCTAAATAAAAACGCCGTTATTAAATATCGCCTATATTATTTTTAATCTTTTTATTTCGGTTGCTATTCCAGTTAGATATATTTTAACAAAATTAATATAATAACAAAATTATAATAATGGATAAAATTATAGGTTAAAATAAAAAATAATTTCGTTTTTAAGTTTTTTAATTATTAGATAGCAATAAATAAAGGATTTATATAATCGTTCGGTTCGGGTAAAAAGCTATTTAAGATATCCCGTAATTATGTTATCGATTTTTGTAAATAAGGTGTTATTATTACTTATAAGATTTAAAAAGATTATTACCGTATTTATAAAGGATTTTATTTACCAGTTATCGCGTTGGTTAATTATAGGCCCAAAATTACGAAAAATAAAAACGTATTAATTATCCCTTTTTTACGTAAATATTAATATTATACTATCGGTTATTAAGCTTATATTTTCGTTTTTTAAATGAATAGTAAAATATTTTATATTATATTCCTAATTTCGACGGATAATTTAATTTATTTCGCAGTATTCGATTTATTAAACGGGCTGGATTACGGGAAAAATTAAATCCCGGAATAGATTCCTAATGTCAAATTAATAAATCCGATAGTAGATATTAAATATTATAAGTTCGTTTTTCCTAACGGATATTTCTCCGTAAATTTAACTTTTTAGGGGTAAACCTTTTATAATTTTATTTTTTAGGTTAAATTTTTGGATTACGCCGTTAATAAATTATTTTCCATTAAGGCGTATATTAAAAAGGAAATTTTTTATAAAATACCATGCCGTTATATTTTATTTTTAGTCGGTTTTTTAAATCCGATAACGGCATCGGTTTTTTATCCGTAATTAGGGCGAATAATACGCGATTAAAATTAATACAAAAGTTTAAATAATACCGGATTATAAAAATGATGGAAAATATTAATTCGACCGATTAGGTAATTTTATTACGTTTATAAACGTATATTATAATCGTAATACTAACCGTAATCTTTAATAAGAACTAGATTTTCGTTTCCTTTTTTATTATAATATTAATTTAAAAAGTGTTAAATTTACCTTCCAAAATAAACCCAAATTTTGGTGTTCCTTATTAAACTAAATATATCGGTTTATTTCGGTATTTCCGGATATATTTCGGGCTGCTAAATTAATTTCCGTTAAATTATTTATAAAGGTTTATAAAGATTATATTATATTTATCGTAAAAGGCGTTAAGTTATATAATTTATAAATATTTAATTATAAACCGTTACATTAAGCGCATACGTATCATTTTTAAAGAATTAAAAATTACCTATATTTTTTTATTACCTATATAAGTTAACCGAATGTTATAACCGGAATTCTATGAAATTATATTATGCATTTAGATTAAAAAAAAAATTTAAAACCCGATTATTTTAAATAAAAAATGCGAAAAAAAAGAAAACGGAAACGGTATTTAGATTTAAATATTGAATTTAAGCTAATTTTATACGTTTCCGTAGTTAATTTAATTTTGCATTATTTGTTAAATAAATAATAATATCATATATAAAAGCAAATAAAGCATAAAAACTTTTATTATTACAAAAAGTAAAAAAATTAAACATAAATATGTTAAACCGAAATAATTATATAATAAAAGTTTAGGCGTTTTTTAGTATACGGGAATATATACGCCTTTTTTAAACGATAGCCGAAATTATTATTTATTTTATAAGAACCGAATATAAATTAAACTTATTTAATTATCCGCAAAGATGTATTATACGGTATAAGTTAACGCATTTTTTATATTACCGATTTTAATCCTATCGATTACTTTTAGGTAAAATATTAAATAAAACCTTACGGCGTAATACATAAAAGGCTAAATTACGTAACCTGGTAAAACATAATATATCGGCTATTTAAAGGCCATCTTTAGAAAATTATTAACTCGATTAGTTAACATATTAGCGTTATTTAAGGTTATATAAAAATCTAATAATTAATATAGATTAATAATAATACAGCTTTTAAAGGTTATACGTTAATATATATTATATAAATTAATGTAGGGGTAAAGGTACTATTTGCTTTAATATATATCAGTTAAAATTAAATACATTAACGTAATAAGGCGTATTAATATATACCGTATAAATTAACGGGGGTGGTAAATATAGTTTGATTTTTTTAAGGATAAAATACGACCTATTTTATTCCGTAAATAAAGTTGGTAAAATTTAAGCTAAAAAAAGGTAAATCTTTTATTTAACCCGTTTCGGTTATAAATTATTAATTTTATATAATATATTATTATAAATTAATATTATTTTGCTGGATAATTATATATTACGGAGAGTTTTTCCATTATAACACCTTTTACTTAAGCTACGGTTTAAAATTAACGTAAACTGCAATTTAATATTTTTTATTGTCTTATTTAACTTAACATAATAATATTGTTTAAAATTTATAAGCCTAACGGCTTAAACGATAAAAATACACTTATTTTTTTACCGTTTAATTACGTCTTTTATAATTTTAATTACGTTAACTTATTATTATTTTTTAATTTCGATAACGTAATTTCTTTATACCAGGATAATCGGTTTAACTAAAATGTTATAAATGTAATATTAATTTCGTTCTTTATTGCTAATATTTTTATACTTATAATTAATTTTATATTTTATTATATATTTAATTTTAAAGTTACTCCGTTAGATAATATTTTTTAATTAACGGGCCAAAGTTTAATCAGTTTAAATTTATACCGGATATACTTTTTTTTAACGTTTGATAGTTTCTGTTACCGTTTAAAAAGTTTTAATTTATATTAGGTAGAATTATTATATTCATTTTCACGGTACTTATCTTAATCGATAACGTTTAAAAGTTTTTACTTTTATTTAATAGGCCATAATTTACATTTAAAATTAATATAATTAATTTAATAATTTATACCGACGATATTACGTATACGCTTATTAATAATATTTTAGTAACTTTTTTATGACCGAGGCGTTAGCATTATATATTAATAACGCTAATTGTTACGATATTATTATAAAACGTTCGTATTTTAAGTTAAATAAATCTTACTTTTATTCCGTTAAGGTAATATTTAATATAAATTAAATTTCAACAAATTATTTAATTATTAAATCCTATATAAATTATATACGAAAAAAAAAATATAAAATATTATCGTATTTATATTTACTATTTAATTAACCTTTTTAATAATGTCGTTTATATAACTCCTTTTATACGGAATATTTTTTATAACACATACCGCTTGGCCTTTATTACCGATTACATCTTTTTAAGTTATTTATAGTTTGAAAATATACGTACATATTAATATATTAAAATTAAGATTAATAGTTTTATAAAGTATAACCCGGATTATTAATCCCGTTTTAAATAAGTATATATATATTAAAAAACGAATGATAAAATTAATATCAAAATTTAATATTATCCAAAAACGTTTACTTTAAATTTAATATACCGTAAATTTGTTTTTTCCGTTAATAAGCACATAACTTTTTAAGATAAAAGCGAAATAAGCTAATAATTGATACGAATATTAATAATGAAAATAAATCCGGATTATATCTTTCCTAATTAGTTCGTCGTTAATTATACATCCTAAAATATTCGATATTATATTAATAAATATAATGCACCTAATATTTTAAAAACGATTCTCGGAAAATGCGGAAAAGTTTTAATCGACGAAACGTTTTATTTATAAATAACGAACCGGCTTTTCGCTAAAAAATAAAAAGCTAATAATACCAACCTTATTATTAATAACGTTAATTTATTTTTTAAAAAACCTTTTACTTTTAAGGTATTACAAAATAAGTTAGATATTAAATTTAAATTATATATTAGGCGTTTTAAGTTTTCTTTGTTTAAAAAGTTTTACCAAACAATAAAACGAAATAGCAAATTATATACCTAAAAAAATGTATATTATACATATTTTCTTTTCCTAACGGTAATAAAAAAAATACGTAAAAGTTAATATATTACATACGGCATTACAAAAAGCTATGTATAATATAACAAGCTTTAAAATATTTATTAACCTTTAAAAAAGGTATATAAATAAAAATATCCCGATTTATTTTAACGTTTAATAAAAAAGGCTATTTTTTATGTTAATATAATTTTAGCGTATGTATAATTCGCTGGGGAAATATTATTAATTTCTTCTAAATTATATTATAAAGAAATAACAATTTAATACGTTTTTCGGTTAATTAAATTTAGCGAAAACCAAAAAATATTCGTTTATCGTATCTCGAAACGGACGAAAATAACCTTAATAACATTTTAACTTAATTTTTAATAAAATATAATCGTTATACCCCTAAATCCGTTCGCGTAACGGATTTTATATAAACTTAACTTATATCTGCTTACAAATCCCCAATACGGTATTCTTAAAACGCCGTTAAATATTTTCGATAAAATTAACATAATTAATTTACGATTTCTTAAAAGTTATTAAATATAAAAATCAATTAATATTTCGTATATAAATTATGTTATACAATAAGGTTTATATTACTTAATTAACGGACGTTTTAAATAATTTAACTTTTTTAATAATTAACTTTAAACTATTATCTTTTTATCCAGATAATTTTACGCGATTTAATAAACATTAAATTAAAACCTTTTCTAGGCATACCAAATTAATAATTATATATTACGTCAATATTTAATAAACATTACCAAAAAGGAATAATTTTAATAACGGTATATATTTATTTTTTAAATATTTTAAGCTGCTAAATATTTCGTAAAAAGCTATCGATAAAAATATCCGCCTTTTCCCGCGATTTTGCACTTTCCAACTTATTTTTAAAAAATTATAATTAATTTTATAAGCATAATAATAAACTTACGGAGACTTTTTTTAATAAAATCTTTAAATACCAAGCTATAAAATTCATATTCCCCTCGAAATAATTCTCCAATAAATATATGCTCGAAGTTATAATTTTTCGAAATAAAATTAACCTAAATTCTTTTGCCGGCTCTAAGCCCAATAACGACGAAAATAATAACGATTCCAAAATCTCCCGGTAATTCTATAACATCCTATTCGCTTAAAACCTCGTCGGCTAATTAAAAAAATTATAAATCCGTAATTACTTACCTAAGGTTTTTAAAATCGCTTAAATCTAATTAAAAATATTAAAAAGTATATATTGCTACTTATTATAATACTTTTAACTTATTTACTTAATAAATAATTTTAACGATAATATTTTTTCTCTTCTCGTATTTATTCTTAAAACTTTTTATCCGGTTAGCAAATACTGCATAAAAAGATTTAATCAGGTACGCAAAAAACTTCAAAGTTATTTTTTTACGTAAATATTTAAAATTTATTATTATTAAAAGCAAACCAATTTAAGGCATAAAATAAATTACCTTTATTAATACCATCGGACAAAGTAATATTACCGACGATAACTGCAAAAATATTATAGATAATAATCATCTCGATAACCTTTACTCGACTATTATCATTTCTTTAAAATTTAATAAATTATTTAAATTAAATATTGCGGCGCTTTAACTTATTTAAAAATATGTAAGGTATATTATTATTATTTGGTTTATATAAATAATAATACTTTCCGAATTTAAAATTTGCTGATAACCTAATTACGGTACGGGATATATTTAAATAACTCGAGATATTTAAAAAAAGGTAATGTTATAACGTAAACGTAAAAAATAAATCTTTTTCCAAAATTAAGGCTGTTATAAATTAACGAAATAACGGTATTAATATTTCGAGATTTTCCCCGTATTTACGCCGTCGGTACATCCGTTATTTAAAACAAATAAACATTTAATTCTTAACGGATTAATATTAAACCGACCGGTTAATATCATTAAGCCCGGGGTTACGAAAATAAACTCGCCATTTTCTAAACCGATAATCTAAAGCTTGTAAATATTCTTAAAATCTTATTTACCTAATTTTAATATAAATTTATTTTCTTAAGATATATTTTAACTACCGATTTCCGCCCGTTAATATTATCTTTTCGCCCGAATTTTTAACCTAATTAAACGGCGCTTTAAATTGGCCTAAAATAATACCAAATAACTGCTTTACTTATTTAACAAAATTTAAACTAATACGTACATCCTATATAAGCTTACATTTTAAACTTTAATGCAAATAATAAAGATTTTTATTTAAACGCCGAAATCGTCCATTTATTCGTTCATAATATATATTATATTACTATAAATCGACCGGCTACGTTTTAAATAAAGATTTTATACATACCTGTTAACCGTTATTTGGTCGTTATTTAACTTAATTTCTAACTACTTAAAAGCTTTTTATATTTTTTTTAAAAACTAATCTTTCTTAAAAATTAATAAAAAATATTAGCGCTTATAAAAGTATTAGGCCTAAAATATTAGCTTAAGTTATAAAAAAAACGAAACTACTAAATATTAAACCTAAAACCTAAAAGAAAAGATATAAAATATCTCCTTCAAATTATTAGCAAAAAAACGCAAATTTTAACGCCCTTTAAAATAAACATATCGACATAAAAAATGACCGTCCGATACGTAAAAGGGCGATTATATACAATTTACCAAATTATAATCCGTACTTAAAACTCGCGCTTTCGATAAATACGTAATAAAATTTAAACTACGAAAACTTTCCGGGTTTAAACGGACGGCGGTATTACAAATAGACGGCCGTAAAACTTACGAAAATTTAAAAAATTTTTATTTCCCCAAACTTACTTATAGTTACGGATATAACGACAACCTTTCGTTACGGGGCCCACCAACCCTCGTCTTTTAAAGATAAGGCCGGGTTATAACTTCGCCGTTATTTAAAATCGAAAACAAAACAAAAAATTAATAAATAACGAAAAGTACGAATATTATTTCGGCTTCTCCGTTTTTTTAAAAAGGTTACGCCGGCAAACCTTAACATATCGTTATTATACATTATCGTAACTTACGGGTCCTCGAAAAACGAAATTATTATATAAAATACCCGTACGTATTAAATTAATAAAAATTCCGGTCGTCGTTAATATCACGATTATTTTCGCAACCTTTTAAATAATACAAAACCGGCATATTAAATTCGTATATTTTTTACGTATCAACCATAAACCTTAATTAATATTAACCTTTATACGTAAATCCGACTTATTTAAAACCAAATCTCTAATTTTTATCCTAATATTATCCGAAACTATTTATTATCTTTCTGGTTTAAAATATTTCGATATTTAAAGTACGTCCTAAACGTTAATATCTTTACTTTCTCGCCCTTTTTTATTTATAAATTATAATACGTATCCGGCACATTATTATATTTATTTGCTAAAATTTTCGCGTTTACGTAAATATTATAATCCTCCCCCGGCGAAATATTATAAATAAGGTTACATAATTAACCGCAACATCCGTAACATATAACCGTCTTTAAAAACGTATATAATTACTTCAAAACGTCTTAATTTACATATAATTCGCCGCTTTTAATACGGCCAAATTCGTAAACGCTAAAGATTTTCCTTTTCTTTTATCCGTATTATCGCTTAAAATAACCGAATATATTCCCGTAATGATATCGGTCTTTACTTATTTTAACGGTATTAAAAACGTTAATTTATTTAAGTCGAACCGTTATATAATTAACGACGCCGTAAACCGGACTCGCATATATAAAGGCCGCCGTCGAACGGTATAATCCATAATTAGAATTTAAATAAACATCGTATATATCATCTCTAACGGGCGCCTAATTCGCATTTAACGCTAAAGTTTTTATTAAAAATAAAAGTCTTATCCCCGTTTTACTTTATAAAACCTATACTTAAAAAAAACGATAACCTTTATATTAAAATATAACCTTATTATCTCCGGCTTCTTAATATTTATAGGCTTATACAAAAAGGCCCTATACGTAACCGTATTTAAAATTTATAATACGTTTAATAACGAAATAACGTTTAAAGGCGAAACAGGCGTCAGATAACGGATATCGGTACCACTTAATATTTAAAATCAGCATTATATCGAAATTATATAAACGAAAAATAAATTATAACCGACGTTACTTATAGGTATTATAATAAACCGTTTATACGAATAATAAAAGTTTTAAATCCATTTACGCTAATTTAATCCATTACAAAAATTAAAATAAATTTATTACATTAACGACGAACGAAAATTAATACGCAAAAAGTATTAATATCTAAATCGAACTATAAATACCTTATAACTATAACATAACGGCCGAAAAATAAATTAAAACCAAGTAAATAATTTGTTAACATACGGATACGACTGTTAAAAATTACATACGATATGCGAAACGTACGAAATTACAAATCATAATCCGCGCCGCGAAAATTAAAACCTCTAAAGCCTTATTAAATATAAACGAACTCCGTCGAACCTATACAAATTTAACGCGGTATCAAAACCACCTCCGCGAATATATCTGCAAAATACCGGATTTTAAAAACGAACAACAAGCCGATACGGTACCGATTACGTTAAATAATAACGGAACCGCTTAAAAACAAATATACGGATTAGGAAATATATAACGTACAAATATAACTCGGCCGATATACGTTTTAACAAACTCGGTATTAAATAATATCTCTTTGCTATTTGGTACTAAAAAACCGGCGGAAAAACATAAAAACGAAAGGAAAAGAAAATACGTTAAAATCCGGAATTATAAACCGAACAGTAATGTTGAAAATATTTTTATACGCTACCGGCAATTTTATATGGATAATTAAATACATAACTTAATTAAAACCCGTTGTATTAGTTGGTATTATACATTAATAAATAGCTTAAACAAAATATTTTAAAATATTTTTACTTAAACGAAACACTAATAATTTTTACGATTTATTATAATATACAAAGCGTATAATCCGTTATTTAACGGTTATAACTTTTTAAACCTACAAAAAAAACGTATTTTAATCTTTAAAAAAATATAAAACGGGAAAAACAACCCGTTTCACCCTTATGTACGTACAAATTACGAGGCTAATTATAAAACAAGGCTTAAAACCGTAATTTTAAAATTTATAAATATTATTATCGAAAATAATTAAATGAGTTATAATAATCCAGCAATTATAACCGCTACTAAGGCTGGAATAAGCTTTATTACGACTTAATTAACTTAAAAAGAAAACAAAAAAAAAATTAAGTTTTAAAAAAAACTTTAAGTTATCCCTGAATTTAAACCTTGTAAAACTTTAAATTAAACCGATTAAATAAAGGGAAAGCTAAAGCCTAGCTATTTTTATACCAACCTGCACCGGGATAATTCAACTTATTCGAATTATTAACCGAGCGTTTAAATAAAACTATTTATAAATAATAATGTTATTTTTAATATAACCTTCGTTTTATAATAAACTTATTATTTTATTCGGATTTTAATTTATATAAAGACTTTATAAAAACTAGGTACAAAAGAAACCCTTATAATTAATTAAACGTCTTTTATTTTTAATTAAATTCGGCGTCGGGGAATTTCTTTAAATGTACCTATATAACAAACTAATTCCGTTTAATAAAAGACTAACCTTTTAAATTTACTTAAAAAATAATCCATAGGAAACCGTAAACGTTAACTTCGTTTTTTAAAATATTAAACTATAAAAATCTTAAGGTAATAAAATAATATTACCGACAGGTTTTTGTAAAAAAAAAGCATTTATTTTCCGCTTAAAAAATTTACTTTTATTTACCTTACCATACTTTCCCGTAAAGATACTTAAAAAATAATAAATAACCATATTCATATGTTTTTAATTTAAAATTATAAATTTTCTATATATTTAACATTTCCTGCCATATTTCTTTAGCTATTGGCTAACCTTTAAAATAATGCAAAGCTGTAATTCTTATATAAATAATGAAGTTTATAAGTTATTAATAAACGTAATTAATCGCTTATTCGTACGGAGCTTAAAATAAATATTTTTTATATAAAAGACGAATAATTTATTTATTTAATTAATTTTAACAGCATATATATATTTGCATAAATAAATATCGGTTAAAATAAACCTAAGCCGTATTATTAGCTATAGTTTGGATATTATTTAAATTTAGCCTTTTACTTTTTAATAATACGGTTATATTCCCTAAGTTTATATATTATAACGTTTAAATACGATATTATTTTATTTTTAAGTGGTAATTTATTTAAGATTTTATAAACCTTTAAAAACTAACCGGCAAAACGATAAATACGATTACGTATTAATTTAAAATAATTATTTTTAATATTTTTAAAAGTTAAATAATTATCGGCAACAGGGGCTGATAAGTTTTTAAAGGCGGCTGTAAAATCTTTATTATTAATAAAGTTTTAAAATTTTAAGATTGCGATCTTAATTAATAATATATTTAAATAATAATTTTTTTGTAATAAAAAGATACCGGCATTAATATCAGCCTCTTCGTATATATATAAGCGAAAAAGTTATATTTTCTTATTATAATCCTACTTTAGAAAGAAATATTCCTGAGCATTATACTTAAAACGTTAAAAAGTTTGTTCGGTTATAAATAAGGCCTTTTTTTTCCATAATAAATCGCGAAAATAAGATAATAATAAATAAGTTTCGATAAGGTGCGAAAAGGTTTATGCGAAATAATTAATTATTTACGGTTGTACAAAAAAACATAACTAAGGTATAAAAAAACGTTTTCTAATAATTTACATAATTAATTTTTTAATATAATTTTTAATAATAAGGTTCGTAATACCACTTATTTTACTGATTAAATAAAGCGGTTTTTCGGGAAAATATAAAACATTATAATAACTTCGATTTTTTATTTATATACTCTAAATCGGTCGAAGATTATGCCATATAGGCGCTAATTTACCTTAAGGACGTAAGGCGTAAATTTAATAAAATTAATTATTTTAAGGTTATATAAAACGTTATCGTATTTTATTTTATTTCCGATTATATCGTTTATTTACATAAAGGTTGCGGTAATTTCCTCGTTATTATTTTAACTTATAAATAATATTCGATATCGGATAATTAAGGTATTCGGGATTTGTATATTATTTAAATAATGCAAAATGTAAACCAATATTTATAAGTTTTATCCGTATTTATAAATTATGCCGTTATATTAATTACTAATTAAATTATTAAACGGGAACGTATTTACTTTTTTAAAAAATTTATGCCGCGATTTTATTAAGAAGTAATTTAAAAAGTAATTTAACGTTTTTCGTATATACGAATTGCGGTATATGTCGAATATAATATAAAATGTTGTAATTAATATAAAAAGTTCGCTAAGTTAATTATTAAAATATAACTATATGGGGTATATTAGGGGTTTAATTATGTATGTTTAAATTACTTTCGTTACGATTTATGCGATTTATTTATCGCGTTTCGTTCGAAATCGATCTGCCGTACGTGGTAATTTTTTGGAGGTTTTGCCGCCTTATAACAAATATTTTAAATATTTTAAAATTACGTTATTTTTAAAACTATAACCTTAACGATAATTTATTTTAGCTTATAAGCCGCCTTAAGTTCGGAAATTTTTATTAAATCGATAATATATAGCGCAAAAAGAGGGGCCCGCTTTTAGTTCGAGAATATTTGGCGCCGAATAGGATTTATTAATAGCCCGGAAATCCTAGCGGTTTAGGGATTTGAAGAAACCATTAATTATACTCGCGTACCCGATACGGGTGTCGCTAAGTAAGGGTTTTATTATTGTAACGTAATTTTTTAATACCGTTATTTGCCGGGGTTTGAAAAACGGGCTTTTTTTATATTAATTTAAGATAATTACGGCCCGTTTTATGCGTAACGCCGATTTAATAAAGTACTAACGTTTTTATAAATTATAAAACTAAATTAATATAACTCTGAATACGACCGAGTTTATATTTAATTATTTTTTCGTAATTATTAATTCCCGATAAAAGAAATTCGAATTCGTTAGATTAAGGGATCGATTTCGACGATAAAATAAAGCATTTAAACATAAATCCGGTGCGGTATTTGGTTATTTTTTATGTAATTATTAAGGCCTATAGGGATATAGTATTTTGTATAACTTTTTACAATTAAAGCTTATATAAATATAACGTATTAAAATTTATTATCTTATTATAACGAAAAAAGTAATAAGTATTATTAAAAACAAATAATCGCTTAAGTTTTAATTTAAAGTTATATTAACCTTAATATAATGCATAATATAACCGTAATTATAATTTAATTTCGTACTTTTATATTAGGGATATCGTATTTTAAGTTATTATTTAACGTTTGCAAAATTATCGAGAAATTATTGTATGGTAATTTAGTTTAATTATAACTTATATAAGTATTAGAATTAAAGTTAATATGTTTATTTTAAAAAATAAAAATATACGTATAGGTTAAGATATTTTTTAAGTTTAATATTTATAACAACGGTTTTTAAAAAAGACTTTTTATTTTCGCGGTTTATTTAATGTTAATATTTTAATAAAATATTTAATAAACTTTAGATTGAAAAACCTTATTATAATGGACCTTTAAAATATATATTTTTAATAACTAGCCGATCGGGTTTATTCTAGGTTAAAAAGGGAAATTTATAAATTAAAAAGAAAGTTAACTTTTCGAAATAAAAGGTAGGTTTTTTATTTATATAAAATAAGAGCCGTATTATTTCGTAACTTTTACTAAATCGAGATCACGGTCTTATTCGATAATAGATATAAGCGAAATGCAAAAATAAACTTTTATTTCGTTATAAATTACTTTTAATACGAGATAATTATTATCGTTAATCGAAATTATTTTAAATTTTTTAAACGGTATACGTGTAGTTTTATGTAAATATATATCGATTATTAAATTTTTTTTCGTTTTTTCGTTACGTAAAATAATTTATGAAAACAAAAATGTTATTAAGAAATAAATAATTTTATAATAATACAAGTTGTTTATTTATATTATAAGTTAAAATTATATTTTTTATTTTCTATAAATGAATTAATTATTTTCAAATAAAAAAGTTTTTTAACGTAATTTTTTCCCTTTTTATGTTAGTTTTAAAACCGGGATAAACGAAATAATCCTAAAATATTTTAAAATTTAAGTCCCCGAATAAAAGCTTATATATCGCTTAAGTTTCGTATTTTTAAAAAGTAAAGTTTCTTAATTTAAAAAAATATATTTTTTACTTTTTTTACTTATTTTATTTAATTCTTTAAGTTAAGTACGGAAGAACGTAACAAATTTATATTATTAGCTTATTAAAATACGGGTTTTTTCGGGTATATCTAAATTATTAAAAAAAACTATTGCATAATTAAAAATACCGTTATATTTATAATATTCGATTTATATTTTAAAAAAATTAAGCGAGGTTTTATTAAGCTTGTTATTCGAATTAATAATACCCAGACTATTATTAATATTGTCGGTAAAAACAGTTTAGAAAAAACGGTTGAAAGGAAGATTCTTATATGAATTCGTTTTATAACCGTAAAAGTTTTGTTCGCGGAATAATTTAATAAATATTAATAAAAGTTATAAACGTTTTTAAATTAACTTATATTAAGTTCGTACTTTCGTAATTACGGCAAATACCGAAATATATAAAATTTATCGGTTTATACGTTATCGGAAATGATAATCGTTTTTTACTTATATACGTATAAAAATAAATAAATTGGAAGTTATATATAATACGATATAGAAGTTATTATTTTTGCTTAAAATTTTAAGAACCTTTTACTTTTTTTTCTTTTTCCTCCCCCGGCAAAAAATTAATTAACGTAAAAGAAAATGGGTATGTTTGATATATTATTTAATGAATATGTTAGGCTAAAGAAATAACGCCGATAACTTAATAATTCCGGGTTTTTAATAAGCTTTTATATAACGTTAATTTTTAACTTTTTTTTTAATTTTTAATTAAATTATTATTATAAAAAAGGTGAGGTTATAATTCGAAAAATAATTATAAATTGTTAAATCGATGAAATACGGGATGCAGCCGCGTAAGACGTTAATTTATACCGTATATACCGATATAAGGACAGGCGTAATTTAGATATATATTAAATATAAGTTAGAATTTGCCGAAAATATCAAATAAAAGGCGTTAATATATGCCGTATAAATTAACGTCGAGGTAAACGTAATATTAAACTTTATAATTATAAATAATTTATAATACGTAATTTTTTATCCGTTTTAAGCTTATTTAAAAAATTTTTATAAGTTTAGTTAGTTTTTGGTTTTTACGAATAAATTAGCAGATGTAATAATGTTTTCGTAAGTATATTTGCCCGATTAAACCTTTTTTTAGATAGCTCGTAAATAGATATTTAAGTTCGCCGGCTTTGTAAATAAAGCCCTTATAAACGTGTAAAAGGTTTAAAATCGGGGAGCGGTTCGAGAAAATGATGGATTAAGTAAAGTTAATATTTAAATTCCGGAGGCGATTTTCGAAATATTGTTTAAATATTTTTTGGTTTTATAATAAGTTATTACTTAAATTATAAGGCCGGATACCGTTTTAAACGTACGGAATAAGGCTTTTAATATGCCGAAATTTTTTTTTACGGCGGCGTAAATAATTGGCGCCGGTATTATTATTTAGGTATCGTTTTATATGTTTAAGGGAATAAATATATATAATAATAATAAGTATAATTATATAATAAAAACGGGTTATGGTGAAATATATAAAATTAAATAGGTAACAATATAAAAAAAGTTCCGTTTATAGCTTATTTTTACGGTTTTGTTTTTATTTAGTTGTATTTATTTAATTTAATATTCGTATATAAAGTAATCGATCGATTTTACTTATTCTTTTTTTTCCGCGACGTTCGTACGAAAATTCTTAATTTGGATTACGAAAAGGTTATTTTTAATAACGGCCTTAAAAAATTTTTCGTACGGCCTGGCCGTATTTAGGCCGATAGGTTTTTACGGGCGCTTAAGGAGCCGTTTAGGCCTTTTTTTTCTGCTTTTTTTTTATAGGCGCCGATTTATAAGGTTTATCGGTATTAAATCGTTTATCGTACGTATTTAGTAAAGCCTTATATATAAGGTAACGATTATGTAATTATTTCTTATATTTTTTATTAAAATAAAAAGTTAAATTTTCGTCCGGATTTTCGGAGCGGTTATATTTATAACGCGGTTAGGCCATTTAAGAATATTATTAACTTTTGCAAAATCGAAATAATAACCGGGGTATCTCGGTTAATAAATTTACCGAAAATTTAATTTTCCGAATATTAAATTTTTATCGCTAATAAAGGGCGATTTAATCCTTGTTTATGTTTTTATCTTAATAATGAACTTTTGCCGGTTTTTAAATATTAATTACGTTAATAACGTTTATTGGAAAAAAATTAAATTTGTTGTATTTTAAAGTTTAACGTATAAATTATCCGGACTTACTGTAATTTAAAGCGATTAATTCGTTTCGATCGTAATATAATTATTTTTTTTTAATTATTTTTATTTTTTTTATATTTTGAGCGGTAATATATCCGGTTAGTATATTTAATATATTATAACGTAAACGTATTTGTCGTTTTTTGCTTGGATTTCGAGAATCTTAATAATTTAATTAAGGTTCGGTTTTTCCTTATTAACGACGAAAATAAAATTTTTATTTTTATACCTAACGCCTTTAATTAAAATAATATTATTAGATACCGTATTAAAATAAAGGAAAAAGGTTGTACATACGTACGAAGTTGTTATATATTTTTATCCGATCTTATTTCCGATAAGGTCGAATATCGTAAGGACGATTTAACGGAAAAGGTTATATAAATTATTATCTTTTATTTTTCGTCCCGTTCGAATTAAGATAAGGGATAATAAAGGGGTATTTATTCTGCGTTTTTTTACGTCAAAGGTTATTCGTTATCGTTATGGCGGTATTAAGAATAATTTATCGAAGTTACGTTATATTAAAAAGATAAAATAAAAAACGAAATAAATTCTTAAAAAAAAAGTTTGGTTTTTGGTAACTTATTCCTTATTTGGTAATAATATAATTAACGTTATATAAATTACGGCTAAAATCTTTAAAGTTGGTTTTTTTTATATAAGCCTAAATTTGGTAAGGTATTTAAAACATTTAATTAATAGGTTTTGAGTTATTTTAACTTTTTTCGAATACGTTTTCGTAAATATCGTATATTAACCCAGTAAGATCTAATATTTGCGAATTTATTTTTGAAGCGCCTAAAATAGAAATAATTTTTACAACCTTAAGTTTGGTAAAAGTAATTAATTTCGATATCCTCGCGATTATTATAATAAGATCTAATATCGGAAAAAAATCTTATATTTAATCTTAATTTATCGTTTTAAACGGTTCCGCTATATATTGTTACCTCGGTATTTTTTTTTTTAGCCGAATCTTTAAGGCGGCAGTAATAACCCCGTTATCCCGCGACGAATTATTAAAAAGCGGTAAAATTCCGTATACGAAAAAAAACCTTACGTAGTTATTTCCGCCCCGAATCGGGATATATACGATTTTAAATTTTCTCGATACGTTAAGCGGTTCCCTTTTAGCTTTATATTTAGCTAAAAAAAAACTTATTTTTATTTTTACCGGTAGGTAATACGGATTAAATTTAATTCATTTAATATTTTCCCTAACCGGGGATTTGTTACCCGGTTTCCATTTTATATATTGCTAACCCCGGGATAAACCGAATATTTTAAATTTAACACACCGGCTTAAAACAGTCGTTATTATTAATGGCGGATTATTCGCCGCCGACGGCACCATATTTTAATGGAATAAATTATTATCGTATTATTTATATAGGCAACCTTTTATATTTTAAACGTCGGCCGTTTTCCGGTTTTTAATTAATATCCTTAAGTACGAATCGATATATCTCGTTAAAAATAATACGTTAAATTTTAAACGATTTGGGTATAAGAATTCCCGTATATTTTCGACGATATCGAAAATTATAATTTTTATCTTAAGCAAAAATAAACGTTTTGCATACGTTTGCTATAGTTATAGCTTATAGTATCGTTATTACGTAATATTAATTAGTTTATATAATATTTTAGCTAGTATTAAATATTTGTTATTAATGCCTTAATAAAGTGTTAATAATTTATTAAGCGACGAAATAAGGCGTCGCCTTAAAGATTATTAAAAAATTTGTTGGAATTTTTATAATTAAAAAATTAGGGTTCAAAATCCCTGGCGATTAAGGTCGAAACTCTTTGTATAGCTAAAAATCTTAAAAAAATTAAAGCTTAAAATTTTTAACGATTAGGGTCGAAAATCTTTGTAAAATTAGGGCCGAAAATCCCTGGTGACCTATAATACGTAAGGGTATTTTTTATTAGTTGCTTTTATAAACTTAACTGTTGTTATTAAAGGTTAAAATATAAAACTATTATAGAAATTATATAAGATATATATTAATTATTAGTTTTAAATAGTTCTTAATAACTTTTGGTAATGTTAAATATAATAAAATTATTAGATTATATTTATTGGAATATAAATTCATATGTAAGGTTTATATCGATATTAATAAACCTAATGGAGGAGATTAATAGAAAATATTTTTGCGTATTATAAAGTTTAAACTTTTTCTTTTTTTTATTAAATTTTTAAAGATTTTAAATAAATTTATTACCTTAATATTTTTAATTTACCTTTATGTTGTAAGGAATTTCCGACGTTAATTATCCTTAATAGATTTAATATGCGAAAAATGTGGTAAAAGATTTTCCGAACTTTTATTTTTCGGTTATAAAATTTTTAAATATTATTAATATCTTAATTATTTTAAACTTATATATAGGCGTCAGATCGGAATATACCGTTATTTGTTTATTTGCGATTTATGTAAGCATATTTTTTTATTAAAAAGATTTTAAGAAGTTATAAAAGTAAAATTTATATTTTTTATTTTTATGGTAAAATAATATTATAAAATAAGTTTAGATCTTATTAAAATAATTATAAAGTTAATATTTTTTAAGATCTTTATTAGAATAAATCTGTTATAACGTTTTTTAAACCAATTTCGAACGGTTATATAATTTTAAGAATATAGCTTATTTAATTCCAAAAGCCGTTATTTTTGTAATTACCCCTTAATTTTCCCGAATATAATAATAAAGAGATATCCGTTATAAAAAATATTAAGTTATTTTATAGATTTTAATAACGTCGGTTAAATCGGGATTCCGTTTAAATTATCCGGTAAAAAAATATTTAAAGGTTACCGGTTATTATATCGTTAGGACGCTGATTATTATATACCAATATTAAAAAGGCGGTTAAAGCTTTTTATTGGATAATTTTATTATTTATTCGTTAAATAAGGCCGAAACGATTTTAAAAAATGGGATGCCATAATTTCTTATATTAATTTTGGCGGCTGAAAATAGGTAGTTCTGTTATAAGTTTGTTATTCAAAGTTATTTTAAGGTTATTTAAGCCCGGTAAGACCTGGATATTTATAATTTCGACGTAGAAATATCTTAAAAATCGTTAAAATTAATAATATTAAGTTTAAAATTTATTATATAAAGGTTTTTTGATAATTTTAAAAAATCGGTCAATTTTTTAAATTTTAGCGATTATAAATAAAACGTTATTTTTTTGTATATAAAACCGTTTAATTAATATTATATTATGGAAGATATACGTAACTAAATTAATAAAATAGTAAAAATGTTAATTTGCGATTTTATTAAATCGGTACGGTTTTAATTTTTCGTTAGTTAAAAGGTTTTTTATTTTTCGTACGTAAACCGTTACGGTATAATTATTATTATTTTTAATAACGAAGGTAAAAAGTTTTGGCTTATATAGTTTTTCGAAAATGTTATAAATTAATTTGAACTTAATAAACGTTTATCTGGTTTATTTTTGGTATTATATTTCGAGGAAAGATTTATTTTAATTTAATTTAATGGGATAATTTATATTCCGTTTACGTTTAAGAAAATATTAATAATTAAAACGATATATTAATATTTTTAAATTATTTTAAAAGTTTTAACATAAACTTAAGTTAAAGTTCGAATTTTTTATATTATAAATAAGTTAGTATTAAAAAAGTGTTTAAACAAAATCGATTTAATGTTTTAATAATAAGGTAAAAGTACCGGTATAATATAATAGGGATCGAAATATAAATTTTTTAAATGTTAAAATTAAATAAAGGTAAAGAATTTATTTATTTAAGCCGGTTTATATATTAATATATTAATAATTCTGAAATCGTTATCATTATAAACGATATTGTAATTTGCGGTATAAATATAAAAAAAAAGGTTATAATTACGACGTCCGTTATTATAATAGCGATATTTATAAAACGAAAAGGCGGAAAAGAAAATAATAAGACGCCGGTTTAAAATACGTTGATTCGGTAATACCTGGGGTAATCGATATTTTCTCCGGGATTTTAGGTACAATTATATTTATCGTTTCGAATAAGCCCCTTATTTACGTATATTACGCGGTAAGGTTAAATAAGCTTTACGTTTTGGGATAAATTTACGCGGTAATCTAAAAATTGTTTTTGGGTAATAAGGACGTTATTAAGGATTTATATGATTACCGTAAGTTTATATAAAACGTTATTTCGTTAATTTTAATTGGTCCATATATCTAAATAAAAAAGTTAGTATATTTATAAATTAAAGTGGTAATAAGGATATTTAATTTTGCTTTATGGTTAAATATTTATATTATTATAAATCCGTAATTAATCATTTATAATTATAATAATATATTTATTAAATTAATAAGGGAATTTTTTAGATAATACTATTAGTTATTAATTATAATTAAAAAAACGTAAAACGGAAAATATATTATATCGAACCGATTTATTTAATAACCTAATATAATTCCAGATAAAATTCGTTACTTTTTAAGTTTATTATTTTCTTTATAACGTAATTATATTATTTTCGAATTATTTGGAACGTTACGGGGGAATTTTAATATCTGGGCTTTTTTAAAAAATTTTGATAAAATCTAATTTATTTTTTAATAATACTTTTTTATTTTTTTAAATTATATTATAAAATTTTCGATAACGGTAATTATCTGCCGATACGATATTATTAAAAATTTAATACAAGTAATAAAATATTTAATTTAAGAAACTAATAATTAAATAAAAAAATCGAAACTAAAAAACCGGTATATTTTAAAACGAAATTTCGTAAAATAAAAGGTTAATAATAATTAAAAATAATAATTTCGGGGAAAAATTAAAAAGTGAATTTTTGTAAAGGCAGAAATATATTAAAATTAACGGGCCTAGCCAAAAATCTTATTTTTTTAATTTGCGACCTAAAAGTTTCGCGATTTTATTTGCCGGAAATTAAACGATCGGTTAGTTTGCGTTCGATATTTTAAATTTTATATAATAATACGTATATATAATATTTTTTTAAAATAATTAATATTAGCGTCGAAATATTTTAATTAAATAAGTTTAATTAAATATATATAACTACGTATATTATTTAAATAACGTTAATGTACTTATTAATAAACCGCATAAATAATCGTTATATTAACCGAATTATTCTTAATTTGTCATTTCGATAACCGTTTAAAAAAAGGGCTATAAAAACCCCGTATAGAAAAATATCGCGTAATAAATTTAGTTGGTTACCGTCCGGATAAATAATTATTTTTATTAATATATTTACGTATATATATTAAAATAAATCCCGGATAAAGGATATTAAACAAATAATGGTTTATTAAATTAATAAAATTAATAACCGGAATATTAAACACTTTTTACCGGCAGTACTTAATTTATTTAATAGATTTAAATATTTTCGGTTTCCGTAAAAATATTATATTTTAAATATTTTCTTATTTTATAAATAGTTAATAAAAGGATTATATCCCTAAATTTTAAAATATTCCCGGGCGGGAATAACGGTAATCCGGGTAAAAAGGATATTTTTTATTATTTTTAATATATTTCGATAAGGAAATATTATATTTAATATATTACTTCCAACGGTACCTCTAATAAAAAAAAGGGCCGCTTAAAAACTTAATTTATTTCTTATACTTTTAATATATATTAATTTTTTGCTACGTAGAAAATTTGTTTAATGATAATGTAACTAAATACATATAATATATATACGATTAAATTTGTCGTATACGTATAAGCTTATATGATTTTAAATATAAATAATTTTAAAAATTAAAAAGATAAACTTTGCAAAAAATATACTTTCTAATTTTAAGTTTCGGGTTTAATTAATTCATTAAATACCGACATAATAATTTATGTTAATATAAACTTAGCGTAAGTAAACTTTATATAAGAAATCGATTAATTAGGCCCGTATTAACGGGTATTAAAATTGCCCGTTAAAAAAAGAAAACGTTTAATACTTATACCCGATTGCCGAAAAAAAAGCTTTCCGTATATATACCCACATTTTGCAATTACTGAAAGTAACCGATTAATACGTATTATCGTATTAAATTCGGGGTATTAATACGAATAAAAAACTTTAAAACAAATTTATAAATGTTTATAAACCGCGGGATTTTATATGTTATATAATTAAAATTTTATATTAAGTACGTAACGAAAGTTATTTTCAATTTACCGGGTCGTTAAGTTAACGCCTAATAATAAAGCCGATAAAATTATATTAAAAATTAACTTCTAATAAACGTATTTGGTCGATAAAAATAATGCTAAAAAGTTAATAAAAATAAATAAATATTTCCAGAACCGGTATATAATAAGAATTAATAACCTTAATTTAGCGATTAAAATAACGTAACTTAAAATATATTTTATATAACGTTTGCAAATTTAAATATTTTTAAGTCGGAAATAATCCCCTTTTCGTTTTTATTACTTCGTCTAAATATTCCGTCGGTAAAATAACGCCGCCGAAATTAAATAAAATACGTAAAAAATAATTTCGAATCAAAAAAGTTATTAATTACGTTATTATTATGCAGTTATAAAAATTAAGAATCGAATAATTTATAAATTTTATTTTTACTAATTATTTCGTTACTAAATTTATATTAAAAAAAATAGATATTAAGTGATTTTAAGTAATTTTTAAAAAGGATAATATTAATATATATCGGTTTTATCGAAAAGGTTAATACGAAGGCGGTATTTAATATTTTATAACCTTACGGGTTTCGGAATTTGCTTATTTTTATTTAATTGATCGCTGATTTAATAACGGTTTATATTAAATATTAATTTAAACGCTTTATAATTATCTAAGCCCGGCCTTATTAGGGCGCGTTTTTTTAAATAAAATTTAATAAATTAAATTAAAAAAGAATTTGCCGGTCGGTACACCCTTACGGATTTATTTACCTTACCAGCTTATATCGGGTACGATATTTCCCTTTTAAAATAAATTAAAAAAATAAATTAAAAATATAAATAAATAAATATATATATATATATATATAACGCTAAAGTTTTCGCCGCGGCTTATTATAACGAAATTCGGTAAACTTATTAAGTTAAATATTAATAACTTTTTCGAAAAGAATATGAAAATTTATTTTTTTATTAAAATGTTAAAATAAAAGTTAAAGTTTGGTTATAAATACGGTAATATATCTTTTATGTATGTATATAACGGGTTTTTATTACGTGAATATATAATTAGAAGTATTTAAATTAATTTATATTAAAAAAAATATATTATATTTTAATATAACGAAATATAAGTTCGGAACGCGAATTATTTAATAGTATTAAATAACGCCGCCTTTTCCGTACCAAAAAAGAAAAAGAAAAATATAAAAGAAAAAAAAGGAAAATACGGTATTTATTTTTTTTACTTAAAAAAATATCGTTTCCCGCGGGTTTTCTAAGGGAGGATTTAACGGGATCGTTTAGCCGGCGACCCTTTTTTTAATAATGAAATTATCCGTTTCGATAATTGCCGTATTTTTTTCGATTCGTAAAAAAATAATCCGGTTAAAAGGTTATTTTATATATTTTTAATAAGGGCAAATAATAAATAAGCGGATAAACCGGTGGTAAAAAAGTATTTGGAGTTCTTAGAAATTTAGGATAAAAGTTACATATTTAGGGTTATGCATTTTGCAAATTGTAAAAAAACGTCGTTTTCGGTTTAGAAGTTATATGAGATCCTAATTTAAAGTTTAGCGTTTATAATTAACGTTAATTTAAATGGTTGCTTATTAGCGTCGTTATTAGTAACGATAGCCCCGAAAAGCTATTAGTTTATCGGTTTTTTGGTGGATTATTTAAAAGTAATCGAAAAAACGTTTTTATCGGCTATAATTTCGAAATTATCCGAAAAGAATAATTATTTTAAAAGGACGTATAAATTAAAAATTACGGATTATCTTACGTATAAGCGGTAACTAAACGTAACCCCGTTATTACGTTATATAAATATGGTTATTTTGGTATTATGTTATTGATATAATATATTATTCTTTTTTATAACGCTTAATTTACGGCCGGTAAAAATCCGTATTTCGCCGTAAAATAAAAAGGGTATTTCGTAATCTAAGTACCGGCAAACATAATATAATAAAAAAAAGTTTTCCGCAAAATAATATAAAGATTTAAATTAATAAAATAGCATTAAAGCTTTTAAATTACGTAATTAAAGAAAAAGGGAAATAATAAAAGGATAAGTTAGGATTTAAATAAACGTATTTTAAGCGTAATAATCGTAATATCGAGTAAATATATTAATATTTCCGAATAAATACGGATTTAATATAATAACGCCGTTTAACCGCGCGGTTATTTATTTTATATGGCTATATCCAAATCTTTAAAATAAATTTAAATACTTAAAATAATTAACTTTTATAGCCTTACTTTTTTTAATACGATTTTTAATTTTCGAAATATTAACTTTAAAAATTATAATATTAGAAATCGTTTTCGATAATTTCGAAAAGTTTTAAAAATAATATCCCCGGTAATAACCTTATTTTATTCGATTAGCGTTCCCGTTTATTTTATTATTTTTTGGCCCTTTATTTATATGTCCTTATTTTAATATAATAAAGAATATCTTTATCGTAACGTAATACGCTATTCTTAGCGGTTCGTTATTAATATTACTTATATTTTATCGGGTTTTTTTTATTGTTTCCGGTTAAAAACGTAGTTTAACCGTTATTTATTTTACCTTTTTTATTTTAAACCTCATTATTTTTGGTTTATGTTATTATTAACGTACTTAATTAATATTCTTTTGGTAGGGCTAAATAAAGCTCGAATATAAAGTTATTATAATATCGAATCTTAATACGGTATTTTTATTTTTAAATAGGCGAACGAACCTTTTTATAGATTTAATAAAAATTTCGTTCCGTACTTATTATTTTTAGCATTCTTAAATCGGCCGCGTTATAACGTTTTAGGCGTTATTTTATATAGGATTTATGTTTACGAAATGACCTATTCGAAAAAATCCATTAATTATTACGGAATATATTATAAGTTTTATATTTCCGCGATTTTATTTAAAATTAATTCCTTAAAAGTTTTTTGATATTTATTATTTTATTTTTACCGATCGTTCGTAATTAATTCTTTGTTTTATATATTAAACTATATCTAAAGTTTGTTATTATTTTTTTTAATATATTTGGTTTAATATGTTTTAATTTAAGATCGTTTTTATAAAGCGCCCGCTTTAACCGTAACCGGATTATAAGTTCTTTTTATTATTTTTAAGCTCGTTTTTTATGTTCGTTTACGGTAGCGTTTCTTAATTACGGCTGGTTAAAGTTTTACGGCTTAAGGTTGTATATATTTTAAGGTAAACTTTAAAAAAGTTATCCGTTTATACCTTGGCATATATTTTTATATATACTTTTCCGGCCTTTTCTTTCGATATAAATTTTAGAGGTTTTTTATAAATTTTTTTAGGATACTTTTAAGGATATAATGGTAATTAAAAGGCTATACTTTCTAATACGAAATTATTATCCTTTTTTTATATCGATCGTTAGTTATATAATCAACCGTATTAGCTTTAAAAGGCCGTATGGTATAAATTTACGTTTAAGGTTTTATAAAACCGTAATATTTTTAACAAAAAAATTAACTTTATCGATATACTCCTTTACGTGCTAAATCTTATTTAACGGCGTTAATACGATAAATTGTTTAAAAAAAATATCCTAACTTATTACCGCGATATTACGAGAAAAATTAATCTAATATAAAAATTAGGCAGCAACGGGGAGAATAGCTAATATAACAAATAATTAAAAACGTTTATAGTTTTAAATAAGTTTAAAATAAATACGTTTATACGTTTATATTTATAAATTTATAACGTAATTTTTATTAAATAGGAGGTTATTTTATCCCTTTAATAGTTATATTTTATATATTTCGAAACGGTTAGCGAAATTTTAAAAAAGCCGGTTGGGTTACGATAAATCGTAAATCGACGAATATATTAATAATTATATAAAGTAATACTTAAACTTTTATTTCGGGAGAAATATCGTCGTTAATAAATTATTACGTTAATAAGTAAAAAGTTTATAATATACGGTTATTTCGTTATAAGATCCACGGAATTATCGTTACGTCGCCCGGTTTATATATAAATTTCGTAAAAACCGAGTTTTAACCTTTATACGCCCCAGCCCAAATAATTATAAAGCTAAAAAGCGAAATCTTTAAAGTTTCGATTTAGATAAATTTTTTAAAGAAATAAATAAACCCCCGAGAATATCCAAAAATTATACGCTATTCGATTTCGTTTAATTATAATCCGGTTAGTTTAAATAAAATAACCTTAAAGAATTACGTAAATAAAAAATTAATAAAACGTAAAAGATTTGTGTATATATACGAAGATTTAAATTTTTATTATATAAGGGGTTTTTATAAATATATTAAATGTAATCGCCGGGAGAAATATTTTAAAATTAAGATTAAAAGTATTATGGTAATTTTCGTTAACCGTTAATTATTATAACGTATTATATTATTTAAGTATTTAATAACTAAAAATTCAATAAATTTTTATAAATAACTGAAACGATTAAAATTGGCATATTTATATATATTAATAAAAGGTTGATAAAATATATATAATAATTAAAAAAATATAAATATAAGGAGGTACTTAGGGTAACGGAGATATAAGTACGATAACCCTGTTCTTATAATTATTTAACTAATTTACTTACCTTTTATTTTAATATTAACGATAATAAAAATAATAAAAACTAATTAATCCCGTTATTAATACAAGAAATAAGATAATTCTAATTCGGCCGTTAATCCCCTAATTAAAAAAAGGTAATTTTAAGCTGATTATTTTATCCTTTTAATATAGCAGCTTACGTATTATATCGAAAAATATATTCGTTTTTTTTTTACCACCTTTTTTTTTAACTTTTTTATTACCCAGCCGCTATTACTGCCTAACTAAAAAACTAAAAGAAAACTGCAATTATTAAAAGTTAAAATTTATACGTAACTCGTAAAAATTATTACGAAAACGGCGTTACGAAATTATTTAATCCTTTCGGCGCTTTATTACGCGTAAATTTATACGGCCTTTAAAAATATAACGATACGTAATTAAATAAATTTTATAACGTAAAGGATTAACTTTTTCGGTTTCGCCGTTTTAATAATTAATAAATCCGCAATTTTCGAAATTTTTAAGTTATTCCCGTAACTTTTTTGTTTATACGTATTTTCGTAACAAAAAACTACAAGTTATTTTTAAAAACCCGTAAACGTATTTACGTTTAATTACTATCTTATTTTCCGAAAACCGTTTTTAATATTTTTTAAGAAACGGATTTCCGAAAAATATATTACTAAAATTAATTATGTAATTTAAGCGCATATTAATAACCTTTTTTTCCGCTTTTGCTTATATTCTTATATAGTTAAATATTTTTATTTACGTTTACTTTAATAATAACGAAATATAACGATTTAACAAATTTAACATTAAAAAAATGTACTAAACGAAGGGGCCTTAAATAACCTTAATATACCATATTAAAAGAATTTATCAAACTTTTTAAAATCGAAAATAAAAAAAGCCGATAATATAAAAAATAGGATAAAGAATATATAAATAACGAATATAAAAAAAGGATTTTTAAGAAAAAACTAAGAATATAAAAAAACGAATACGTTTATTACGTAAAGCCGATAGTTATAACGGGTTTAACGACGATAATAATAATAATATTAGCAACGACGGTAAAAATAATAACGGCGATAACGGTAATAATAATAGTGGCAACGGCGGCGATAACGACGGTAATTATAGCCGCTAAGGCTTTTCTTTAAAACGCGCGACGAAAAATATTTTAAGCTTATAATTAGTTTCCGAAAATCTAAAGTTTTAGGAAATTTTTAAGGGATTATTTTTGCTTAATATAACCCCGTTAACGCGCGAAAATATAATTGCCCTTTTATAAACTTTTTTTATTATTTCCGGGTTAACGTCGCCGAAATTTACCGATAATTTATATTCATTTAATTTGTCGGATCCGCGTTTTAAAAAAAGCCAAAATTGCAATTTTTAAAAATTACGGATAACTTAATTTTTTTATGGATAAGGCGCCGGGTTACCTTAAAAAAAGATGGCAACTTAATTTGCTTAAATAATAAAAAAATTTTCGCAAAGCTTTTTATAACCGCCGAGAAGTTTAAACGGGCCAAAATATTTATTTTATAATTACGAAAAAGTTTAAATAAAGTTATAAAAAAATAAAAATTGAAAAATATACGAGATCCGCTTAGAAACTTATTATATTAATTATAAACATAACTATTAAAATTATTGAATACTTAAAAACTTTTAAATCCTATAAAACGGCTGCCGAAATATATAAAAATGTTACTTCCGTAAAACCGTTTATTTAATATATTTAAAAAGTTTATAAAAAGGGGAAAAAACTTATTAAAAAGGTAATAACCGTTATAAAGAAAATATAAGATTATGTAATTACGATATAATAAAAGGCAAATATTTTATTAAAAACCGAGCTTAAAAAAAGTAAAGAAAAAACGTTCGTTAATAGCGGTTAATTTTTTTTACCTTTTACTAATCCTTTTTTTCGAATTTTTGGTACGGGAAATACCCGGCCGTCGTTTTCTGCTGCGAATAAGGATAAAAAAAAAGAAAACTAAAAAAAGGGCGCCCGTTAGTAATAATTATCCCCGTTTACCTGTTAATTTTTCTTTTCGAACTTTTCGTACAAAAAATATTTAGCCGTTATTTTTTAGTAAAAATAAGGATAAGAAAAAAAAATAGTAAAAAAAAAGGCGCTTTTTAATAATAATTATCCCCGTTTACCTTTTATTAATTTTTTTTCTCGAACCCCTTATACGGGAAATACCCAGCCGTTATTTTTTAGTGTAAATAAGGATAAGAAAAAAGTAAAAAAAAAAAAAAAAAAAACAAAAGCGTCCATTATTTACGATATAACGGATATTAACGAAAAAAAGCGAAAATATATATCCAGATATTCCGATGGTAATAATAAATATACCGCCAAATTAACGGGGAGCTTTTTCGAATAGTTATAAAGATAAGCCTTAATTTTAATTCAAAATTTAAGCCATATTTAAATAATAAATATAGTAATCGGGTAATTAAGGCGTAAGTTTTTCGGTAAAAATTTCGAAAGTACGAGGACGAATTATAGGGAGAATAGGATGATAATCGGAACCAGTAAAAGTTCGATTAAAAAAATATTTTAAAAATTTACCAAATGTAACCTTTCATAATCTTAATAAAGAAAACCCAAATAAACTAAAATAAGAGTGGACAAAATTCGAACTTTTTATTAACGAAAAGTTTCGTTAGATTAAGATAATTTATCTTTATATTAAGAAAGGTTTTTTCGTATTTATGCTTAATATTACGCCGAAAAATTAGTTAATGGTTAAAACTTTTAAAAAAAGGACGGCGTTACGAAGTTAAGATTTTATATTACCTGTATTTTAATATAAGATAATACGCGATAAATTCCGGAAATATTTAAAATTATATTTACTCCTAATTTATTACGGGAATATTAATAATTTAAATAATTTAAATTTCGAAATTTAAGTAAATTATTATAATAATATAATATTCGAATATTTATCCGGTTTTCGGCTCGTAATAAATATTGCGGATTTTCGCGTTTTATTGCGCTTTAAAAATTTAACAAACGAAAAATATCGAAAAGGAAATAATAAGTTTTACGGTCGGATTAAGTTTAAAAAAGTTTTCGGAATATTATTAATAACGTAAATCGTAATTAATCGTTTAATTTAGTAGGTTGATAATACGAAAATATTACGTAAAAATACTAAAAACGTTATAATGTAATTAAAGGTATTCGAATAAACGTAATATTTTTGTAATAAATACCGTTAGTTGGTTATATACCAAACTTATTAATAAAAATTTTAATCGTATATTTTTAAAACCAAGTTATTTAATTAATGTTATTGACGACGTAATTATAATTTTTATTATATAATTTAAAAACCTTTTTAAACCCGCCCTATAAAAGTAACGAATTTTTAGTAAATTAATTTATACCGTTTTTAAGGCGCGTATATATATACCTCAATTTAGGCGTTTTATAAGTTTTATGTTTAACCGTCTTGTTCCCGCCGTCGCCGTTTTTGTTCCCGCTTTTCTTTTTCTCCCGAATTATCATTTCTAGCAATTTTTGCAATTTCCGCCGTTTTTGTTATTTTCGTTATTTTTACCGCTTAAACCGGAAAAAACCGTTAATTGATAATATAATAGCAATAAAAAATTGAGAAAGATATAATAAAGTAAATTTTTATATACTAAACGCAAAAAATATAATTAAAAAAAGGAAAATTAATAAAATAAATAGGATTTATCCGGTTAAAGGAAATTAGTACTTACGTATTTCATAATAAATTATGCAAAATTTAAGCAAAAAGATACCGTAAGTAAAAATAGGCAAAGCTAAATATACGCGGAATACGACGGTTATATTAATAGCTAGCTTATAAATATCGAAAAAAGCTCAGATCCAAAAAATGATTAATTTGTTAATACCGAAAAAAGCTTAGATTTAAAAAGCGAAAAATATTATTTAGTTAAGATAATATATACGCGTTTTTTTAGCTAAGGGCAAAACGGCGGTAATATTCTTTATTTTTTATTAATTAGGTAAATTTATTTTTGTACGTAATATATTTTAAAAAACATTACGGAAGTTAAAAATATCGCTTTAAAATATATTAAGATGGTATCATTATTTTTTAGTATAAAGTAAAAGGTAAAAAATAACTTAAGGCTGGTAATAAGGAAATAAAGGAACGATTAATAAAAAACCGATATTATTTACGTATTAAAAAAAATTAAGCGAAATATAAAAGATTAATTATTAAAAAATTGATAAGTATTTACTTCCGGGAATCCTCGGCGAGAACCATATTTTAAAGGGGATATTAAGTAACGTTACGGGTAAAATAGTTAGTAATTAAAAATAAACATTTTAAAAAATAATTTTTAAATTTGTTTTCGTTTTAAATTAATATATATATATATATATATATAATATATAAATAAATAAATAAATGGATATATAATCGCGGATTATTTTAAATTTTCGCCATTTTTTTATAGCGGAAACGTACGAATTTATATTATAATAATAATCTTTACTTATGCCGTAAAAATTAAACGGGTTTTTATTTTCGGTATTATAATTTATTTTTATTTTTTATATCTAAAAAAGTTGATATAAAAAGTTAAAACGGGCTTAATATTAAATGAATATTTTTAAGATTTAAGGTAAATGCTTCTATTAACGCTCCGATTAATTTTTCGAATATTATACGCTAATATTTAATTTGTATATTAATACGCGAGCGAATTTTAATTTAATTTTAAGGTATTTATTCTTTATTATACCTACCTTATAATATTGTATAAGATAAAAATGCGCTATATTAGCTGGTTAATTATATTATTAATAAATATGTAATTTTTTTTCCTTTTAAATTAAATAACGGGTTATATATTTTACGAATAATACGTAAAAAAGTTTTGTATAACGTAATTAATAACGTCGTAAGGATTTTTACGAATACTTATTTTTTATTAAAATAATATAAATTATATATAAATTAATTCCGGAAATAAATTTGCCACCTTAATAATAAATCGATTCTTATTATTAAAGGTGCATACAAAATTTATACCTACCTTAATGTACCGATTTAATTTGTTAAAATTAATAACGTTTTTTAATTGTTTAATATTTTTAGCAAAATATGTAATATCGAATTAAGCGATTTTCCGTTTATTAAACCGGGGTTAAAAGGAACGTAAATTATTAAGATTTATCCGTGTCCCGTAAAGTTTAGATAATATTTATTATTAGCCGTAAGCCCTAATATAATATAAAATACCTAACCATATTTCGATATAAATATTTCGATTAAATAATAGTTTTCCCGTTTAATATAATAAGGTATATTTACCGACCTAACAAATTAAACCTTTACGGGGTGGATAATGTATATTTATTTTAATTTAAAATAAGTAAATACGTATCGAATAAAGAAAATAAAATTTATTATTAACTTTTGCTTTTATGTTATAAATATCGATTAATGCAGTATAAATCCTAGTTTGTATTAAAAAAACCCCGCTTTTATTAGTTATAAAGATTACGTAAAATATATTTTAGCTTTAATCGTTTATCGATTAATTAATATAATAATAATATAAAGATAAAATAAATTAATATCAAAATTTTAAAAAATGTTTTATAATTTGCATTTTTATTTTTTATATTATTTGTTTATTACAAAATATACGTAATTTTAAAAATATAAAGATTAAATAATATATAATCTTTTTTATATAAATTAATTTTTATATTACCGTTTAAGCCCCGTTTAATTTAGAACTATTTATTAATATTTTTCCTTACTAGCTTTTATAGCTTTCCGAAAATTATATCTTACTAATTTTTTCGTTAAATTGGAATAATTAATAATAATATTACGTTTATATCGGCAAAGTTATTGTACAGTATTTAATTATAGGGTTTCGACATTTTTAATTATTTAATTTTAAAAAAAATGCGATTATTATAATATAAATTTTAAAAGTATTAAATATACGGAATTAGTAATAATTTTATTTTAATCGTACTTAACATTTTTATTTTATTAAAATATTATTAATAAGGTTAATACGGAATTGGTTTATATCCCGAATTAAAAAAAACCAAAATTAATTTTGTAATTAAATTTAAGTCGATTTAATAGGTTACGGATATTTATCTATAAATTATAAAAATAAGTTTTCTATATTAACGGGTAATTCGAAAACTTTTAGTATTACGTATTTATAGGGAGTTAAAATCAGCTTTAGGGTTATTTAATACTAACTATTAGCTAATTGATAGGGTGGTACCGGTTATAAAAATTAATTTTAAAACTATACCTAAAAAAGTTATACCATTTAATTAATTTATATTATAATAGTAATAGTTACAAAAACCCTAACACCGCGCCGTTATTAACGAGTATATAATTTAATTATTTCCGTACCAAAACTTAATAAATTAATAAATAATTTAAAGATATTAAATAAAACCTTATATATAATAGTTTAAGCCGGGTTATATCGTTATTATTATTAAAATAATAAAACAAAATATAGAAAATTATAGGATAAGTTTTAATTACTAATTAATTAAATACGTTAACGGTAGTTTAATAAATATAAAAAAATTAATTACGTTAAGCGGTTAAATTAAAAAAACGGTAGTTATTATGGTACCCGATCGTAGGCCCGTATTTAATTATTTATTAAATAATTTAAGGTTTAAAATTATTAAAACTTTATACAAATATATTTTTCGCTTTTTTAATTCTTAACCGGTTTTTACGGAACTTATATATACTCGAAAGCGATTTAAAGATATTTAAAAGCAAATTTCCGAAGATTAAAATTCTAGAATCGGATGACGAAACATTTATGGCAATATATATAAAAAAATATTATTCCTTTATATAATACTTATCTTATTAAAATTAATATAGCTTAAACAAAGAAAATTTTTTATTATTATTTTAAACGAATTGCGACGATTAAATTATAGGCTTTAAAATAGATAATATCGTGGCAATTATTATTAATTTACGGGTTATTAGCGGTAAAATAATAGAAATATTTAAAAAAAACAATAAAAAATTCGTAAAAATAGTTACGATCGATAAAAAAAATTGGTTATTATTTTATAAAAAAAAGATTGGATTTATAATTCGGTCGGGTAAATTTATATTAATTACGTTCGATTATTTATATAATTCGTTAACGGTTTATCGATAATTATTAACCTAATATATAAGATAATTATATTATTAAAAAAGGCGTCGGGTAGCTTTTATAAAAAATAATTAATAAAACCTTTTTTTCGTTTTTAGAAAAAGCTGTAATAATATCCGTAATATTAACTTTATAAACTTTTATAAATAATTATCTTAGAGAAATCTTAATATTTATTATTTAATATTTAAATTATATTAACGTAAGATCTTAATTGTTTATTTTGGAAATTGTTATTTTCGGTTACCGAATTTATTTTTTCCATTTTCTTTTTAAATAATGTTGAAAATCTTGGCTGGGTTAGTATAATAAAATTCGGGTAATTATTTTTCTTACCTTTATTTTTATTAACGCAATATAAATTATTTAAAGATATTTACTTATTTTTTAAAACGTTCCGGAGAAATATATTTTCGTTTATAATACGCCTAAAAACCGGTAATTTTTTAACTTTCGGCTATTATCGTAAAAATTGAAAATTTAATTTTTTTTAATTAAAAATTAATAGTATAAAAAATATAATAATATTATATAAGAAACATAATTCGATATTTAATTACGGGTTCGAATAAATATTTTATATACAACGCCGAATATTTAAATATTTATGTTTTTAGTATTTTAAAAAAAGCGATAATTTATGATTACTTTTTATTAAAACCTTTATTATTTTTACTAATGCTTTATTTTATAAGGCGTAAATTTCGATGTAATTATTTATAAATTTAATAAGTTAATTATTAAGTTTAGCGATAAATCCCTTTTTTAAGGGACGTAATAACATTTTCGAAAGGGGGATAGCTAATAAAATAAATAAAATTAATAAAACGGATAAAATTAATAACACGGGTAAAATAAAATGGATAATACGGATAATACGGATAATATAAGTAATATAGATAATATAAATAATATAAATAATATGGGATAATATGGATAATATAGGTGATATAGATGATATAAATAACGGATTTGTTAACGTATTATAAATGGCACCGTATATATAAAGCTATTTTAAAAGAAAATATTTTTTTATTAATTCGGATTTTTTCGATTCGAAATCTTTTTAGGGGTATTAAAAAAGCGAAAACGTAAAAACGCGGGGTTTTAGGGCGACGACGAGTATAAGATTATAAAAGGCGTTTTTAAGGGTAGCCTTGATTCCGTACATTATATTAAAACTATGAACCTTATTTTATTTAATATGTTAAATATAACGAGAATTAAAGTAACGTTCTTTATCTTTATTTACGACGTCGTATATATAGCGGGAAGGTTACGAAAAAAAATACGAAAAGCCGTGCGAGCGGATAATAGAAATTTTCGGCGATAATAAGGACGTTATAAGCCTTATCCGTTACGTAATACGTTAATTTAGGTGTTTAACGGAATCGAATTATTTTATATAGGCCTTATTACGGCGGCGAGTTAAATATATCCGTTTACAAATTTTTAAGCGAAAATAGGCGTTACCGTCGTTTACGGCGTCGTAATACTTATAATCGATTTATTAACTACAAACGTAAATAAATTCGTTTTTATCTTTATATTTTAACGGTTTTAAAAAATAAAACGTATTTAATAAGAAAATACCCGATAAGGGTTATACGCCGTCGGTTGTCTTATTTTATTATAACCTTATTTAGGATAACTTTTCGTATAATTTTTAAATTCCGTCGTTAAGGTGTTATAAATTATAGGCAAAATTTAACGTAAAACCGGGTTCGTATTAGTCCTAACGGAAATCTTTATAAAAACGTTATAAAAACTTCGCCTTCGTTAATTTACGTATTTAGTTATTATATTTACGCGCCGTTATTAAATTCAATATCGTAATAAATAATCATCCCGAATTTAAATAAATTATCGCTTTTAATTTTATATATAATTTCTTTATATATTAATTATCGAAATAATTCGTATAAAGGGATAAGGCCCGTCCGTAAAGTTATCGTCGAGATTCGGATACGGAGAAATTATTCGAACGGTTTGCGCGTAAGTAATTTTAAAAAATAAAACCGTTATTTATTATTAATATTAATTCATTTTGGCATATTTTTAATTTCGTATTAATTATTTTCAATTTATTAATTTCGCCGTTACCGGTTAATTTTATTTACAAAAGTTACCTCGATAAGGAAAATATTTCCTTAAACTTACTGATTAAAATTTAACCGGACGTTATTATTTTTTTAATTACCGCCTATATTTTCTGCCATACTAATCTTAAAAGAAATTAATAATTTAACCGTAACAATTTAATAAATATTTATTTTAAATTTAATTTTAACTTATTTTATTTATTTTTACTAAATATTAATATATATTATATATATATAAATATTTTACTGTTATTAAATAAAAAGTTATAAATTTAACCTTATTAAGTTAAAAATTAAATAATATTTTATATAAATAAATTCAAAAAAAATTCGACATACGTTATTTATTTCGTATGTTATTTTTTTACGTTATAAATTTATATATTTTTAAACCGAAAATTTACGGTACCTTTATTTTTTTCGGTTTTTTACGTTTTTTAATATTAGGTTATTTATTATCGTTACTTATTTTAGGGCGGGTTATAACAAATTAAAAACGTATCCGAATTTCTTTTCTTAGTTTACTTTTTTTAAAAAAACTAAAATTTATATTAATTTTTAAAACGGTTTAAAATAACGTTAATTTAATAGCATTTATTAAATATTAACTATTAATCGAGGTTTTTTATATATCGCTAGTAAACCGCTCCGGTTAAATATTATTTAATTTAATTATTTCGAAAATTTTCACTTTAAAAAATTCGTTCATATATACGATTTTAATATCCATATAATAATTTAAAACCGCGAAAATAAATACGATAAAATAATAATTATTATTTTAAAAATAAATATTAATCTAAACATACGACCAAAAATATATCCCGTATCCGAAATATTTAAAAATATAAAAAACATCCGGTAAATAAAATAATTATTTAAATCGATTAATGTTATATTAAAACTTTCTTTAAACTTTATAAATAAAACTTAAAATTCGACTATTCCGTTAATAAAAATAAAAATATTAAAAATATTAAAACAATTTCCAAAATATTCTAAGATAATATATAAACGATCGAAAAGTTTTTAGTTTTAATTTTAAGTTTTATATATAATTAATATTATTACGTATAGAATTATATATAAACTGGATTTAAATACACCCGTAAATTCCGTTTTAAATAAATAACAAATAATAAATATATCGATATATAAACCATCAAAAATATTATATTTTTATTTTTAAAAGTTATTAACAAATTTTTAAATTTAAATATATATTTCGTTAAAATTTAAAATAAAATTAAAAAAATTACATTAAACGCGAGCTTAACTTGAAATATAATTTACTTAAAATTATTTATAACACATTTAACTTAAAATTAATTGCCGTTTAATAAATTCGATATATCGTAATTGTTAATTATTATATTAATAATAATTACCTAAAAACGATATTATTTTGCCGTATATATTTAAATTTTAATTTAACTTACCTTATTTAATTCTGATTTAATATATAACATTTTCCGGGTTAATTTTGTTACTTATATTGGAAATACCGTTTAATTACGGCAACGGTATTTAATATATTAAATATTTTTTTTTCGATATCGCAAATAAATAATAATAATTAATAATATAATGATAAACCGTATGAGCTTATTATATAAATACTATAATCGTTAACTTCGTTAATGATAAAATACGTTTTATTTTTAAATAACGGCTTTATAAATTATAACCAAAGCTTAAAAAAAGCTTTAATAACTTGCGATAACGCCCCTTTTTAATTTTATTACAAAACCCGAGCAACTAATATAAAAAGTAAAACTTTTATATTACCAAAATCGGGCCGGTATAAAACGTTAAAAGGCCGGAAATTAACTATATAAACTTAGGTTTAATCCGTACTAACCAAACGAATAAAAAATTAATAAAATATAGAAATTTACAAAAAATCGTAATAATAAAAACATTTAATTTACGCAAATTGTAAATTTAAACCTTTTAACCTATTAATTTTAAATATCGTATTTTTTAAAATTAATAAAATAAATCGTAATTATTAACCTTTTTTATAATAATCCGATAAATTTCGCAAAATTTAAAAACTAAAAAACTTAATAACGACAGGTTTTCGAAATTATCCAAAACGTACAAAATAAACTTTTTAAACTTAAACGGTTACATATCCGGCAAATTCGGTTAAATATCTCCAACCTATACTATTTTTAAACTAAATGCACTCCGGATTAAGATAAAAAAAATATTAAATTAATAATTAATATAAATATTTTTAAAATATTATCTAATTAAGGCCATACATTTTCTAAATAACCCTTAAAATAAATATCGTAAATAATAAATATGGCAATTTATTCATAAATTTTATTTTTTTATTAATATAATCTTTTTTTTACCTATATTATTTATTTTGCCAATATATTTTTTATTTTTGCCAGTTTATTTTATCTTACCGGTATTTTAATTCTTTTTGCCGATATATTTTTTTTCTACCGATACATTCTTTTTTCTACCGATATATATTTTTTTCTTCCAATACATTCTTTTTTCTACCGATACATTCTTTTTTCTGCCGATATATTCTTTTTTCTGCCGATATATTCTTTTTTCTGCCGGTACTTAAATACGTTACGATTAAAAATGAAGCAACCGTACCATCCGCGTTATAATAAAAATATACAAATACTTTCCGATATTTTTCTATTATTTTTACTTAATATCTTATTATTTTACTTTTTAATTAACTTCGGTATAACAGTTAATAATTTAACCAACTATCGTACGAATAATCGCAAAAAATCGCTCCAAATATTCGCGATTAAAATAATCGTTCTTTACGGCCGGTCGATAATACTCGAACGTTCTCGAAAACCTTTCGTCACCGACGTAACTTAAGCATTAACGTACAACACCACCGAGCGAGACATTTTTTAACTATTCCAACCACATATCTTTAATTGCCCATTTCTTAATAACCACAATATGGAGCGCCTTACAAAAAAAGCGAAAATAAATCTAGCCATTCAGGCTAAAAAAAAAAGCCCGAAACTTAGTTATAAAAAACTTAATTCTATATATAAAGTTTCACCTTTTACCTTAGAATATCGTTTTAACGGTAAATACGCCCGAACCGATATTGCCCCCAATTCGCAAAAATTAACGCCGACCGAAAAAAAATCGATTATCGACCAAATTCTTAACCTAGATATGCGAACGTTTTTTATCCGGCTCCAGTACGTTAAAAATATGGCGAATTTATTACTTACCTAACGCATCGCGGAACGTATTAAAATTAATTAAATATCCAAATTTATTAAACAGTAAAAAAAACTTTAAACGCGTTTAAATCGGAATATCGATTACTAACGGATATTACACGAAAATTTAAAGATATATCGTAAATAATTCGAATTTATTCGGGCTATTATCGTAAAATACGGCATTATAAAAGAATATTTACAACTTCGACGAAATTAAATTTTTAATAAAACTTTTTATAATAACAGGTATAATAATTATTAATATCGAAAAACGTAAAAAATTTAAATAAACTTAATAAAAAAATAAAAAATAAGTTATAATTATTTAAATTATTAATTTCTAAGGTTGGATTATACCGTTATTTATTATTATAACGGGGAAAAATTACCTTACATTTTAATTTCGTAATAACTTATTATTAATAACTAATTAAAAAATCATACTAAATAACAATAACTAAATAACGAACGAATTAAATTTAAAGTAGGTTTAATATTTCGATTAATATATTCAAACGCGTACAAAAAAATCGAAACGTTTTTTTATCCTCGACGGTTACGAAAATTACTATTTAATAAACTTCGAAAAATATTACGTAACTCATAATATTATTACATTTTATATATCCGCGTATTTTTCGCATAAGTTTTAACCTTTTAACGTATTTTATTTTTTTCCTTTAAAACGCGTTTATTCAATATATATCGAAAATTTAATATAACGTCATTATATTTATATCGCTAAAGAAAATTTCCTTACCGGCGTGTATAACGTATTTAAAATTATTATAACGTCCGATAATATTAAATCCGGATTTGCGAAAATTGATTTCGTTTTATTCGATCCTAATACCGTTTTTTCCGAGCTCGAAATTTTTCCAGTTATATTTACGCCGACCGTCTCCCCGTTAACCTCCGCCGGTTTTATTTCCTCACTTATAAAAACCTTTAAAAATATTTAAAAAATAACAAAATAAAAACGTTACTTACAAAAAAAGATTAAAAATCACTAGGGTAGTTCGCCGATAAAAATTGTCGAATCGGTTAATCTTTTAACTAAAAATTAATTAGTATTTTGGCATAAAATTATTTTTTTTTAAAAAAACCGCCTAATTACGCGAAATTAATTATATTTTAAGCAAACGTCGAAAAACCAAAAATAAACGTTTTTAAAAAAGAGGGATATTTATTATACAAAAGGAATAAGTTTTTTTGGCCGAAAAGGAAAAAGGTGATAAAAAAATATAACTTATAGCGGCTAAAAGTGGTCGTTATAAAAGGTTTAAAATTAAGGAACGGAAGTGTAACGTTTGCGGCAAGCCTAGATATAATACGCGTACTTTTGAAAAAGTTGTAAAGACGTTTAGCGATGAAAAATTTGACTAATTTGAATCAATTAGATATATTGTAGTTAAGTAATTTAGATTCGTTGTTGCGAGGTGCCAAAAAGTGTCTCGCTCGATGGTGTGTCTCGCTCGGTGGTGTGGTACGTTATATCTTTTCAAAAAAAAAAAAAAAAAAAAAAAAAAAAAAAAAACAC